>VUYV01000031.1:3243895-3501382 GCA_008711295.1 Anarhynchus alexandrinus | reverse complement strand
TACTATACCATTAAGGGTTGTATGATAATTATTAAAAATCAGAGTATTTGGAATTCGATTTTAAATATGCAGTGTGGCTGAGATTTTCCCTGGAAACAGACCTTAGGAAAATAATTCATTCTGGAGGGGATTTTACACTGACAGGAAGAGAAATGCTGCATCCACACCTCAGTGCCTAGAGAAAGGTAATATACACATGTTGCCGCTCAATCAGCAATCATGTCTGAGTGAAACACTTTCAATTGCTGCCAGGGTCCACCAGATTTCACCACTTCAAATAAAAGCTTGTTGTGACCTCCAAGTCTCTCTATAAAGACGTATCAACCTGCTTGCTCCCAAGCTCCTGTCTCCATGCCTTCTCGTATACACCGATTCTTGCCTCCGGTTTGCCAAGGCCTGCTGTCCACACCTACATGGAAACGGCCACACGTGGACAACCTTGACGTCTAGATGTTCCTCCACCTTGCTACTTTCGGGAAAAATCGGTGTTTTCTTTCCTGATATGGCACCTTAAGCGTCTGGAGGTGTCTCTGGCGGACAGCGAGCACCAGCCGGGAGAAGGCTGAGCCCCGGGGAGGAGAGGAGAGCCCGCGGGGAGCGCGCCAGAGGCTCACGCCGGCCCGCGGCTCCGACGCTGCACCGGAGCTGACCTGACCCGACCTCGGGCGAAGCCGGCTGGGACGGCCGCGCACCGGGGCGGCACCGCCAAGGCCGCCCCAGCCCCTGACAGGAATTCAGACCCGGCGACCGGGGCCAGGGCTAGCCCAAAGCAAGCCACGCCGAGGCCCGCCGCGCCCCCGCCCCTCACCTGCCGCCGAGCTCAGGGCGACCCTCCGGTGCCTCCTGCCGAGCTCCCGCAGCTCCTCCTCGTCCTCCTCCAGCCTCCAGGCTTCGGCCATCGGCGGCGGGGGGGCGGGCGGACGGACGGACGGCTGAACGCAGTCAAGAAGCGGGGGCTGCCATGTCCGCCCGCGGCCGGCGCCCTCCCCTCAGCGCGGCCCCCGTGATCCCCGGGCCTGCCCCGCACCTGCGCCCTCTCCGCCCCGCGTCTCCCGGAGAGCTTTCAGCCCGGGCCGCTCCGCGCTCCTGCCGGCGGGGCGAGCGGGGGTGAGGCGGGAGGAGAGGAGGAGGCAGTGGCGGCGGCGGCCTTTCCTGCCCATCCGCGGCTCTCCGGCGTCAGCAGGAAACCCGGCGGCCGCCTGGCACCGCCACAAAAGGGGGCGGAGGAGGCGGCGGCGGGGGGAGGTACCTGGCGGCCTCCGCCGGGGGCACCTCGCCGTGCCCCGTGGGGCCGGGCTGGGCCCTGCGGTGGCGACGGTGGTGTCACCGGTGGTGTCACCGGCGGTGTCACCGGCGGTACCGAGCGGGGTGAAGCCGAGCAGCCCCGTGCTAAGGAGGAGAAAGGGGTTGCAGCGAGAGGGGGTCCGAGGTCTTCCTCGCCTCAGGAGGAGAAAAGGGGCAGTTCCCAGAGGACCGGGGGGTGCTGGCGGGGCCCCGGGTGGCCCACGGGCTTCGGGTTGGGGGAAGGCGGGCGTTCACACGGCGGCCGGCTGTAATGAGCGGCCGGGAGGTTGTATTTCTTGGCATGGGGTTCGATAGGGTGGTTTAAACCACTTCAGGAGAAGTGGTCTTACAGGCGCACTCGAAACTGTTGAGGTACACGCTTCCAGCGTAGACGCGATGTGACAAATCTGGCCGCGTTTCAGGTTGGACACTTAGAAGTCAGGTGTAGTTTTAGCTTTAATTATTTTTTTTTCTCCTTAGCCCATACTGAAAATGGAAACTGTGTTTTGTCTTCACATCATATGGTTACTGTAAAACCAAGCCATAAATATTTTTACAGATGACTCAATACTCAGCACCACTTTAAGAAAGCGTATAAGGAAGTTAAATTCAGCTTCAGAGCAGGTGGATAAGGGACAGTAAATAAATAAAGTATGTGACCACAAATTAGTCCAGGAACATACAACAAAACATTGAGCAATCCTAATGTTGAGCAATATCTGTGCTGACTCACTAAGCACCATCTACTCTGTACACTGAATAAAGCCTATCGTGCAGGTTGAAAAAAATGTGTGTGATCAGGAAACTGAAAAATATATCATAATGCATGAATACAAATGATTGCATATGCATTTCTTAGTGTTTCAGTGCTTGACTTTACAATCATTGCTCCTTAACAGAACGTTTTTTCACTGGAACATTTAGTGTTCAAAGGGTGTAATAGTTACACTTTAGAAGGACATAAGGCTTTATACTATAAGAGGATATAAGGCCAGGCATAAAACTGGCTGTACAGCAGGACTCCATAACAAACAAATCAAACCTTCCACTACAGGTATGTGTTCTGAAAAGCCTCCTGCTCCAGATGATCTCTGCATGGGTAGATTGTATGGTAGGTCAAAGGATCTCACCTCACAAATTTCAATGCAAGACCAGCGTGCCTTGTACAGGATCACCAGTTGGTTACAAAGTTCCTCAGTGGTGCACTGCCATCACAGGTATGCTATAGGGCTGTGCCACAAAGCCTCACCTGCAACAAAAAACACACAAAAAAAGAAGTTCCAATGCAGAAAGTATGAGGAAGAAGAGCAGAAGAGAGGGAAGTTGCTGGTATGTGCATGTGTGAGAGACAAAAGGGAATCCCCCATGTCAAAAAAAACCCCAAACCCGTACGTGTTTTTTGTATTCTAATTCTTTACTGTGGAGCAAAGCAGCACCTGTATTCAGCTCCTAAACTCCACTAACCACAAAGAGTTACAAGGATCATCCATTTTCCACTTCCTGAATGTCTTCTTTTTATACTATGTGTTTCACTGCTGCTGGGAGGGGAAGGAAAGGAAGTAAAAAACAGAAATGTACCATAGCACATAACACAAATTCAAATCCCCCAGAAAACTGAATTAAACCTTCTTTTGTTGCTGTTGGTGAAATTAACACAGAGGTTTCCAAGCATATAAGGCTGAAAAATATATTTGGAGAGAATTTAGGCCTAAGAAAAGCATGCTGAACACAGTAGTTCCAGCTATGACTAAGAAAACATTCCCCAAAATCTCAAATCATAGTGTATGGAAAGATCATGTGTATTTAATGTTGACCATCATCAAGAGTTGCTTAGAGTTCACAGGGAAAGTCCTACTTAAAAATGAAAGTGCAATACCTAAATTACATAAAGCGATGATGTCTCTGAAGCAACCGCTTGGCCATATACCAAGCTCTGCCAGTGGGAAATGCCCTCGGGACAGGGACTAGGTTTTTGAGCTAGAGAAGCCATTCAAGAAATGTCTGGAAATTATAAAATTGTAAATTAAATTCACCAGAAAGAAAGAGATCAAACTATGACACAATTCATATGTGGATACAAGATTCAGGTAGCAATAACTAACATACTATTGGAAACAGTTTCCAATCAGTACTACCAGAAACAAGCAAAAATTGCCAGCATTTAAACAAAATTAAATGCAAGGCAGCATTGCACGGAATACTCGAATCACATTTCTTAAACTTTTATTGCAAAAAAACATTCAATAATGCACATTGCCTCGAAAAGAAGGTTGCTTACCAGTAGCTAGTGTTCTTCAGGGTATGTTGTCTGTAGGTGTACTCATAATGCCAGTGTACAAATGCCACAAGCCTTCAAGTTAGAGGTGGGTTTTTTTAGGTTTTAAATGCCCGTAGAACAAGTGTTTGTAGCGTAACATACAGGAATGTGCAAGACAGTATGTTCACTTCTCTCAGCTGCAAAATCTGCTAATATGCAACGACTTATTTAAGGGAGTAGAGATGGAAGGTGGATATCTAGAGCTCCATTTCTTACAAGTGATTCTTTTCTAGTGAGTGCTTGCCAGATGCTCTCATCCATACTCTGAGCTGTGCCTCACTTCTAGATTATATTGGTATTTTCAAGTGATCAACAGCTTTATGGTTGCTCTGTCAAATGCAGCATCACATCACTGGTTTGATACCTGATAACGGTGTGTAATTAATGGAGGTACTGGGGAAGTCTGCAGGAGATAGATGGGCTCTGGCGAAGTGCCCCTGAGCAGCAACGGCAGATCCACCTTAGCAGTCTTGGAACAGACCCTGACACAGCCCTTTATCTGGGTAAGCAGTTTCTAGGGGGAGGAGAGCACTGTGCTTTTGGGTCTTCAGACAAGGAACAAAACCAGCTGTTGAAATAATCAAAAGAGCCACAGTTGCTGGCTGGTCTAATAATAGCCTAGGCCAGACAGAGTAATTTGCGATAATTTGGCTCAGATTAGAACATACACAAAAAAAGCCTTCTGCTGGGTTGCCAGGCCCAGGGGAAGTAGGAAACAAAGAGGAGGGGGGGATGAATTGGTCCCAACAGTTTCAAGTGCAGCAGGAATTAAAGCCATGTGGGAAATTCTCTCCAGAAAGTGAAAGAACGAAGCTCCTCTTTTACTTTTCAGCAAATAAACTGATAGAAATTATCAAAAAGAAATAAAATGGGAAGAAAAAGTACATGTGTAGAAGCAAGTTGCAAAAATTTTATAAAAAAAAAAAAACCTAACGAAAAAGAAGCAGAGCACTTGCTGTAGTCTCAGGTAGTTGAGAGGAACACATCAGCAGGTGGCATATGCTGCTCTAAAGCCCTTCATGAAGTACAATGTATTTGTGTCTTACAAGCAGGGTGAAGGAAAAATAATTGCATTCTCATACTTCAGTGAGAATCTCTGCTGTGTACATGTGCGTAGGAATAAAAAGACTTTTGTGTATTTTCATAGCTACTCTTCTCCAAGAAAGCAAACCTTACTGTCTCAAAAAAGTCTGCAATTTGGTTATTAAAATCTGGAAATTTCTCACTGAAATTCTACTTTATCATATGAATCTTTGCTGTAATGTACATACTTGGAATTTCACAATGGTAGAGTAAAAGAAGGAAACAACTGGGTACATGTGTCTTTGTACTCTCTGCTGAATGCCTTCAATTAGTTGCCTTGGCAGTTATTATTTTTTAAGTATTTTGTTCTGATTTGCATCCCTGGAATTGCCACTTTGTTTGGCCCTGCAAAAAGACACTGTTTTTCAACAAAAAATATCAGGTCTATAGAACTGCTTAATTGAAGTCGCCCGTGTAGCCTCAGTGTCTATTCAGGTTCTGCAAAGCAGCTGAAGCCTGCAATGAATGTATCAGTGTTTGGCCGAGATACAGGAGCCTCAGACCACAAAAGAATGCAGACAAAGGATTTTTTAAAAATGCAAAGGATGAAAAAGAGTGTTTTCAAAAGGGAAAATGTAGCCTTTGGACATGACAACATTATTTTTGTTCTGAGTAAAAATAACAAGGGTCTCGTTCAATAGATGCATGACGTTGGCAATATAGCCAGTATAGGAAGCTGACATTGCTGAGGGCCAAGATCTGATAATTTGATCTCCATTTGTGTTCAGCTGGTCCAATGGGTTTTAGTGTAGTTGGAGAATGACATATCAGGAGCCTGCAGGCTTCCTGAAATGTCTCCAGCTAAGTGTGGGTTCCCCTTGCATTGTTGCAACTGCTTGGGGCTCCCAGCATATCGGCATGATGACAGTCTAAAGGTAGCTGGTTTTATACTGAATGAAGATGATTAAAATAGAAGATTATTGAGTTCCTTGAATAAGGACCTTTCTTATTGAAACACTGGGAAAGTCCCTTTACGCAAAACTAGGGATTTTGAGACTGCTCTTGAAAAAAATGAGAAGGATCTCTGCATGAAAGCAGCAAATCCAGTAATTTCAAAAGGCCAAAAATTGGCAGTCAAGTGGGGAAAACCTATCCAGAAGGACATTCTTACAGTTGTTAGCTTTTAAATTAATTTTACAAAAATTTTTGTTACTTTTGCTGAACTAAATGCACCCTTTCCTCTCCTGTCCTATTAACAAACATCTCTTAACAGTATTTTTCTCCATTATTAGTATTATCACTTGCAGGGTAATAAATATAACTGCTTCTACTGCCTTCATGATTAAAGAGAATAAGGAAAAGAAGGAGAAAAACTGTGAGGAAATACAGAAGGTAAAAGAGCTGGTTCAGAGGTAAACGTTTCTTAGAAAGAGAGCCTGTCAAGGCCAAATTGATTTGTAGGTTGAGTTCTGAAGTATTAATGCTTACTCTATAACCACAGTGTTATCAGTGGACAGTGTTGATGTTGTGCTAAGCGAGCTGGCAACAGCATGATGTAAGAAGTACTATCACATTGAACACACGTGAGTCTAATACCTAAGAAGATACACTGCTAGCCCCAGGATGAGCGTCCAGCTTCTCTGGTGCAGTTTGCACGTCAGTGCAAAGAGCTGACAAGGGAAAAACTTGTGGAAGACAGCAGAGTCCTAAAGAATTTTCAAAAGGTGAAGAGGGTTCATACATTTGTCATAAAATTGCAGTAAATTTAGAAGTTCCTCACAGTACTGAAATAGGTTACAGATATGAGTAGCTCTGATTTTGTTTTCTTCTGTTCTTCTGCCATTAAATGCATGTAAATTGCCTTTCCCTGGAAATATATATGACATACAGGTGGATAATCTTCACAGTTCAATAAAAAAATTTGCAGTCTCCTGTTGTTTTTTGGTTTTGTTTTGGTTGGTTGGTTGGTTTGTTTTTCCCCCCACAGTACCACCTCTGAGCAGTCAGGCATTCTGTCATGTTTTTCTTGTGCTGAACACGGTTCACACTTACCGGAAGTGTTCACAAGGGTACGTTACTCTTCAGCAATAGGATAATTCTGCAATTAAATAACTGTATGATAATTACCAATTCGTGAGTTCAGTGCTGAAGAGTTTAATATTAATGATGTCGTAACAGTCTAGTTACAGTAACGTGTGTCTGCTAATGGAAAAACACTTTTCTAATGTGGAAGCTTTTCAAAAATTCAAAATAGACTATTACAAATAGAATATTACGAGTTTCCAACTTAAAAAAATTATTTTGATCTGTTACAGACATTATCTTTCAGTCATAAATTCAACAACATACAGCTTCTTAAAACAACTTGGTTTTTTTATAAAAGCTGAAGAATGGAAAATGAGTTTGATAGCTTTGATTGAGTACTTGGCTAGGACCCTTGACAAATTTTGGATGACACCTGCTTATTTTAATCCAGCCAGCCAAACGTGATGCAAGACACAGCAGTGTTTCTCAGACATTTATTTTTCAATTTATCTGATAAGAAGGAAGGACCTGCATACCTCAGTAGCAATTAAGGGAAAAATAAAACTAATCCTACATGATCGTATCAGTCCTGTCTCTTTCAATTTTACACCACAACCGTTACTCTAATCACCAAATGTCAACAGAGGAATAGATGATGACAGGCATCCTCATCATCAGGGTCTCCATACTGCCTTTAAAGAGGCTTAAGGCTTGACATCGACTAGGGGGTTTATGTATTTCACACTCATGCTTGCAAGAATTTATTTTGCTAGGCTTTTAGGGTCCTGCACTCCAGTTATACATACTTATTTAGACAACTGTAGTTTCTGAGATGACAACTCCCGAGTAATCAAGGAGATACCTATACTATTCAGATAGATGAAAAATTGAGCTGCAAAGCCATTCTTTTTTTCTGACTCCCAAAATAGTTTCATGCTAATCATACATTGCTACTACAAAGCAATCTGGTGTTTTTAATGTCAATGACATTTGCTAAACTCTTTGATGTTGAGTTTTGTTAGCCTCCAACAATGGAGGCCTTATCCTATTTTTTCACCTCCTTATTACTTTGCATATACACATGGACATTCACTGGGTTCAGATTTTTTTTCCGTATTCACCAAGTATAAGCATAGGATTGCATCATTCAAAAGAAAAAGATTCATGTGATTAAAAAAATACAAAGCTGAAGTTTATAACGGGATGGCACAACAGTAACCAAATTTCCTCTGTTTAGTTACATAACTGAAAACCAAATGTCTGCCAAATGTCTGGATCTCCCCGTGAGGTCTGGACTGATGAAGGTTAGCAGCATTTTTGCAAGATACTGTTGGCAAAATCCTGAGCTGGATGGACAGTTTCTCACAGAAAACTTGCACCTTGCATCAGAGCTTTGCATTAGGCAGTTTCTGAGTGAGATCTGTACACAACAGTTCCCAGCTGAAAACTGAAGCAACTCAGACTTTCCCTAAGGCATGATTTTCAAACCTTTTTAGACTTCCCTCACATCTTTTCTGTAGCATTTTATGTCGCCATAGTCTGTCCTACTCTTCCCCAATGTGTATATATTGTAACTCATCTAGCCTTCCCCAAACATCTGCCTTCCTCAGACTGCAGCTACTCATGCTGTTTATTCTTCAAAATGTTTATTCCTTTACCCAGAACGAAACTGCACTCTTTCCTCACAGAGAAACAGCCCATTCAGTCCAAATCTTACAGCTGCTTTTCGCAATTTCATTAGCTCAAAGGAAATGCCACATTCTTTAAGGGGCTGCTGAGCAGAAAGCTTTAGGAGTGTGGGAAGCATGAAAGGCAGAGAAAAGCCTGGGTAGAATTTCCTGGGGTTTTACACCATGGGAGGAGGTATGGGCTATTCCACCTCTCTCTGAAAAGGGCCTTGCTCCAATTTACATGGGGTTTTGTTGTTTCCAAGGATAGAAAGTGGCATCCAGGAATTAGTAGGGCAAAAAGGATTCCAGACACGCTCACCTGTGCTTTCTACACTCTTTCTGGTTGTTCCCATTGACTAACTAAATTGTCTTTATGGACAAAATCTCATAAATGCTTATCTCAGGTTAACTTTATCAGTTGGGGATCGGCTTCATGGAAAGAAATCTTTTATATCTACCGTGAATTCCCCTCCTCCCAATGCTGTCTAAACGCCAGAAGTTGTTTAAAGGATCTCTACAGTGTTCAATTCCCGATCAGTAAGAGTTCAATGGTCTGGAAAATAAGGAAGAGAGTGTCAGAATCAGTTTCTGGGATGCTTTCACAAAAGCCGTGTGTACAGCACTGTGCTGGAGCCAGGAACAACCTATCAGTCCTGAAGCAGCTCTTGAAGAGACAACTTTATTCCACAAAACCTTCAGGGTTGTAACACAGCCTTTATATTCTGAAAATCTACGGATGTGGTCATGCCCTGAATTTGTATCTGGACAACAATTTCAGACTTCCTTTTAGTTGAGAGAAAACAAGTGAGATGTTCTGATTTAATTGAAAATGTAATTAAAACACACTTTTGATCTATGAAATCTACAGTACACCCCCCTTTTTCCCAGATTGGAGGGGTGCATCTAAAGGAGGTAGGTTTGAGTTACTCTCTTCTCTGCGTTTAATTTGTGCAGCAACATATGGAATTTTCTACTGTTGATAGCTCTGGCGTACACAATTATTATTGGCAAAGCAATGATTTAAGACTGAGAAAGGAATGCAAAAAATTTGCAAAAGGAGAATGTAAAATATGTAGATAAAACCTTGCTCTCATCTCCCACAATTACAGGAAATACAGCCTTCCAAGGGGTTTAATATGAGTTTATCATCCAGTCCCAGGGCAAGACATTAGAAACATTTATAGCAAAAGGAAACATATATTGAGAATTTCTGGCGTAAATTGTCTCTTGTTTTACTCTGGTGCTTACACTGGTGGAATGTTGATATACTGCTGCAGCACTAGGGCTCATCCTTCTTTGGATTAGCAATAAAACAAATGCATTAGTTTGACAGTTGTAGTAAATGAGCCTTGAGCTTTTTCTTTTGTATTCATGGCTGGTTAGGTGTGCAGGTCACGTTCCAGCCTCATTAGTGAATGGTGGCAACTTAAGTCTGGTTATTAATTCTCCAGCCTGCAAGTTGTTAGCAACTGAAGTCCAATAATATTGACATAATGTTGGCTGAACCAGAGATTTCTAAGTCTAGCAGGACTTTTATTTTTGTGTCCTGATGAAAAATGTCTTGTTGAAAAAAAGAGTAACTGCTTAGCACTAGACAAGTTCACATGTGCTAACATTACACCTGGTGTGTTAACAACTGGAAAAGTGACATGCTTGAATGTTTCCATTCTGATTCTGGTTTTGGTATTTGTGCAAGACTCCTGAAAATTTACAGGCCTGATTTTTTTCTGGAGACTCCAAAAGCAGATTTAGTGAATGAAAATACTTAAATTACACTTCCTGTTCTCCCCAGCAAGTGAATTTTTACCTGAGTGCAATGGTTCTTGCTAACTTAAAATACCAAAATATGTTGTATTTGCAAGATGTAATCTCCATCTTATTTACTCTGAAATACCTCGACATTCTTAGTCTTCTACTAGCAGAAGTATCATATTCATTCTGCATGATTACCAGGTCAAAAATTTCAGGGGACAACTACACGTTTTCATGATTTCCTAATGTATGACAAAAATTATATTCAAAGGGGACACGGAAAATCATCACTGTTAAGATATTTCTAATGTGCTCATGATCACAGTACCCTGGCATGTTAATGAAATTAACTGAAGCCTAATTCAATTCATACACTTTTTTCACGCTTCTAATTACAATAGCACAGCTTTTATGTGTGTCACACATTTGTGTGTGTTTGTGTATACAAGATCATTCGTGTTTCTGTCAGTAACGAAGACACAATTCATAGAAATAAGCTATGATTGACTTTTGGCCCTATTAATACAATTAAAGCCCAGAACTAGATAAAGTAACACATTATGTTGCATGACAGGACAGAATCTGTTGTCTCTTTTAATTACTACTAAAATGTAAAGGAAATTTTGTATGCCGTTTTCCAGTCTCTTCATTATCTTATGAATGCTATTCATACTTTTTTTTTTTAAATCCTAAAATTTGACCTCTCCTTTTCAAAACTCCTGTAAAATTAGCATTGTGGCTTACCTTTCAATTTAAATTAAATTCTTGTAAAATCCAGTGAAATGAATCTCAGGCTATTCATGGTTACATATGTTGCTTTTCTTGCTGTGACTGTACTCTGAACTGTTGAGCTGAAGGAATATTGAAATGTCAGCATGCTTCCTGCCTATAAATAAAGAAAAGGCATGTAGAGTGAGTGGTGTCAAGAGGGGAATGACAAATCATGTCCACATATAACCCTATATTTCTTGTGTATATCCCCCATACAGCTCTATCCAATATTGACATGTAATTTCTGCAGTGTAATCCAAGTCACGTTCAAAGTATGGACAATTTTTATTACCATTCATCCTTGTCAGGATCACTTGAACAGCATGTGTAACTGAACTTTCCAAGAGGCAATCTTTTTCTGTGCAAAGTGATATCAGAATACAAACAGTGAACCAAGAAGAAATAGGAAAAACAGTTGTTCATGGCACTCCTGAGAAAGAAAACCGAACAGATTCTACTGAACCAAGTAAAAACATTTAAAAAACTCACCCACTGGACTTAATTTTTTATTTGTCTAATGTCTTGTTTTCAGAGTCCTGTCACATTAATCTTTTTTTTATTGAAAATATTCATTAAAAGGCCTCCCAGTTCTCATACTACCTCTGTCTTCAGTCAGCCTGGCTAATACACGCACGCTACTTGAAAGCTTATTTCAAGCAGGAAATTCAGAGGCTACCAGAAGTATCACTTTTATTAAAGGCTAGTGAGGAATCAGGAGAAATGGCAGAATCAGAAATCAGGAATCAGGAGAAATGGTAGAACCAGAAACTGTCTAGAGGGACTATCTTGTAAGACTTTTAATTGGTGAAGGAGTGTGACACAATCACTAATGAAGACAAGCAGTTTTAAGGAACAGGGAGGTAGAAGCAAGACAGCCAGGAAGGAAGGGGTAGATAAGAGAGGATCAGGACAAACTTGCTATACATTCTAGTTTATTTCTGGCTTCTAAATGCCCCAAACACCCCACAATCATTAATACCTTAATCCAGGAAATAAAAAAACTGAAAAGACACACTGAGATGTTTGTTACTTCACAGTAATTCTAGCCTTACATTTGATATCACAGTTCTTATGTTTGTGCCATTAACTACACATTTGATTAATTCCTCATTTTTCTCCCAGTTACATTACTATTTTGTTGGCTACAATAAAAAGTTGTGTTTATATACTTATTCTTTGTATAATAAATACTCTAGCACATTTATGATGAGCCCATATGGTCCACACTGTTCTAGACTCTGATTGTAAGGGTTTTGTGTTGGTTTCACCACAGCCTCTGGTGTTGTGTCTTCTCTTGTTATCTTTGGGAGCAAGTTCAGTGATGAACTGGAACAGTGACGATGGAGCTGTATCAGCACAGCATTTCCTGGCAAGTGAGCCTCATAGAAATTACTTAGGACATCTCAATAAAAGTGAAGTAGTTCTTGTGCACTTTAAATATCTTCAAATGTGCTCTACCCACTTTATGCCCACTGAGATAGTTGGAATGTTTTGCAATTGGTGGAGTCCTTGTTGTTGGTGATACAAAGGTATAAAGAGTATAAAGGGTGTTTATTCAAAGGCCTCTTGCAAAACATGGCAAATGGGTGCTGTCAGACCCAGAACTTCAACACCAGTCAGAAGCCAGTTCAGAATGCCAAGCAACCCAGAATCAGAGGAGTACAAAGCCAGTTTAAAGCTAGTCTTGCTTATCCTCCCCTAAGGCTGTGAATTCAGTCCTCTTGCTTCTAGATGTGCAGTGTAAATCTTTTCCTGTAGTCCAGCCGCATTGTTTACTTAATTTGGCAGGCTCCCTTCTATATCAGTATTGGGTTTCCTCATTTGAAAAAACAGCAGCAATATGAGTGCTTTCCCCATGTTGTAAGCAGGCGCAGGCACAGGAGCTTGGCACAGGTATTTCTGTATGCCTATTTTACTCTGTGTCAGTAGATGAGGACACATACTCTACAGAATTACAATCAAAACAATGGAGTCTTTCTGCCAACTTCAGCTGGTTTTGGATCAGGCATGTAAGTCCTCACATTATCCGCAAAATACATACAGTGTTGAAGCAATCCAATGGAAGAACTATGAATTTTCCAGACCTGCAGATTGATTTGATGAGATAACGTTTATGGGGCAATAATACCATTCCATTTCAGTCCTTTGCCTCTCTTCTAACAAACAGCAGCACTGCCAATTTCTGCCAGCTGTGGGAAATTCTGTGATGTGAATATTTATCCATTAGGATGTGAAGAGAAAATATTAAATAATGACGTTCCAAAGCTGTATTTTGAAGAGAAAGAAAAGAGCACCCGCATAATTTCACAGCGATTTGTTAAATGTAAGACCGAAGGGAAATCAAGCCAGCTTCCTGGAGCTGGTACTGTGAAAGTGGCTAGCTTTTTGAGCCTTAGATTTAATACACTGCTCACAGAATTTATCACATTCAATTCTTTTATGACAGACAATATAACTTCATGTTTGTGTGTGATTGAGAGCTATACCAAAATGTGTTCCTGAAGTGCTGCATTGTATTGAGCAATTTTTCTCTTTACACTTCAATAAATTTACTACTGTGTGTACAGCGTCCACAAAATATCTTTTACAAATAACAGCATTGGAGATTCACCACTGCCTGAAGGTTGCACTAGATTCCATGCATATTCAGGATAAGACCTTTGCAGTCAAGCCAACAGGAAAAGAAATGGTAACTTAATAGAGATAACATGACAAGAAATAGTACAAACAGTACAGATAATTAAACAAAGCAGGAAAATCAAGACAGGAGATTACTTCAATGCAAAACTTAATCTGAGGTGAGAGAGGGCAGAGCACTGGGTAGCTGAAGGGGATACTAACTTCAGTATCTCTTAAGTTCTTGTTCTTAATTGGATCTGACCATGACTTCCACTATTTTGCAAGGGTGGTAGTGGGTGTCCAGCTCCTTCTAACCTATTAGTGAGGAAGAAGTGCTGTAAGGAACTATGTCTAGTGAAATAAAGTGATAAAGGTACTAAAGAATTTATCAGTGTGATTATACCAACACAAAGAGCTTCCAACTCAGATTGGGCCCTTTTGTGTTGGGTACTGTATAGATGCACTGTTCCTACACTGAAGAGCTTACTGTCAAAACAAATATGGAAAGAGAACAACACAAAACAAAGGAACGACACCCCAAAAAAAAGACAAGATGAAGGAAATACAATGCATGTAGAAACTGAAATACAGAAAAGTGAAATGGCATTTCCTCAGGGATGGCAGAAGCAGGTAATTAACTCTGCCTCTCTAAGGCTTTAACCTTAGTTCAACGATGCTACCCAAGGTCTTTAGTGGCAAGGGACAGCAAAACTGGGAAAACTACATCTGGGTCCTCCAGGCACTTTCTGTTTTGGCACAGCAGGATTCTGGGTATAACTAAATCACCTGGGCACTATGATAAAATAAATACACAGAATCGTTTGACTGACTTATTTCTAGTAAACAGAACAAGAGGAAAGGAAGATAAGATAAAACCAGTTATTTATATTTCCATGTCTTGACACTAAGGTTGATTTGGTTTCATAGGCCTTCTCCCCTTGTGAATAATTTAGATACACAAGGAAGAAAAGGTGCCTTTCTCGGGATTAGGATCACTCGTAGTATTAGGATGTGTTTACATTTCTAAAACATTGAGGGCATGTTATTTTGTTTTAAAAAAACATATCAGTTTTGGACACCTACTGTCTCCGAAGCAGAGCCAGCCCAGACAGGTGAAAAGTATGAAGCTACAGGCTACAGGCCTGTTATATGATGCCATTATAAAACCAAAGAAACAGTGGCATTTTGAGAATAGCCATGGATCATATTTGGAATTCAGCAGCACGCATGATCTTCTATACAGCCCTGTTGCAGCCATATTGCAGCCATATCTGGAATACAGTGCACTGGCATTTCCAACCATTTAGCATTCTCCCACGCAGGAGAAAAATAATGGTAAATGGCAATGAAGTTATGCAAAAGTTTCAAGGGAAAAAAATACAACACTTTGTATAAGACAGACATTTTTATTATCTCCATGTGAAGGAAATCACTCAGTTTATTACAGCAGCTCAAAAACTGTATGGACTGTGACAGGATCTGGTTTGGTTTGCAGTTCAATTCACCATCTTAAAAAAACCGTTACATTAATTCTTGCAAACTACAGCTAACCTAGCTTTTGCTAGCTGTATGCTTCTGCATACATAGTTTGCTTGTGCGTATACCTGACACAGAGCCACCCAACAGAAAATCTGTTATTGTTTTCTCACTGTCTACTGCTCTAAATCTCACTCTTTGGTCTTGCCAGCCGACTTGAGTGTTTCAGCTGCATGTTTTAGGTGTCAGAGTGCTGCACTGCAGCACTGGCTAGGTTTGTACACGGCACCGATCGGTACTCTGGGGACATTGGTGCTTCTGCTACAACAAATAAGCTACAGAGGAGGATCTTGCACTGCCTGCATCATGCTTCATGCAGCCTCGCTTTCTTTTGCATTCCAGCCTCTAGCTATTTGGTCAGCATCCCTGTTCTTTAAAAATACATTTATTATATTTCAATATCATCACTTGCAACATCAGCGTATGGTTTTAAGCCACTTCTCTTAAGTTGCTCTTGCTTGCACTGACTGCTGTAGAAATACTTTAGGAAACGGGGTAATTTTTTATCATCTCCTTTTATTCTGGTTTAGTTCCCATGCCCAACCTCTTTCTTGTCCAACTTCTTTCTGAGCTCCTGCTTTACATTGTTTTATGATCTCCCTTTCTTTCTCAATCTCCTGTTCATAGTAAATTTTACTTACAATATTCCTAAATGGGGGGATATAACTGTGGCATTCAAAGCCTTCTAATATATATTACAGTTTGGTTTATTAGGGCATAGACATTGTTACCTTCTTGGCAGAACCAATTAGCCCTTTTAGCAGCAGGTTCTGTTTAGAAGCCAAAGGTGCCTTATGGATGAACATCCTGGAAAATACTATTCCAAGAAGTTTTGTACTTTGTTATAGTATTAATCTACATTAACACAAAATATTAAAATGCTGGAGAGATTCTCTGGAACAATGTTACTAACATGGCCAAAGGCCAGCACCTGTTTTAGTTTAAATCAATGATGACTGTAAAATGGATTTTTATTTTAGTATGAGCAAGCTGTTTAATTTTTAACAATCCTCCTTACCCTCTGCCCTTCAGCAAACCCAGGAGTGCATACAGGATGATATTCAAAGGAAAACACATATTAAAATTTTTTAGCTTGTTTTCAAGCTACTGGGCTTCTCTGGCCAATAAGACCTCTTTTATTCACCCGACTGAATGAATTTCCTTTGCTTTGGACTTTAATTTTTCAGATTGCTTTCAAATGATGGGTATTGCTTATACAGAAAATAGTATCATTATGAAGCCCTTACAATATTTTATGTAGTAACTGATGGTCACTGACAGGACTTTGACCAGGGATTGTGTTGTTTAGAAATTAACATCTACAAGAAATTAGATCTCCATCAATATCAACCTTGGAGTTTTCCTCTTAGCTTGGGTGTGCTAAAAATGAAGGCAGGAGTGCATCTCAAGCTTGTTCTGATTCCACTTTCTGAATGGAAACATGCAAAATTGCCCAAGGATGAGTAATAATAATATACATATATACAGTGCCATTCCCACCCTCTTGAACATGAGTTTTGGCTGTGAATAGGTCTTGACACTGTAGAACATGAGCAGAAGTGCTTATACGCAGACAAATCTACAGCTTGCTCATGGTCTTCAGATGGCAGATTTGCTGCAGTTCAATCCTCTCCTTTTTCAGAAGCAGATGTGAAAACAAGGACCTATATAATAACTTACTAGGCAGCATATTCTAATCTTGCATAAGTGAAAAAAATCTTAATAAAGGTTTAGATGCCCCTTTAACCCATTTGTAAATCACTGTGTATGGCTACATATAAGCTTCTACATTTAAAACACACTTGGATTCACTTCCATGACTTACGTACTGCACTGATTCAAAAGCATCAAAACTTCATACATATGGAAGACACCAGACATGTCTCAGTCTAAGCATCTACTTGATTTCCTAGCCAGGGTATGCTTTTGAAAGCATATCCTTTTGCTTTCTGGCATAAAATGCCGAATATTCTCTCATTTGAAAATCCAATTCAAAATAGCATTATTTTAGACAGCCAGGGCAAGCAGCATTGTGGTAAATTACATGTTAGGGTACTACAGTATGCACAGTATTAATGATGAAAAAGATAGTCTGTAATGTATTTAAGATACCAGGCTGGTAGCTGCCTAAAGGTGAAATGGTACTCTTTTCCTTTGTCCTCTCTAAGGTAATCATACTCTCACTGTAGAACATGAAGCCCAGATGTGCTATCACACAGTCCCAGAAACTCCTACAATACAGTTTACTTCAGTGGAACTAAAACTGTAGTTTATGCATACGGCCATAGAGCGGCAGCCTAGTAACAACAAAAAAAAAGCATGTACTTGATGTTCCAAAAAGTGGATATTTCCTAATGGTTTAACATTGCAACAGGCTTTCTAAGCACTAGAGAGAAAAATGAATGAGGCATGACTATTCCCTGGAAAAAAAAAAATAAAAAAATCTGGCCTTGATAAAAGCTGAAGACTGAGGGGAAGGAGAGGAAAGAGGTTGAAAATTAGATGGCAAAGGGGGTCAAATTACGTGCCCGCATAAGGAAAGCTGATCAAAGAGTAAGAAACGAAGGACTTGATTTATGTCTTAAAAATCAAATGCTTTTTCTTTCCTTTGATACAGGCAGTTAGTACTTCCAGCATCTATGGAAGCTAGTGGACAGGATTACATTAATACAAGCTAATTTTTAGTTAAGTGGTTTCACTGACTCTTCATTGATAAAAATACAGCTCAAAAAGCCTCTGAATGTTCAACCAGCATTGCAAATCTAAAATGTCAAAGAATAGTATATCATTGTTCTGTTGTTTGCCATAGAGGTTTATGTGTAAAATAAGAACAATTAGATCTCTCTGCAGTAAGCTTTATTTTTATGTGGAATTAAGTGGGTTAAGCAGTTTCAGGCACACTTGAAACAGTATGTAAAATATCACTGAGGCTGAGCTTTCTTTACACTTATGTAAATGAAAATCAGGATTAACTCCATTAACGCTGGTGGAGTTTTAACAGCATGAAATTAGTATGAAAAAAGCATTAGCCACAGCAACTTTTAAAGTTAGTTCCCAGTGCTACTAAATTATATAGCTCATTATCCTTAAAACCAGAATTATTTTATATGAACCATTTATAGTTTTACTTCAAATAGCTGCAATTATCAAATTTAGTTATTACACAATAAATATCATCATGCTGCAACTCCTGATTTCTGTATCTGTGATGTCCACATATTACTGATGTTCTTTGCAGACCAAATGTAATACAAAAATTGAGAAAAGTGGAGAGATAAATGCCAGCCAATTAGTAATCAAATATAGGCTGCACTGTACTTTCATGTGAACAACTTTCACTGCAGGAAGCCTGAAAATTACCAATCAGACTGAGATATAATTTGAAAACAGAAAAGCACCCTGACACAAAGTTGAAGAAGCCTTTGCTGCCATACTCATGTTCCTTAAAATTACCACATATCCCTTTTACCCACACATATCCATCTGACTTACTTGGCTAGCATTCAGTGCTTAAAGTAGAGTGAACTGGTAAATATAATTCTTCCCAGAGCTGTAACAATTACTCTAAACAGTCTATATTCTGCCCCTTTCTCTTCCGCGCCTGCTGCTTGCCATAAATTGATGTTTCTAAAGGATGAAAAAGAAAGTGGGAACCTCCAACCTTCTCAGCTTCCTGGAATAAAAACAAAGTCAACATAATCTTTCCTTCAATTCTACCTCACTACCACTTAGCCTGTTAATCCTTTCTTCTTTTTAATGTGAAAAGAGATGGAAGTCAAGTATTCTATAATGGCTCCCACAGATGGGTCTGTCCAGCCTCATACCCCATCTTCTGCAATAGCTAATAGTACATACTTACAGGAAAAGGATGAAAACAGCTTAATTAACCTCTCTCTCCAGCAGTAAGCAGTTCAGAAACTTTCTGAACCAAAGAAAGCACCAGGAGTACTTTTTTCAATATAAATTATAATCAGTGGGACTTGACCTCCATTATATCTCCTCCCTTTTGAACCCATTTTAACTGTTGCCTTACAACCCTTGTGTTGCAATGGTCAGTTATCTAGCAAGGCATTCTGACACCTCTTCCCAGGCTTCAGTTACTATCCCTTACACTACCACTATCTCCTGCTCACTTGCTGCTTTAAACCTGCAACTTCATTTCATTGACAGCCCTCTAGTGCTTATGTTATGAGAATAATGATGCAACAGACTCTACTGGCTAAAATTAAGGGAACAAGCATTATGTTCCCTGACAGCTGCATTTCCTAGGAAGCCAGGTATTGCAACTGGCTGTGTTGCTGGGCCCGGGAAGCTATCTAGGATCAGCAGTACAAAATCCAGCTAGCCATCACTTCTAGCAGCGCCTTCAGGCAGGGATGGATACTAGGGCCAATACTGTTTAACGCTTTTAATAAAGACCTGGATGATGGGATGGATTGCACGCACAGCAAGTTTGTGAGTGATACCAAACCGGGGGGCACAGCTGTTACACTGGACAGCAGGGCTGCTATTCAGAAGGACTTCTGCATCCAGGATAAATGGGCTGACAGGAACCTCATAAAGTTTAACAAGGGCAAATGCAAAGTCCTGTGTCAGGGACGGAATAACTTCATGCAACAGGGCAGGCTGGAAGCCAGCTAGGCAGAAAGCAGCTCTGCAGAAAAGGACCTGGAGGTCCTGTTGGACAACAAGTTGAATGTGAGTCAGCAGTGTCCCCTTGTCTTTTATTGAAGGTGCAGAGTGATAAGGCAGGAGGCAATGGGCACAAGTTAGAACACAGAAAATTCCCACTAGGTATCAGGAACAACTTTGTTACCATGACGGCAGTCAAATATTGGAGGAAGGGCTCAGAGAGGTTGTGGAATCTCCATCCTTGGAAATATCTGAAGCTGGACTGGAAAGGACCCTAGCATCCTGATTTCTTTGGCCCTGCTCTGAGCAGGGGCTTGGCCTAGGTGGCCTCCAGAGATGCCTTCCAACCTGAATGATTTTGTGTTTCTGTGGGTCTCTGATTGCTGCAATTAGATCCAAAGAGGTGTCTGCACAAGAACCAAAGACGGCAGCAAACTAGTTACCTTCCCAGAAACAAGCAATTTCTGTCCAAGGAAGCCCTTTTTTGAGTTTCAGGCTCCAGCTAGGAACAGATTAACTACCATAAATTATTTTCTTAAGTGCTTAGGACTCAGTACAGAAATAGTTTCACAGAAATCTAATTTTGTCAATTGAAACAACCATGCACTATACAACTATAGCAATTCAGCAGCACAATCATCTTCAGAAGTAGTCTACAAACTTCAATTTTGTTTTCCTCCCGATTTTAATATTTACTTATTAGCATAAGCATAGCACTTACATAGCATTTCTGGCTATGACTGAAACCCTGATAGGCAACTTCCATTTGAGTTTCTGGATTCTAAAAAAGGAAGTAAAACATTCTAGTTCATTCTGCCACGTTTTTCCTACAGCTGTATACTACTTTTCCAGATGATTTTCACGGAATTGGCAAGTAACATGTGCCTGGCTAATTAAGAATCTATTTTGCACCTTTTTAAAAATTGTAAGAGAGCACTCATTAAATAATCAAGGATGAATACCAGAATAGATGAATACCTACTTTGTGGCTGCTCTCTCAGGTGTATGGAGAGATTCCTGGAGTTTAAATCCTGAGGCATTATTAGATCACCTTGTCTTACTTTCTGTGCATCACAGCTATCTAATATGTTTATTGCTTAATTTATTAAAACAAGACAGGAAGGTGTCTTAACTACAGCATGTAAGGTCATATGTGTATTATCCAGTCCCACTCATACACACATGCACACAAAGAATTATGTGTATATTCATAAATATATACACATACACATTTATACTATTCATATACATATATAGAGTGAGGTATCCCGGAGCCAAGAATAATGAACTAAAGGATAAAACCTACAGGCTTAGGTTCTCAACTACACCACAGATTTTCTTTTTAATAAGATACAGACTGATACCATATTAGCTCTTTGAATATAATGGGATTCCTACTCATATGAATAATGCAGAATAGATGCTAGAGGACTTCAGACTTTAATACTAGTTAGCGTCATCATTTGGCAGGTGAGATATTTCCCACAGGTCACACAAGTCTACATATTTATTCCTAGTGATTCCACTAATCTCTGCTCTGGAAAGCCGAGCTCCTCTACTAGAGCTTCTCCTCCCATCCGATGCAGATAACTCCAGCAATAAGCCTCTAGTGACTGGAACAGATGTTGCTGTTTATTTAATTTATTTATTTTACTAATGCACAGCTGCCAGGGCCAACAAATGAAAAACACTGAATTCCATCAGGACTGTAATTTCCAGTGACTACATGTTAAAGGACAAAGTCCCTAAAAATGGTATTTTTTTAAACAAGGGTGTCAAGCTTGAACTTGAACAAATAATTTCTTATGATAAAGAATCTCAAGACACTAGTATGTGGCAGCTTACATTCTGTAAATATACAAGTTCTTAGGTGTGCAAACTATAATTGAGTTCTCAGAGACAAGTGTGTACAACTCCTGCCGTACAGTTAGGACATGTTTCTTGAACTGTAACAGTCCCAGTTCAAAATTAATAACATTTCATTATATAAACCAATCTATTTAGAATACTAACTACGTATTGTTTTATTTTCTTTGTATAGGTAGATGGCAACCATATACAAGTTTCCCTTAATGCAAGTAAAATACTACAGAATCTCATTTTGGGAAAAGACATATAAGGAAAAATAGAAAAAGCAAAACAACTCATCAGAAGTACCCTAAAAAAGGCAGCTGAAAGACAAATTCCCCTGAATTATAATTCTGACTATTTCTGGTTCTCTATTTTGCCTTCAGCAAGACAGTTAATGGCCAGATTTCCAACAGCGGTGGCACTGCCTAACTTTCAGATGCTAGAGAGAAATTCACACCTGCGTTACAGGTCCTTCATGGAGTGCGTGGGGGGAACTAAGCCCCTTACAAAGGCCATCCAAGAAGTCTCCACTGAGCCAGGGAGCTGCTCAGAGCTAGCTAAAGGGCTATGCAATACAGAAGAGTGTAACTGCAATCCTACCCTCTCTGGAGATTCAGTGTATGAATTAGGGCTAAAAATGAAGATTCTTAATTAGTTTGCACCTAGAGTCTAGAAACTGCTATTAGAAAGAACTGAAGGGAGCTTTCTTCAGATCACATCTGCCGAGGAGCTGCTGTTGGCCCTAGAAATAGTACATTAATAGATCATTTGCCTACAAAATAAAAGAGCAGGGCTTAATTTTAACTCAGCCAAAGAAATTCAAACTCACCTTTCCTTCCCTGCATCAATGTTTCTTACCCATCAATTTATACAAAGTGAGAACCAGGGAGTCTTTTGAAGCTGGAGTACTCTGCTGCAAAGAGCACAAGCCTGGGAAGTGCAAGCAAGAGGAGCATGATTGTACCAGCTGGCAGCTAGGAACCAGCTCTCAAAGAGAGAGAAAGAGACTTGGAGCCTGGTCTTTGATCCTAATGCTGTCTATGCCTTTTATCTGATGACTTTTAAATGCAAAAGGTTATGAGCGGTTCTCACCTGCCAGACGCTTTTGAAAAAATCCCAACAGGATTTTATTTCAAAGAATTTAGGCACCTAGTAATGCTGATATTTGACCCCAAATAGCCATTGACCTCTAATTCAGCAAATTGCTGAGGATTTCAGTAAAACTTCCTATTGAATACCTTGCAGAACAAGGAGGGACCCTAAAATATGGGGCTTCATGTCTGTGATTTTGTTGGAAGTCATACTGGAGGTTTTGTCTTGGCTGTTCTCAGTCTCTTCCTGAGCCTCTCTCCAACTGCCCATTCTGAGAATTTGAAGTAATTAATGTCACACAAAGATAGGTGCCCAGCGTTTCTCTTGCACTGAGTATTTATTTGGCATGAATAAAATCATTACTGGCAAAAAAATTAAACCATTTTTTTCAAAAGATTAAGTAAAAACTTCTTTCAGTCCACTACTTTATACTTACAACTCTTAACAGTTAGCCATAAACTCTGAAGAGAAGTTAAGTTATGATGTAAGCCGTTAAAAACAACTGGGTTTCCAGGAAACAAACCCCTTTTTCTGTACATTGTGTGCAAGAAATGCAAAGCAAAGCTCTCCTCCTTTGCAAGTCTCATTTCTGTCTCGTATTTTCTCTGTAGAAAGTAACACCTACAACAAAGTATCTGACAATGGTGAAGAATCACTTTATTTCAGGCCTAAGCAAGGAACAAAAAGCACATGCAGAACAAAACACTACTAAGAATTACTCTCTAATTCACTATAGATTTTTTGCCTAGCAGCTGAATGGTTCATCTCCTGTCTAGTATCGGTCCATTCATAGAGGAGATCAGTATTCATATACTCCCATGAGAATGCTACTTAATAATATTTCACTGTATTTTAAGTGGTATAAGAGAGATGCAGACTTATATGATCTTTTGTTGCCCGTTTTGTCTCTGTATCTTCACAGGCATGCAGCTGGACAGTAGTACTATTCAGAGACCAGTGGTCTTGTACAGTATATTTTCTTTTTCCCTCCCGCAGCAACGATTTCCAGCAGGTGCAAATTCATGTTAGTTCAGGGGAAAAAAAAAATATTCCAATATGTCTGATTTAACATCTGGAGGATAGGCTTAATGTAACACAGACTGCAGGATTTTCCCATACCACAACTAATCTATTTCCCATTGCAAGTAGTTCGGTGATTAGAGTCTAGCAAAAAGGTGGTCTGTTGGGAGGGCAAAGTGGAAGGTTTTAAGAAAACAGACAGAAGTGTGACTTTGGGAGGGTAATATAATGGTGAAAACTAAGGGAGATGTTATGAAAACACGGAGAATGCTGTGTAAGCATTAATAAGCAAGTGCTTCTCTAAAGAATTTCCATAGATTGCATTGTAATTAGCTGGGAGGAGGCCTTGTACCTGAGCCAGTGTTAAACAGTGCTATTGCAGTCTACAAAAATTGTTCCTACTGATGAACTGTCAACATTCTGTTTTTTTAAAAATCTGAGATAATTAAATGATTAAATCCAGATTGTCAGAGGTGACTTTTGAGGGGGTAGGGCCAGAAAATATGGATACTTTTCCGCTATTAACTATGATGTGACATGTGTGCAAGTTATAGGTTATGGAAGAGTAGCTTTGGCTCTGTTTGCTTAAATACCATATTCACTATAATCACAGTCTGTATAACCAGAAAAGCAGAATAATGCTGATAACCTAATTTTCATTAAGAAATGTGTTATGTAGTTCTTGGCCAGAGCTCCCACTGGACCTTGGAGTATAACTCGTAATTAGAAAAGGGGGATGAGCCTTTAAAGTCTACTGCTACTCATCCTCTAGGGATATATTTTTGTTAAATATCCTTCAGCTATATTCTTAAGGTAAGCGATTTGCTAGGGTCCAGACATAAATCTTTGCTGCCAGGGATGGTTTAGCAAATCCAAAAGAAATCTATGAGATACTGAGAAAATTTCTATCCTGCAACTGCCCTGCAACAGTAGCAGCCTACTGAGAAGGAAGGAGGTTTTGTCCTGTTTCCATGAGAAGGGAGGCACTTTTTTATCTTTTTTTAAAAAAATTATGAGTTGCCCTCCTCCTTCCCAAGTACACAGCTTGAAGGATTTACAGCACAAGTCCAGGGTTCAGGTCTGTGTTTTCAAAGGGTAAAGAGAAAAAGGGATTATCTGAAGAGGACTAAGGCAAGTTCTCAGATAATGCAGAGGATATATTATAGCATGTGCTTTAGACACATACTCTCAAGCAAAAAAACCTCGCAAACAATAGGACAGAGTACAATTGTTTCTAGATGCGTATCTGTTAAAAGACATTTTTTGAATCATACTTTCAGCTTCACATATTCTTTATGCTAATTTATGGTGCCCCAGCTCATTCCTGCCCTCATGCTGCTCCCTCTCTTGTGCCAGGGTAAGGATTTATGTGGTGGCAGGTGAACCAGATCAAAGAACTGATCCATGTTAAAGTTAACCGTAAAAAAGGGGGGGTAATTTTAATCTGCATCAGGGAACTGATCTCGTTTATGAAACAGCTGCATAGATTTTCTTTGACTGCATCAGGGAAGATGGAAGTGTAGGGAGGGACAGAACGGGTGGAGGAAGGCAAGATTACTTCTTTTGATAGCAGTGCTGACCTGTGCCATTTTACAGCATATGAGAAATTACAGAGTATGAGTGGACTGACTTTTGGAGCAGAGTGAATTAACTTATTCTCAAAATTAATGTCAGGCCCTTACAATGTATCATGGATAACCAAATCTGGTTTTAAAGAGGAAAAATAATTTTGTTATAGGGGCAGTGAATTTAGTTTGGTTTGTCTCATAAATCACTAATTTATAATGGTCAAAGGTAAGTCTTTTTAACTAAATCCTGTTATATAACTGCTTTAACAAACTTTCTTTTGTTTAAACAGTTGTCTTGAAACAGGTATATCAACAAATACCAGTTAAGATAGACCATGAAATCTTTTAAGTTGTTTCTGTTCATCAAAGTACAGCCATTTCAGAATTCAGTAACTCTTTCTTAGCAATCTTGGGTTTCTTGTATTTATTGTATGTTTAAGCACTTGAAGGTAACATATTAATTTCCAATCTGTATAAATATTTTTATTAGTTACCAGTCTAGCCAAGTGTCTGGATTCTATCCATGTAAATATAACATTTTTCCTTCACATACTAATGATTTTAGAATGGTACTACATTGTAAATTGTGCATTGAAACAAAATATCTGCAAAACCGTATCTCAAAAAAGCTTAGGGACATCTTTGCACATTAAGGGATAAACGTGGTTTACACCATTCAGATGAAATATGATTTAGGTAGAAGTAACCAATGATTTTTCATAAGCATTTAAAGAACAGTGCTTTTCTTTCTTAGTATAAAGATTTTAAAGTATGTATAGAGAAAATTCTTAAAGGACCTTTCTGGAGATTTAAAGCAGATTTTCTATTTTCCTATCGCTCACGGAAGGTGTGGAAAAAGGCTGTAACACAGCACATAACGTGACTCAGAACACATTCCCGTATTCCTCTTCATTCTTAAACAGGACATGTTAATCCTTTCCTGAAAACACATTTGCTGCTTAGCAAGAGATCTGATTATTTGTTTTACTGAGATGATATCTAGATCACATCTACAAAAAATCGGTCTTAAATGGGGTAGTTCAAGGGTCACTTAATTCATAGCGAGCATTCTGTTTTTTTGACAGTCATTTGGGTTTTTTTAAATGAAACTGTATCTATCTTACAGATTTTCTATTTGTAATACACCTGCAACTTGTAATTGGAGAGTGTAGTTAAATACTTTGCATAAAACACACTTCATAATGGAAAAATGCTTATATACTTTCAAAATATATAACACGGAAAAAAAGGGTATAGAAATTTACAGTAAGAGAACTCTTCTAAAAGCTGTCTGTTTTACATACATAGATACACTTGGTCATTTTTATCTGCAACAGTAAATTTTTTTCTGGTGCTGCAGGCATGCCCCTGGGTCACAGAAAGCAGAAAGTTTCTGGAATTTCTTCAGAAAGCCTGACCTTTTTGTGGAGTAAAACGGCTTACCAAAAGTATGAGCATACATGTTGTTATGTTCTCTAATTACTACAAACACAAACTTAGAACTTCACTACAGGCACTGCACACTTGTACTGATGACACAGCATTCAAGACTGGCAAATGCTGTTTGTTAAATCTTGTGTTACCCTCGCTACTTGTAACTATCCTGTCAGTCAATTGTGTTTGGGTTCAAGTGCTATGCCTTTTACTCTTACACGTGGGTGAAGTATTTCTTAGTAGTTAAGAATGCCTTCAGAACAAAGAGGGCTAGTAGGAGGATTAGTGGAAGCTTGTGATAAGCCATCTTTACACTTCCATCTCTTCTAACTCTGTGTGATGGAACAGCTTATCTAATGATTAAGAGATAGGGATGTAAAGGGACAGCTATCTCGGATTCAACCTAATTATCACAGGAAAAATAATTATAGAGTGTTTTTAAAATGCTTAGAGTTGCAATAGAAAGATGCGAAATAGATTATATCAGTATCCACAACAGACACTGCTTCAGAGACTCATTCCTTAATGATCTGCTTATGATGAGATGTTTCACACAAAGGGCATCTTTCATCTGTGTGCTGGCTGACAGTTCTCATGCTTCTGAGACTAAAGAATTTAAACTGAAGTATCCTCTCAGTTTCTGCCAAAGTCCTCTAGACAGTTTTCCCAAATTCCCAAGCTGGCTTCTGCTCTGCCATCCTAGGCAGCCACTGAATGCCACCCACCCGTGTACCCAGGCTCTGTAGCAGCACACAGAAACTGCTTCTTGAATGAATAATAAGAAATACCAGATCTAATGTAGGAAAACCGCCTCTCCAACAGACATGCATGCCCAGACATCTAGGCAACAGATTCTGGATTCAGACTATGAGGCAGATGACATTAGTAGCTCTGCTGAGCACTTCTACCATAGCATTTGCAATAAAGAGTGATGTTGAACTAATGTTTCATCTTGCAGTTCTGAAAACAATAAACAACAGTGCAAGAGGGAGGAATTATAGTCTCTGGAAATGGCTGCTCCTCCCTCCTTAAAGCTTAGATTTAGCTTCAACATATGTCAAGGTATTTTACAAGACCCAATGATTCTTCCAGTCTTTCTAAGTGGAGGAACCTGGCTCAAGTTTGATCAGTTTTATTTCTGATTAGATTTTTGGATGATGGTTTTGTCCTGGGTTGGAAAAACCTTAACTCTGGCATACCTAGGAGTGAGTTAGTTTGTGAGGATCTAGTTAGTTAGTAATCTTAGTAAATTATTCTTTAATTACATAGGGCATTTGGAGAGAAAGCTTCCTGAGCTCACAGAGAACACCATTACACTTGGTAAATTATATTATACATTTATTTAAATGAGCTGTTACCCTAATAGGCCAGATGACACAATAGCATAGCGAACCATCCTTAACTATTCACCGCAGCATTCTCTCGCAGTTGTAGTGAGGTATTTAAAAATAGGAACTATATAGTTTGTACCATTAGGGAATTATCTCTAATTCTAATTTGTAAGTAACATCGGCTAGATGTAAAATGGTTTGCAGGCTTTCCATGTAGGAGAAATTGACAGCAGGAAGCTTTCTGAGTTATTCAGAAGGGCTATGTGAGTAACCCTCCAAGAGGGTCCAGGCAAATGGCTGGCATGTGCACTCGCAGCCCAGAAGGCCAACCGTATCCTGGACTGCATCAAAAGAAGCGTGGCCAGCAGGTTGAGGGAGGTGATTCTGCCCCTGTACTCTGCTCCACACCTGGAATATTGCATCCAGCTCTGGAACCCTCAACATAAGAAGGACATGTACCTGTTGGAGCAGGTCCAGAGGAGGGCCATGAAGATGATCAGAGGGCTGGAGCACCTCTCCTATGATGACAGGCTGAGAGATTTGGGGTTGTTCAGCCTGGAGAAGAGAAGGCTCTGGGGAGACCTTATAGCGGCCTTCCAATATCTGAAGGGGGCCTACAAAGCTGGAGAGGGACTTTTTACAAGGGCATGTAGTGATAGGACGAGGGGTAATGGCTTCAAACTGGAAGAGGAGAGATTTAGAATAGATATTAGGAAAAAAAGTTTTCGCTCTGAGGGTGGTGAGGCACTGGAACAGGTTGCCCAGGGAAGTTGTGGCTGCCCCATCCCTGGAAGTGTCCAAGGCCAGGCTGGACGAGGCTTTGAGCAATCTGGTCTAGTGGGAGGTGTCCCTGCCCACGGCAGGAGGGCTGGAACTAGGTGATCTTTAAGGTCCCTTCCAACCTAAACCATTCCATGATTCCCCACCCGTAACCCTCCACAACAGGCCCCAAAGGCCAGCGTGCAGCTCACCGAGGAGAGAGGACTCGAAACCCTCTCCCGCTGGCGCCCTGAGGAGCACGGGCATTTTCTGCGGAGAGGCAACAACACTCATATGCCGCGGTATCACCTAAAGAAAAAAAAAAAACGCAATAAAATTAAAAAGAGGGGTGTGTAACACAGTGCCGACTGACGGCGTCNGCCCTCCCCGCCCGCCGCGGGGAGAGCGGCCGCCCGCCAGAGGACGCGTCGAGCCGGGCCTCACCCCGCCAGGTCGCGGCTCCTCCCCGCCTCTCTGACTCAGAGGCCGGTGTGGAGTTGGGGCCGCCCGCCGTGAGGGGAGGGAGAGGAACGGGGTGTGTGTGTGTGTGGGAAAGATGCCCGCCCTGAGGGGACGGAGCCTCCGGGGCGCTCGGTGAGGGCGGGCTTGAGGGGGATCCCTCCCTCCTCTGAGGGATTAGCGCCGGCCCCGGCTGTCCCGTCGCTTGACGGCGACTTACCTGGGCGGCCGCCTCCCTCCCGCAGCCGGTCGCTTCGGCAGAGAGGGAGCGGAGCCCGCCTCACCCCTCCCCGGAAAAACTTTCCGTCGCCACCGCCCGCACCAGGTAGGGGCTGGGCCCGTCCCTCCACACACGGCGGGGCGGGAACCGTGAGGGGGGTGGCGGTTGGGGACGGGCCTCCGACCTGGCGGCGGGGCCTCCGTAGCGGGCGCAGCCGCTTGCCGCCCTGGGTTGGGCAGAGCCCGGGCGCCGAGTTGAGGAGGTGTCTCGTCGCCTTTTCGTCCTGGTCGGCGGTGCGGGGCGGTGAGGCGATTCGAGGCCGGTGTGTGTCGTCGTAGTCGTCGTCCCCCCCCCCCCTTCCCGCAGCCGGGCAGCTGCTGTCTGCCTCAGGGCCGCGGCGGGCTGAAGGGGGGAGTATATAGGTCACTGGAAGTAATGCCTGCCTAATCCCCTTTTATCTTTTTTGGCTCGGCTTTTGTGCTGCTGGTTTGTAGGGCGACCTGGGCAGCCTTGGCCGCAAACTTCTGGGAGAGGACCCCTCCAGGCTCGGCGCAGGGGGGAGCAGGCGGGAGGCGAGGTGAGAGCGTGGGGTGCGCGCTGTTCTTTCACGGGGGGCTTTTTCCTCACGAGTGTGACGCTCTACAGATAGCACCAGGTATTTCTCCTTGCGTCTGCCTGACCCTGTGCGTGGGTTGTCGGTTTGGGTTCAGGCTTCTGCTTTCGCAGTCCGGTAACACTGATTTTTGATTAATTTTTTTTTTTTTTTTCTTCGGGGCACTCATTGTATCGCTCGCCAAATCACTGGCAGCTATTTTGGTATTTTCTTGGGATATCCAAGGAAAGTAGAGGTCCGGGCAACTTCAAGGCCCTGGTAACTGGAGAAGGCAGTGTGCCGTGATAAAGTGATTGCTGTGTTGCTGTGATCTTTGAGGCAATGAGGACCTGTTAGCAAGGTCATGTGAATGTGTTCTGTCACCCAAGGTGGTTGGTAGTAACTCAGCATGATTTTGAGTTACTCCGTGTGGACAAATCTGTAGGCACAGGCAGATACACGCTGTCTGTTAGGAGGCTGTGCGTAGGGGCAGCCTGCTGGTATAAGACAGTTTGTCAAGTTGGCATACATGGTTTCTTATAACTGAGAAATGCTAAGGCACGCTTGGTAGTATTTGGAGACTTATTTCAGCCTGATTTCCTCTCCTCCTCCCTGGGGTGTGTGATTGATTTTCTGATGAGCATTAACACCTCATATGATGATAAGAAGAAGAAAAATGCCTAAAAATGAGTGTGTTATTTTATATGCTGCCATACTTCTGGTTGAACTGAAAAAGACTTCAGAATCTACCAGTGCCCTCTCTCTCTGCCTACATGTTTTCTGTTGATCATTGTGAAACTCTGGTGCTGTGCAAGAGTTTATAGTTGCATTTTTCATCTGTACAACAGTGTTTTTGTTCCTCCTTGTAGCTCTAAGAAGGATTCAGGGCCTCATCTTGTTAGTGGTGAAGCATGATGCTTTTATCTTGTTTTCATTTTCAGAGAGAAGAGGGAGTGATAATAAACTGTCCATTCAAAGAGATCTCTCGCACACCAATATGGTAGTAGTGTTAGGTCATGCAGTCCAGACCTATGTTTCTGGCCTGTGCTGGTTTTATATCATAATTTCTACAAGTAAACCTTTTAGAAAAAATGGCGATTGGAAGGGTTTATAATACCTGAAGGAGTGAAGTCAGATTAGGGTTTTCACATTATTTGTGTTACCTTACTTCTGCTGGGCTGTGTATGAAGAGTCCACCTGATCTGAAACTAATCAAAGAATTAGGACCTGATGCTGTAATTTGTTTCTTCCTCTCTGGCTCTGTGTTAATGAACATAGAAGGGAGAAGGAAAAGACAGAAAAACTTACAATCTGCTTTGTAAAGTATAAATAATTGCAAAGGGCAAGATTGTACCAGTGAGGTATTGGTGTGAGGATGGCAGTTGTGAAGCTGATGGAACATCCAGATGCCTTTTTCTGTTATCCATCTCAATCAAGATAAATGATTTCAATTGATTTCTGCTAACAGCTATTTTAATCTATTTATTGAGCCATGATGATTGATGATATGTGCTTTGGAAAATAAGTGAATTATATTAAAATGATGAAAAATGTGTTGCCAAAGCCCACGTAGGGAACTTAACTTCATTTACATCTCTTTCTTTTGTTTCCTTTTTTTTTTGTTTAAACTTTGCTGTATCCACGTTGTGTCTAAACTATATGGTGGTGATGATAAAAATTGCATTATCCTCTGTGAGGGTTGTTTTGTGTTTGGGTGGGTTTTTTTCCCCTAAGTGGGATACAAAACTTCATAGAATCCGAAACTAAGAGAACCAAAATTGGAGAAGCTGCTGCTGACATGGTTTTATTTGATCCTGGCATGAAACTGAGTTTTAGAAATCTGTATGTGTGTTTTCTTTTTGAAAGATTATCCTAATGCATTGATGCCTGTTTAGCTTAAGTCTTCAGATTTACAGACTCTCAGTACCATCTGAAGCATCAGTTTCTCTGTTAAACTGGTCATTGAAGTGTTATCAAGATTACTTTGATGTACATCAATTTTTAAGGCTTTTTGAAAAAGAACTTATTCACAAATGCTGCTGTTCCACCCTTGTATATCTTTATTTATTAGTATACAAATGCTGCTTTTTGATACTCACAGAAGGCTTCATTGCAAGGGCTTTTCAAATTTTAATTCAACTTATGGAAATCTTGTTTAGTTCTTTAATCTTTGAGTTGCATACTCGAGTTTTAAAAAATGCATGTCTCCACATCCTGGTATAATCTTATTGTGACTAGTAGTTTCTCTCAGATGTTTGAGAGAGTTGTTTTCTCTCTCTCTTTGTGCTCTATGGCATGTCTAGAGTAGTTGGTAGTTTGTGGTGTTTGTTATGTGCTCCTGAGAACAGGGCTTTTGTGACCTCTTGTTCCAGTCATCCTTTTTTGTAACAGTTTTATAACTATATTTTGGTTTATAGGCACTTAAACTCTAAGACTCTTCTACTCAAACATGCTGACTTGGCATTGTTAGCTTACTTGTGGTCTCTCCTCAACCTAATCAGGTAGCTATTTAGTGTAAGACTGACCTGCAACCCAGGAGAAATTGTATCCTCTATCCCCATTGGAGTAAACGCCCAGGAGGGAGGGCATCAAGGAAGGCTGTTGGCAAAACGGTGCTTTTTGTGTCTTGCTTTTGGGTGTGTTTCAGGTAATGTATTACACAACAGTGGATGCCTATACTTTAGGTATGTTATAGATGTACTTTTAATGCTCTGATACTGTTGAGTCAGGACAAGCAACCTTGGGGTGCTTCCAGAAGAGGCTACAAAGGCCTGCACTGGTCAACAGCTGGGGCATCTAGTGACCTGGAAATTCTTAATTTCTTTCAGTCCTTTTTGCAGTACAACATAGTGGCCAAATAAAGGCTTGTAAGTAGCTGTTGGTATGGCTGTTCTGTAAGAATTGCTGTACCTTTAAAAACTCATGCGAACAGCCTCCAAGAAATGGTGACTTTTTCTGATTGGATTCATCCATTTGGAAGGTAGAGCTAGGACTTCACTGTGTCACGGGGAGTAGGTCAGTTAGACCTGGATCAAGTCTGAAGACTGACTGGGTTGAATTGAAAGGAGGGGTTTGAATGCACTTGTGAATATATACAGCAATAAGTGGTTCTGGAACAATTACTCCTCTGTAATATATATGGACACACACCCCAGAATGTTTTCAAGTGTCAACTTAAGTTTGGAGGTGCTGTGATGGTAGCAAAGCATTCACATCTAAAGTTAGTGTTATGAAGACCAAAGAGCTTTTGGGAACACATCTTGCCCTACTTTCTGTCTTAGGCATCGATTGTAAGGCTTCTTATTATTATATGTAGGTATCTTTTAGTAAATTACTCCCTGATTGTATGATAGGAATGCTTTCCATTTTAAACCATGTGGCCAAAATATTCTTGTCAAAGGTGATCCTGAAGGGCATGTTTAGGTGAGGCAATTAATTCCATGTGGAATGAAAGCAGAACAGGTAAGGTAAGAGCTGGTGACAATGGTGGTAGAGGCTGAAGGCATGCAAAGACACAATGTAAGAATGTGTTACCTTTGATATCTAGTGGGATTACCTTTAATTAACAGAGGAAAGCTTGGAAACATGGCACAAATACAGCTATGTGCATACAGGAAGCCCAAAACCCTACTTCCATGTATCTGTGTAACAGTATTTTTCCTCCAAAATCAACTACCACCTGAAAAGGAGGGATCCTGAGTTAGTTTGTGTAAGATGTACTTGGAGCTTTGACTCGCATTGCATTTCTGAACTAAATGCAGCACGTTTTCATAGCTGTTGCAGAATTTATCCTGAAATTTATTTTGTTTCAAACTGTGGTGGCTCCCCATGGGTGGTAAGTTATTGGGAAATCAATGACTTTTTTTTTTTTTCTTTAAAAAAAAAAGAAAGGTCAAATTGTGAGGTAATACTGGATTGCCTACACGCACAGTGACTACAGACCATTAGACCATGACAGTTAATTCTGGTCTAATCATAATTAGCATTGTAGAGGACATGTTATCTGATTCTGTGTGGGGAAATACATAGCTAGATTAGTGCTAAAAGTATTAGGCAAATTCTTATTATGTAATTTTTGCCATTTAACTGTAGAAGCATAGTCAAATGTCATCTTTTCCCCTTGTACCTCTACTGTAGTCTCCAAACAGTATGACAGACACAGTTTTGTTTATTTAAACAGTTGCATGCCTTAGAAGAACTTGTCTGGTTTAGTTTAGAAAAAAAAAAGAGAAGAAAAAAAGGGCAAAAAAGCTGTGTGATGATAAAAACATGTGCTAGATTCTTTGCGTAACTAACTGTTGCTGAAAGACACTTATGCCCTTTATCCTTCTAAATCTAGTTCATTTTTTACAAGTTGCCTGTATTGTATATTGGTGGAGGGCAGGATTTATTTCTGTGAAAATTTTTATATAAGTAGACCTAAGGTAGTGACTATTCTAGTAGTAGTTTAGTTTGTCTGGGGAACTCATGAAGTGATGCCAGCAAAAGAACTCATAGCTAGAACGATTTCCTAATGTACATAAAAAAAAAATAAAAATAAAGCCTTTAAGCTATTGACAAGACCTATGTGCCAGTAAACTTTTGAATTGTAACTTAAATTTAACTGTTGGCTGTTTTTATTGCACTGTGCCGATGATTGAAGAGTTGTACTGCTGAAGAATCAATCCCACTTGTTCACAAAATCTTTTGTATAACCTCAGGTACGCCTGAGCAGGAGGGAAGATAATTTTGTATTTTTGAGTCAGTTTTATTAACAATTAATATATTTGTAATAACTAAACATTTTTCAGATGTTTGCTTTTTGACACACAGATCAAAGAGCAACAAATGAAAAATGGGGGTTGTGCAGCCAGGTCCAAAAAGTAGTGTGGGATTTTACTAAATTGTGTTAACTCATTTTGATGTGGCAGGCTGCTGCCCTAATGCAACAAACCTGAGAGGGAGAGATAATTTGGCTTGCTGCTTCACCAGTGTACTGGCATTATGTTAAGAGTAGTGTTTCTGTAAGCATATATATCTTGAACATATAAGGGAAGACAGTAGCCTGAGTGGGGAGGTGCTGCTTTTATAATTACAAGTTGAAGCTGAAACATCCATGGCTTGTTACCTTGTTACACTGGACCCATGTGCTTTATTAAACATAGCTGTGCTGTTTCCGCCTTGCACATTTGTGACACTTTTATGCTTTGCCGGTGCCATAAATATGTTTTAGTAGAGTGTCATAAATTCAGTATTCCTGTAAGAAAACCTACAGAAGACAAAAGCTTATCTCCGCATGTGAGGAACTCCCTTTATTTTCAGCGTTGGACTTTGCAGGAAGTGCACGCTCCCAGCCACAGCGAGATGTGGGTGTGTTTCAGAGATGAGAGCTTGGTTCCTCTGTGTGTGTGGGGGGGTTCTCTCTCCTGTGTGCCTGACCAAGGTACAGTTATGACAGGTGCTAAGCAGACCAAGATTTTTCTGCAAACCACTAATGCCTTCAAAAAAGGTGCATAGCTCCTCGTTTCGCTCTAATGTTGTTATAGAACCACCCAAATGTCCTTGCAATGCCTGTGGCGTAGATTTGGAATATCAGTCATATTGGGACTCATGATTTTGAGTTTCAAAGAAGTAGTGGATTCAGCTAGTCTGTTACTTTGAGGTGGTCTTGCCTTTTTATCATGTTTTCCTTTTTTTTTTTTTTTTTTAATTGGCTGTTTTGCTATTCAGTACAGGGAAGCATAGAACACATAGTCAGCAATAGGCGTAACAGGATAATTTCCTTCTTGAATTGCTGACTTGCGTTAAGATTAATTATGCTTGCCTGCTTGGAGTGGTTTCAGGTAAACAATTAGAAAGTTCTTTATCAGCTCCTTGAAACATTTTCATAGGATGAGGAGCATGTGAAGTGGAAGTACATTTTCTTAAAAGTGGGGGGAAAAAAAAGAAAAAAAGGAGGAAAATAAACACGGAGGGCAGAAACTGATTTGCCCTCACAGTGGTTTCTGTTCTTAATGCTTTCGTCCCAGCAGTGCAAACAAAACTGGGAGATGTTAGTGTGAGCTGGCTGCCAGATACCAGAGAAGTTTTATGGATGTTGGTGGTTACATTTGCCTTCAGCAGTTTTTCACTGGCATGATTTTTACAGTGGTGATATTTGCCAACAACAGCCCAGTGCTTAGGGGTTCCTGACTTGCTACTGTTGATACAGCAGAACAGACCGTAGTATTGAGATGGTTTCACAGAATTTCTTTGGGCTTGTTGTGCTTGGATGCCAGTGGAGTCCTTGGACTTGGAAAACTTTTTTCTTTTCACAAGAACCTTTATTGTTGGGGGAAAAAAAAAATAACAAATTTAAATGTTGAGAGAGAAGCTCCACTCTCATGAGACCCCACCTGGAGTACTGCATCCAGCTTTGGGGCCCCCAACATAAGAAGGACATGGACCTGTTGGAGCGAGTCCAGAGGAGAGCCACGCAGATGATCAGAGGGCTGGAGCACCTCTCCTGTGAGGACAGGCTGAGAGAGTTGGGGTTGTTCAACCTGGAAAAAAGAAGGCTGTGGGGAGACCTTACAGCAGCCTTCCAGTATCTGAAGGGGGCCTACAGGAAAGATGGTAAGGGACTCTTTGTCAGGGAGTGTAGTGAGGGTAGATTTAGATTAGATATTAGGAGGAAATTCTTTACTGTGAGAGTGGTGAGACACTGGAACAGGTTGCCCAGAGAAGTTGTGGCTGCCCCATCCCTGGAGGTGTTCAAGGCCAGGCTAGATGGGGCTTCGAGCAACCTGGTCTAGTGGGAGGTATCTCTCCCCATGGCAGGGGAGTTGGAACTACATGATCTTGGGTCCCTTCCAACCCAAACCATTCTATGAAACTATGATTCTATGAAATAACTAAGACAGTTTAGCAAACACTGCATTTATGATGCATGGTATTGCATGTTATTTTTTTGTTAGTGGTGTTGTTTTTAGCAACTTACTTGTTAGTGAAATAGGTTAATCAGAAATGGTAAATCACATCCACCACCCAGTGTTAAGGACAAAGGTAAAAGGAAGTTGTTATGCTCTTCATTAGATTGATTTCTGTAGCTGAGGGACTAGACAAAGTTCTGGGCACACAGACCTTGGTTCTGCTGACATTCATAGAATCATAGAATCATAGAATGGTTTAGGTTGGAAAGGACCTTGAAGATCATCGAGTTCCAACCCCCCTGCCATAGGCAGGGACACCTCCCACTAGACCAGGTTGCCCAAGGCCACGTCCAGCCTGGCCTTGAACACCTCCAGGGATGGGGACTCAACAACCTCTCTGGGCAACCTGTTCCAGTGCCTCACCACCCTCAAAGTGAAAAACTTCTTCCTAATGTTCAATCTAAACCTGCCCTCTTCCAGTTTGAAGCCATTCCCCCTTGTCCTGTCACTACATGCCCTAGTAAAAAGTCCTTCCCCAGCTCTCCTGTAGGCCCCCTTTAGGTACTGAAAGGCCGCAATAAGATCTCCCCGGAGCCTTCTCTTCTCCAGGCTGAACAGCCCCAACTCCTTCAGCCTCTCCTCATAGGAGAGGTGCTCCAGCCCTCGGATCATCCTCGTGGCCCTCCTCTGGACACGCTCCAACAGGTCCATGTCCTTCTTATGTTGGGGACTCCAGAGCTGGACGCAGTACTCCAGGTGGGGTCTCACGAGAGTGGAGTAGAGGGGCAGAATCACCTCCCTCGCCCTGCTGGCCACACTTCTTTTGATGCAGCCCAGGATGCGGTTGGCCTTCTGGGCTGCGATCGCACATTGCTGGCTCATGTTGAGCTTCTCGTCGATCAGCACACCCAGGTCCTTCTCCTCAGTGCTGCTCTCCAGCCATTCCCCGCCCAACCTGTAATTGTGCTTGGGATTGCCCCGACCTAGATGTAAGACCTTGCATTTGGCCTTATTGAACTGCATGAGGTTGGCTTGGGCCCACCTCTCCAGCCTGTCCAGGTCCCTCTGGATGGCATCCCTCCCTTCCAGCGTGTCTACCTCGCCAAACAGCTTGGTATCATCGGCAAACTTGCTGAGGGTGCTCTCGACCCCACTGTCCATATCTCCTACAAAGATGTTGAACAGTACAGGTCCCAGCACCGACCCCTGAGGAACGCCACTTGTCACTGGTCTCCACTTGGACATCGAGCCGTTGACCGCAACTCTTTGAGTGCGACCGTCCAGCCAGTTCTTTATCCATCGAATGGTCCATTTGTCAAATCCATGTCTCTCCAATTTAGAGACCAGGATATCGTGTGGGACAGTGTCAAATGCCTTGCACAAGTCCAAGTAGATGACATCAGTCGATCTTCCTTTGTCCACCGCCGTTATGACCCCTTCGTAGAAGGCCACCAAATTAGTCAGGCATGATCTGCCCTTGGTGAAGCCATGCTGGCTGTCACCAATCACCTCTTTGATTTCTGTGTGCCTCAGCAGAGTTTCCAGGAGGATCTGCTCCATGATCTTGCCAGGCACAGAGGTGAGACTGACTGGCCTGTAGTTCCCCGGGTCTTCCTTATTTCCCTTTTTGAAAATGGGGGTTATGTTTCCCCTTTTCCAGTCATCAGGAACCTCGCCAGACTGCCACGACTTCTCAAATATGATGGCTAGTGGCTTAGCGACTTCATCTGCCAGTTCCCTCAGGACCCGCGGATGTATCTCATCAGGTCCCATGGACTTGTGCACCTTCAGGTTCCTCAGGTGGTCCCGCACTTGATCTTCTTCTACAGTGGGCGGTTCTCCATTTTCCCAATCCTGGCTTTTGCATTCTGCATCACGGGCAGTGTGGCTGCAGTCCTTGCCAGTGAAGACTGAGGCAAAAAAGTCATTGAGTACCTCAGCCTTGTCTCTATCCCGGGTAACCAGTTCTTGTGTTACCTTCCGGAGAGGGCCCACAGTTTCCCTAGTGTTTCTTTTCTCGCTGACGTATTTAAAGAAAGATTTCTTGTTTGTCTTAATATCCCTTGCCAGATCCAGTTCCATCTGAGCTTTGGCTTGTCTAACCCGATCCCTGGCTGCTCGGACCATTCCCCTGTATTCCTCCCAGGCTACCCGCCCCTGTTTCCACTCCCTGTAGGCCTCCTTTTTCCTTTTGGTCATGTCCAGGAGTTCCTTATTCATCCATGCAGGCCTCCTGGCTTTTCTGCCTGCCTTCCTCTTTGTAGGGATGCACTGGTTCTGGGCTTGGAGGAGGTGGTCCTTGAATATTAACCAACTTTCTTGGGCCCCTCTTCCCTCCAGCGCTTCATCCCATGGCACCATACCAATCAGATTCTTCAAGAGGCCAAAGTCAGCTCTCCCAAAGTCCAGGGTCGCTAGCCTGCTGTGTACCTTCCTCGCTGCTTCGAGGATTTTGAACTCGACCATTTCATGGTCGCTACAGCCCAGGCTGCCCATGAGTTTGACACTGTCTACCAGACCCTCCTTGTTGGTAAGCACAAGGTCCAGCATAGCTCCTTTCCTCGTTGGTTCCTCGACCATTTGGAGAAGGAAGTTGTCCTCAATGCAATCCAAGAACCTCCTGGATTGCCTATGCTTGGCTGTGTTGCCTTTCCAACAGATGTCAGGGTGGTTGAAGTCGCCCATGAGCACCAGGGTCTGCGAATGTGATGCCACCCCTATCTGACTATAAAGGGCTTCATCCACTGGGTCTTCTTGGTCGGGTGGCCTGTAGCAAACCCCCACCGTAATGTCCCCTGCTCTCGATTTCCCTTTAATCCTAACCCATAGGCTCTCAGTTGGCTCTTTATCCATCCCCAGGCTAAGCTCCATGCATTCCAGGTGCTCTTTAACATACAAGGCAACGCCACCTCCTCTTTTCCCCAGCCTGTCTCTCCTGAAGAGCCTGTAGCCTTCCATTCTAACACTCCAGTCATAGGTGTCGTCCCACCAAGTTTCTACGATGCCAATGAGATCGTAGTCCTGGAGTCGTGCCCACATCTCTAGTTCCTCCTGCTTGTTCCCCATGCTCCGTGCATTTGTATAGAGGCACTTCAGCCTTGTCTTTGTTGAGGCTAACCTGGTTGGAGCAGCTGTACTTACCTTGCGCTGCTCTCCAGGCGGCATTCCTTTGCCGTGTACTAACGGTGCCTCCCCATTGGCTCCTGTTGGTCCTCCTGAGCTGATTCTAGTCAGCTCAGTTAAAATTACTGAATTATTTGACTTTCGGTGTATATGGAAGGTACCTGAATGCTTTCCTAGGTATTAATGTTTCTTTTAGTCTTTGCCTATAAGGAAAAAAATTGTTAGCAGAATTTGTGGCTTGTATTTGCATGAACTTTTCCCATTAGCCTTCACTGAAATTCAACAGCATTCATATTACTTTGTGTGCAGATACATTTTAGAAAGTTAAATGAATTAAAGATGAATGAAATGTTATCTGATTCTTCCTCTTGACAATTTAGAATTCTAAAGTGATAATAATGCCTCCCATTTTGTGGATGTTGTATTAGTTTAGGAAGTGATAAACTATGCATAGCTTTAATTCAGTACTTGCTGTGCATTATATCATTAACGTAGCAGGTACATGTGCAATGATTCAATAGGTGGAAAGTTACTGTTGGATTTTAAAGTAGCAGCAAGTGTTTGGGATAAAATTTTGTTGTATTGGCAGCAAGGCATATTGCATTACTAGTGGTAACATTCCTACAGAGTTTTGGCTAACATTTGCAGAACAGTTTAGGTTTAAAGGAGGCATCAACTCAACAGCAACATTTCAGGAGCGCTCAACATTGGGCTCAGTGACAGGAGATAATGTGATCTAAGCAGTTACCATTCCAAAGTACATTCAAATATTTGGAGATAAAAATATTGGAATATTGGTGTCTGTGGCATAAGGGAGTTGAAAAAACAATTGATGGCAGAACAAAGAAACTTTTCCATTCTAAATAGTTCTACTAAAAGTCTGTGTGAATAAAAAAGAAAAGAATATTGGTACTGTCTTGGTAGAGGTGACTGAAGGCTCGCAAACTGGGGAGATTTTCTGAATGAGGGTGTTTGTGGACACCTAGGAGAAATCATCCGGATCACAGGACTTTAATTACCTAGGAGTGTTGGTTAGAGAGTACAGTGGGATGCAGGTTCCTAGTAAGTTCATGGAGGACCTTGGTAAAGCTTTCCTGGTACTCAAGAAAGCAACCAGAGGGCAGGCTCTTCCAAGCTTTGTTATAACCAGAAGATAAGTAACTTGTGTGAGAGTGAGCAAATGAGAGTCTGGGAAGGAGGACTTGTGCTAAAATAAAACAATGGATTTTTAGAAAGGCAGACTTCAGTAAGTCTGGTTAACATGAATCTTATCCACTAGTTCTGTGTGGTAAGAGGAAGAAAAAATTAGGAGAGAGACTTTTCCTTCAGGAAATTATGTTAATGGCAGAAATTGAAACTAGTCTTCTGCAGAGGAAAATATAAAAACTAGCGAGAGGCTGGTTTGGCTACTAGTGAGCTCTTTAACATCAAACACAACAAGGAGGGAAAGGGAATCCAGGCTGGATTGCCAAGGGCAAGTGTAAAAATACAGCACAAGCACATATACTTATAATATAATGGCCAACTCAAAAAGAGTAACAAGAAATCATTATGAAAATATAATGTTAGTAAATGGAAAAAGGTTTGCTGCTTTTTGAAGACTGGAGCTGTGGATAGATATTGCAAAGCAAACAGGTCTCTTTTTTTTTCCACCTCATGTTTAGTAAGAGAGACTGGAACTAGGAAGTGAACATGGTGTTCAAGGCAAGTGCTAAAACCCTAAGCTGGTGTGAGGAAGGAATGAGTTATAGAGCATTTAGATAAGTTTAAGTTTGAAGTGTTTAAAAAACGCTATTGAAAGAGTAAGAGCTGGCTGATGTAATCCCTGAGCTGCTGCAGTTACTTAACTCACAGAGGATGTGTGTAATACTAAGGCTGAGAACAGTGATTATAGTGTCTGTCTTTACATGTGTTGGGAGGGAGAAGTGGAAATGAGCAGTTGTAGACCCAATTGTTTAGCTTTGATTATTTGTTCCAGTATTTTCCTTGGGAATTAAACCCTCCTAAAGCAGTAGAAAATGACAAAGAAATGAGCAGTAGCCCATATGATTTTATTTTTAAGATTAAACCATGTTAGACTAATGCAATTTCTTTCTCCGAAATGCTAACAGGCTCTGCAATCAGATGAGGAGCAGTTGGACTCTGATAGCTTGACTCTTTATGATAGAAAATGTCAAAACTTCACTCTTGTTAAAGAATGTCTGGAGGAATTGACTGTGGGTAAGTGCTAAACTGTTTGAAAAACATTGTTTTCTCTAGAAATGGACTCTTGAGATAGTGCTTTGGATTTGGGGTGGGGGTTTTTGTTTTTTATATGAAGGATTTAGGTATTATAGTGGATGACAAGAATAGTAAGAGTCAACACTGTTATGTAACTGTAAAATTAGAGAATATCATACGAAGATGTTGTCAAAGAATGATTGAATTCTGCCCTTAGAAAAGGTTTTTTTTTAATAGGGCTTGTTCTCAGGTTGGGGCTGAGGTTTGCATAGCAAAAGCATGAGCTCCACAGCCCAGTTCCTTACTTCAAACACAGAGAGCCTTCTTTAAAGTAATGACTGCCTCCTGGGTGATGGGAGCAATCAGAGAAGGCCAGAAGGACCAAATGCTTCCTCCTGAGCTTGCTTCAGTAAACCTTTAGGACCTTTCTAGTTCTTACTGTGGGGTCCTCTGACTGCATCACATATGTGAGAACAGAAGTATATTCTGTGAGTTAAATAAAGTAATCTTTCTATCCAGTGTTGAGGTAGTTTCCAGTTTTGAAGATGGTATTTATTTAAATTAAAAAAAAAAAAGAGAAAAAAAGGAGGTAATATGAATCCATTGGAGGGAGTCTGGAGAGTAGTAAGAATACCTGGGTATCTGGAGGAATGACTAAGTGAACCAGGAGCTGTTATTTTAGCTTCAAAGAAGAGAAAGAGGTAGTGGAGAAATGAGAGTGAGGGTTAGTATGTGAAATATACATGTTTCTCTCAGTGATCTGTTTTCTTTCCTTGGTTGGTAATACACTGTTGCATTGGAATATATTATCAGGAAAAGTGAATAACTTTAAGAACAAGTGATGCAAACATCTGTGAGTTGTGACAGAAACACGATGGGTATTACCATGGTATGAGGGAAGTACTAGATGACTTTGAGGTGTTTTTTGATCCTTTGACTGGTAAATAGGGGATGGTTACTGTGGTGCATCATGATCTGTAAAATCCAGGGAGAGCACAGTACTCACAGTACTGAGAATTCCTTTTCTCCTTACCTCTGCTCTTATGTCTCATCTGACAGGGAGGATCCAAAAGGTACTAAAACATTATGCCTCTCTTTCGTCTTTTTTTTTTTTCTTTTCGCCTGCATGGAGTAGATGAGTGAGACGTAGAACTTCGCTTCGCTGTGGCTGTTGCAAAGTAGCTAGAATTGCCTGTTATAAGACAACAACGTGAGAAAAGGTCTGCGGGCATGCCTATACCCACAGTGGCTCTGCAGGAGCAAATCCTAGAACAGGGAGTGCTAGGAAATGTGGTGTGAAGAGCACATTTAGGTTAGCTTCAAAAGCAGTTTAGTCATATTTGTATGGTGTTGCATCCAAGCCACTGTGGTTTTACTGCTTCCAGACCTGTGCTAATGTCTGCTCTCTGCCATGCAGACTTAATCAGCTTGTGTTAGTGACAATTTGGCAAACTCTTTAGTGTAATCCACTGTATGTTGTAAACAACCCTCTATTGTGCTGCCCTTGTAGCCTGTGTTTATTTGGGTGCACTAACTCTTTTCCTTTAATTAATTGTCCGGTAACAGCACAAAACAGAGATGGCTCTTCACTGTGTGAGATTTGTCTGAATAGAGATAACAACAGTGACATTAAACAAAGGTTTTAATTTCAGTTGGATGCTATTGGGCAAAGCTGTAAATAGCAGAAGAAAAATAAAGATTTGAGCAAGTCCTGCAGTGTCAACTGATCTTTAAAGCAAATAGGCACAATTTTATGTAAAATTAACAGTTTAGGAGACTTTTTTATTTTCTTACTCACAGAGGGAAGTTTCCAAGGATGTATCACTTCTGTGATATGTTGTTCTATCTCTTAATTACCATCATGCATGAAACAGATCTGATTTTTAACATACTTCCCTTTTAATATTTTAAAGTCCATCTGCTGTTTTTGTGGGATTTTGAATGGCATGTATTGCTACTGGGAGAGTTTGTATTGATTCATAAATCTGTGGACTATGGTTTCTGGGGTTATTTTCTTGGGCTTTCACATGAAGGGGAAAGATAAGGAAAGCAATTTAAATTTCCCAAACCACAAGGCTATGCATCTTTCATAATATCTAGCCAGGGTAGTGGTGTAGGTTATGATACATGGGATGCAATACAGTCTCTAAGGACAACTTTCATCTCAAATAAAATGCAGTATAATCCTGAGCTCAAAATTAATTGTGTAAAAGAGGATGGCTAGTTCTTGGCTACTTACTCACAAATCCTTGAAAAGGCTTTTGCCATTCTGAGGATGTCCTGTAACCTGCCTATTAAAAGAAGGTTTGACAGACTGCTCTGCTGTGGTTTGAAGAAACATTGAAAACTGCTTTCTGTCATGGTGTTGATGATATCAAGATATAAAATAGAGCATCTTAATTCATGAAGGTTATGACTATGAATTGACTATTTGTATGTTCTAAAACTGTTTAATATCCTTATCACACCGATGTTAGGACAGAATTTCAAGCTATCCAAGCAATGTAAGCTGCTATATATATATATGTAAAAATACATTTTTTTTCTGATATTCATGATTTTAATTTTTTTTATATTGGGTTCCAATTTTTTTGAGCAGTTCCTCTACCATTTCATGTTTTCCAAATTTGTCTCAGTTTTCAGAAATGAGAAGGCAGAAACCTTTTGTGTTCTTACTCTCTCTCTCTCTCTGCCACCCTGTCCCCTTAGGATTGAAGAATGCAGATGTGTATTATTTTTTACCTGGTGTGTGGTGGTGCTTGCTCACTTTTACAAAGCTGTGTATTTGATTCAAAAGGAAAATACTTGTCCTTCCAAAAATGCGTTACATAAGGCAAGACTGTGCTTGGCAGTAATGGTTTATCAGTGTCTAGAAAGAGTGTCATTGCTCTCTGGAGATAAGGATGTATTATTTTCTACCTGGCAGTACTGAATTTTGTCTAGAGGTGAATGAGAGCTGGTAACAAGTACACACTGGCAATACTGTGTGATTAATATGACTCTCCTGGGCCATAAGTACAGGAAGCTCTCGGTTTAATTATAACTGTTTCTTTAATTTAATTACAGCTTTTTTAATGAAAAAAAAGCTGATTAGAAATTGGAATATCTTTAGATTATTCAAATTCTTTTGATTTTTGTATACTAGACTGAGTCTTCTTTTGCCCTCTAACCTAAGGTGTATGTTAGTTTGGTTTTTGTTTTGTTTATTTGTTTTTAAATGAGTTGGGAAGCTAAAGGCACTTAGATTCTGGAAAGTTACCATAGTTTGATGTTAAGGTTTCAGATCCAGATTTTTTTTTACATATGTGTGATCAGACAGTCTTTCCATGTTCTGAATTTTTAAAACCTTTTTAAAACCTGCACATTAACTGTATATCACAGAGAAATCATGCTTTTGTAGACTACAAAAGAACAAACCTTTGTTGTTCTGTACTGCCTCAGTAGTAGTAACAAAGATTCATTGAGTCAGTCTTGCAATACTTTGAAGCTGAAACACCCAATATGTTAGGATAATACAGCACCACTCTTAAATATGTGTAATATTTTATTAAGCGTAATATTTTATTAAGTGGAAAACATGCACTAGCCAGATCAGAAATGGGGTTGTTCCTCATATGATTCTGTTCTTCACTGAGTGTGGTTTCAGTCTCTTGTACCAATTTTCAGTTTCAGGCTTGTGATTCTAGATAAGGAATGTTCTTCAGGTTGAAGCATGCTGGAATCTTTAAAACAAATGTGCTAAGAGGCTCATTTCCCCCCGTCTTCCTGCCTTCCTTAATTCTGATCCACAGGGTTACCTTCTCTTCTGTGCTAGACTTTAGTTCTGACTATGAATACTGGGTATTTCTCTTCCTTTTTTTTTTTTTTCTTCCCGTTTTCTGTTCCCTGTGATGGACTATTTCATATGTAGCTAAAAGGAAAGAAAAATGCCAGGTTGATCAAACTCCACAGAGTAAACTCCAATCATGAGGACTTCATTTAGACTATACCTTTTTTATTATGTGTATGACAGTAGTTTTTAAGCTATGCTGCAAATTAAAGAAGATAAATCCAAAGGAGAAAATATTTAGGAGAGGAGAGGAGAAAAGGAGAAAAATTTAAGGTAAAGGACAGCTTGGTCAAGAACACAATTATAGGCACCACTTATAAATTTACACAGATAAGTGATACAGCAAAACAAAAATAGAAAGACTGTATTTAACAAATCAAACTTATAATTTTATTTTTATGACCAAACATAATGGATATATGAAGCAGACAGGAGGGGAGTTAGTGTTAATTACAAATTATGGATAAATCTCCTTCCTTTAGAGCCCCCACTCAGAATGATTTTGAGTCATAAGAAAATATATTAAAAATATAATGTTTTAGTGAACTAGCATTACGTGAGCAGTATTTTACTATTTCAGTGATGCTGCACACATCCTCAGATTGTGTAAGCCAACTAGGAGTAATAAAGGCTGTACAGAATGTCAGCAGATAAAAGCATGTGGAGAAGTTGTCATGAGTTTCTTACGGATTTTTATCTCTGGTGAGCTATGCCAAGTAATACCTTTCTGAACTGGGGTCAAAGAAAAAAAAACAAACTAACAAACTTTTTTCCTCATGTAGAATTTTTTTAAAAAATCCCTGCATACTATTTAAAGGGTACTTTAACAAAAAAACCAAACCATCTTAGCTCGTAACGTTTTCTGGATTAATCTGGTTCCGTGTTGGTGTTAGGTATATATTTTCTTTTCTGTTATTTAGAGGCACAGGCTGGAGTAGGATTGCTTTAAAGGCACTGGCAGGAATTGTTTTAGAGATTATCTGGAGGACAGAGAGATTCACCTCTGGTATCATTTCACTTGAGGAAACTGGCTGGATTTTAGGACTAACTCTTTGTTTTAATAGAGGGGAAAAATAATGCTAAATGAGTGTTATGAGATTTCTAGTTACCTCTGTGGAGGAACCTGGTATAATCATTCCTAAAATTCAGGAGCATAAAATGGCAAGTGATCTCTTGGATCATCTAGTCTAGCCTGTGCGGAAACCATGTTATATTTGTGATATACAAATGGCAGGGGGGTTGGAACTCGATCTTCAAGGTCCTTTCCAACCTAAACCATTCTATGATTCTATGATACAAACTAAAAGTGTCTTCCCATAAGCTCTTAGTTTTGGTGGTTTTGTTCATGCTACTTTGATGGGAAAGCTGTTTAAGAACATTGTTTAAACTGTAAGTTCTTGGCCAAAAATTGTTTTTAATGCAAAATAATTATTTTCTCCCTCGATATATATACCTCTAACTTTTGCATGATTCCTTTCAGCATGCTGCAAACTATTTCAGAATCTTACTTCCTTGCTTATAAGACAGAAAAACTGACAGTCTCCCTATTTTGAATTAATTTGTGTCGTCTGGAGGAATTTCTGCCAGACAGGTTAGCAGGATGTCTGTAAAATCAATTTTGAATGCTAAGTACTGTGTAAATGAATAGACACCCTTTTCATAGTTGCATTTTTTGGTATGTGTGCGGCCTTGTTACATGTCAAATATAAATTTAATATAAATGACTCCAGTGTTGACAGAAAGGTGTGGATTTCTCCTTCTCCTTTGCCTTTGCATGTGTTTAGCTTGTTTAACAAGATGTCGTTATGATGCATTTCCTGTCTGAAAACTGAGTTTTGTAATCAGCTTTTTGGCAGCGTAGTCAGCTTTAGCATTCAGTGTCACACCACTTTTTTCTGCTTTTGCATTTTTTAGGGGTTGGTTTTTCCCCCCATGATTACTTTTTAGCCAGAACAGTTTCTTAATTATCCCAAACATATCCAGTGTGTGATGCACAAGTGTTTTTGAGGTGCAGCATGGATGCAAATGTTTTTTGGTTGCAGCAGTGACCAGAAGGCAGCAAAGAAAGGAAATGTGGATTGCTTCTGCAGTGGTGTGGGCTCATAGCTGATGGTGGCCTTAATGTTTTCAAGGACTTCTCACCAAGGTAGTGGTGGAAGGCCTGAAAGCTCTGATCTTGTATGTGCAGACCTGTCTCATACTGTGGAATACACTTTGTCACTGCTTCTCTTGTATACTTGAGATTTTATCATCTTGTTCTCTTTAAGGTGGTTTGGCTTTTTTCACCCAGTTGGTAAACTGCCAAATTTCATTCAAGTGTTGGGCAGTTACTTTCTATTAATAGAGAATGATAATTTTTACTTTCCTACTTTCTCTGCCTTTTCTTGTCTGTAGTGGAAAGCTGAATGCTGCTGAAAGGTGTCAGCTGAAGAAACTTTAGATCTAGATTGTCCACCAAATGGAACAGCTGCCAGAGCAAGTTTTTCCTTGCTGACCTGTTGACGTGCTTTAATTGCAGGTAAAGTGTGTGTGTGTATGTGCATGTAATAGATAATTCGTAATAGAATTCTGTTTGCTGAGCTCTCTATTCGGCATGCTGGGCGTCATGATAGGTTTTTGCGGTCTGGACACCTGTCCTCTGAAAAGCAGGCTTGAGACTTCAGTCTTATTTAAAATGTCAAATAGAGACTCTAGTGCACTGAGCTACATTTAGATAATGTGGGCTCTGGTGCATCCTGTCAATGTGTGATGTTTCAGTTCTCTTCTTGTTCACACCTATACAGTATACTCCACAGAGGATGACAGTTGCATAATACTCCTGTGTCAACCACAGTAATTGCTCACATGCGGAATGAATATATGACAATTATCAAATGCACTTTAGCTGTCTCTTGGTGCCCTGTAAATTCTGGAGAGTAACCGTATGTGACCTACATACCCTATAAGTTGGTGGTAGATTACCAGTAACACACTGATGAGAACCCAAAAGACTGTACAGCAGGATTTTCTTGAGTTGGCAAGACTTCTCATTTTTTGTTTCAGAATATCTCCATGTCATTTGGACTATGGGAAATGAGATAGTTGAAAAGCCTGTCATGTGACAAGTGTACATTTTCTTCTTTTCCTCTGACTCTAACAGGTACACTGTAGGATACAGAAAGTGTTGAAGGAGAAAAGACTTGTCTTCTCTATCCGTGCTTAAAAATTGAGCACAGAAACTTCAGAAATCCTTTTACAACAAAAACTGAGTAAGGGGTAGAGGCTCTTAGACTTTGGTTTGTCATTGGATCATCTTACTCTGCAGTGAAAATAGTCAGCTGACAGATGAAAAGTCGGTTAAATCTCTTCCCTGACCTGATCTACAAACATGAGTATCATTTGGTTCTTGATGCAACATTTTAGATGTCCCTTTTTAAATTAGATAAGCTGTTTTACAAGGTGAAAAGGGCTGAACAATTATGAGCCTCCTTCCCAAGAGAAGCTCAGGTTGCGAAAGGGGCTGATGAAAGAATGTGAAAGGGGGGTGTGGTCTTCATATCTTGAATGTTTCATAGAAGAGTTGGCATCATCTGGGGAGGAGATGTGGATGTTAATTGCAAGACTGACATAAGGAAGAGAAGCCCAAGCTAGCTAGTGGGAGGGAGCCTGATGTGTGGGTGTGAAATGAAACTGGGATTAGTACAGACTAGCTTGAAATTTGTCAGTATGTTTGGTTTCCAGAGTTGTGTTGGTTACATCAGGTAGGCCATTCATACCAGTCAAATAACATTAGAAAGGGGAACAAATACGAAATGATACTTTATGACAATCACTGGTTCCATCTTTTTATATACCTAGGTTTTCTTTGAAACTGATTAGAAAAAATAGGAATAGCTGGTAGATATTAACTAAATATTAACTATCTGGTAAACTCTTGTGCCTTGTGTGTTAGTTTTAAAATTCCAAACACTTGCTTTGTAAAAATGAACACCATCTTTCAGCAGCCTTTTATGTAGCATGGTCTGGTCTTATCCTCCCCTGTAATGCTACATATTCATTTTTCCACCTCTTTCTTGATGCAGTTTGTTGCAGTTCTTGATGCCAACCTGTGAATGGGAGACTTCTGTTTTGTCAAGTTGGAAGCGAAGATATTCTTCTCATACTAACCTGTGTTGCTCTGTAATGGTTAGGGAGGCATCTGGTTTCTCTAATACATTGTGCAAGTTCCCAAAGTATCACATCAATGTATCTTTAGGAAACTTGAGGGGCTGTAGATAACACTGATGCCTGACAAAGTTAAGTATTTAATATGTCATTGTTTTCACTCTCTGAAGGAATTAATTGGCAGCTCTGACAGTGTTATAAACCTGTTTTATTAAATGCAAATCATTAAAATGTTTCCAAATGTCAAGCTTTGTCTAGAAGCTCAGCTAACAAGGTGTTTGTCCAGAAGAATTACATGTTCCCAGGACAGATAGTACTATATCAAGACTTGAATCATAGAATGGTTTAGGTTGGAAGGGACCTTGAAGATCATCTAGTTCCAACCCCCCTGCCATAGGCAGGGACACCTCCCACGAGACCAGGTTGCTCAAAGCTGAATGAGTATCAGCTTTTACATGTACTGAGCTACAGCTTATCCATGATTCTGTGGCTGTATGGAAGCAGCTTTGCCAAAGTCGCTATTTCTCAATCAGTTGCTGTAGGTAAGAGTTGTTCTTCACATGGTTGGTAGCATTAGAATTTAATTACATTAATATCATACACAATAAAGGCAAGTCTATTTCTCCTGATAGAAAACAAAGAACAACAACTGTTAGTGTAAACTATAGTCCAATCTCATTCTGTAACTTTGTTGATAGCACTGTACAGCTTTCAGTTAGTTGTTTCGTCTGTCCCTGACTTAAAGTCTAGTTATGCTAATGGAAAGGCAATACAGTCACTGATGGTGGAAAGTGACATGAACTAACACAGTGATGTGAAGTCTTTCTCTAGTTCCCACTAGTTCCTACTTCGTGGTAGTTCAATTCATCAATTACACTAGTATGTTTGACTTCCTCTTGCTTTAGCTAACAGTAGTCATGAAAAAAAAAATCCAATTTCTTAATGTAAGAGCTTGAGTATCTAGTTTAAGTGTATTAAGTTTTTCTGTGATTAAGGTTTTAATACCAGTTGGGGCTAGAGCTGATAATGTTTTTTATGAGAAAATACTAATGCATTTGAAATAAGTATGTTCCCATGTATTTTTGTTTTCAATTAAACTTTTCTAAGGAAAGCTTTCCTAGATTCAGGTTGGAATTTCAGAATGAAAAAAGACACAAAATGGATAAAATCCCTGTTTTAAAATTACTTAGTTTGTATGCAGGATCTTAGGATCATGCGTCCTTTCAGCTGCTTTCTTCCTGTGGGGTGTTTGTTTTGTTGTTGTTTGATTGGTTGGTTGGGTTTTGGTGTGTGGGCAATTTTTTGTGGTTTTTTTTTCCTTTTCTTTTTCTTTTTTTTTTCTGGTGAAAGGTTTGTAGGGTTTTGAGTTTGTTCTGATTTAAAAAAAAAAAGTAGAAAAATGGTGAAGACTCAGATTTGTGGAGGAGGGAAGTGTCTTTTTCATTCAGCAGTGAGTTTGATCTTGGGAGCAATCCAGTAAAAACTTGGTTATTATCAGTTTTCTGAAATGATTATAGGGGAAGATCCTGTTCTGCTGATGTAGGTAGTTTTTGAACTGCCTTGAGTTTCACAAAATATTACTGTTAATAGAAAAGAGCTATTACATGATTTAGATTTTACTCTTTCATAGGATACCTTAGGTCAGTTTAGGCTACCTGGCATGGCCTTCTTTAGGAGTCAATGATATGCTATAAGTAATTCAAATAGTTCTTATTTCTAATATTTTATCACTTTATACTAGCATACAAATTTGCTCTCGCTGTGATGCTGAGGGATAGGTCCATAAAGGATGCGTCTGCCTGGCAGTTTGGAAAAGTATAAAGGTGTATACATTGCTAGTAATGCATAAGACACTTGCTCTGTCTCAGCTTAAGACAAACAAGGAAAAAACCTGCATATATATCACATAATGTGGGCTATTCATTGCAAAGTTTCAGGGTGTGTCATAAAGAATGTTTTGTCCAAGCATCTTGACTTATTTGTCATTGCTCGTGTCTTGAGTCTAATTAGATAAGAGCATATTTTGCCCTAAAGAATTAAGCACAGTGCAGGAAAGTTAACAATGTGTAATGGTAAATAGGAGGGGCCACTGGCATGATGAAATAAAAAAGTAAGCTTAGTTTTATGATAATAGTGACAATTGTTTTTTCTCAACTTTGGTCCCATTGAAATAAGAATAGTAAGTAGGTATCTCTCCAGAATTGGCTTCACCTTAGTACTAAATTAGAGTAAATTGTGCTTGGTAGCAGCCTTATGAAACCTAAGGGAATTTGTGACCATTCTGAACAAAGGAGATTTGGTAAGTTCAGTGTTAGAAATTAAAAGATTTTTATGATAGTCTTAAAAAAAAAAAAAAGGAAGAAAATGATTGTTTTTCATAATAAAAGTGAGCATTATCAACATAGTGTTTTTATGTTTATTTTGGACGAAAACCCACCATTGTGATGGCAGCAAACTTATAAGGAAAAAGTCATGCTAATACAAAATAAAACTGCAGAACAAAATCTCTAAGGATCAAATTCTCTTAACCAAGAGAAGGTGGAAGTGATTACATAAATATGATGCATTCCTGAAGGAATGCTGGAACTAGCATGTCGTTTGCAAAATGATTTACTGTATTATTCTTTTTGTGTCCATTCAATTTGAAAGCTTCCTCTTCCTACTGGTAAAGTACAACAGTGTATCTTATACCCAGGCTGTTTTATTGTAGGCTATTTCAATTTATTATAAAGGTGTGCAGTTGACTAGTTCAGTCCCAGGTTTTGAAGATTTTTTTTTTTAAGTTTGCATGGAAACTGTTTTATGAAACACATGGGGGGTTTTGCCTTCTTCTAGTAGGAACATTATATTCAAGAGGAAGGGAAAGTCTCACTGCGTTCTAGCTGTGGCACAAAGGTAGCATGTGTGACAATATGTGAATGTCTTTTTTGGTTGAATCTTTTGCTAATGGGGAAATCTTTGATGACTACGCTACCGCAGAAGGAGACTAACCTGAAACAATATTGAAACTGACCCAAAGTCTGTGTTCTCATAGTAAAACTACTGTAACTCGTTGACTTGATTGGTACTACTCTGGAATTTACTTTACCAACATCTGAACTTAAAGTGCAAGCAATGTATAAATATTTTGTTTCAATGCAGAACAGTGCAGTGTTTGTCAGTTTAATCACTGTACAATTATAATCTGATTGCTTTCTGAAGCTGTTTGGGATCCTTCAGATATAAAAAGGGATACTACAAAATAACTTGCTAAGTACCACTTAATATTGATTTTCTTCAATAGCATTTCTCTCACTTCATAGCTGTTCTTCACACTTAATGGCTACCCAGTTATACTGAGGAGACGTATAACATTATTAAAAATAAAACAACTCCACAACCCTATCTCAGGATGTTGATATTTAATCATTCCTAGTTTTGCTGGTTGTTTTTAAGTCCTAATGAGCTTTGCTTGAGTTGAGAGTTTGTTCTCCCTGTGTGCTGAAATTACATTGCTGATCTGTAAGATGGTGTAGATTCTCAAGTGGCCTATGCAAAATAAACTTTCTACACACCAGCAGCAGAGTATTATTGTTGTAGGATGTGCTGGAGAGGAGCTTTCATTTTAGCCTCATGAAATAATTGTTTAGGTATACCCTTGAGCAACCAGCTGCAACTGAAAAAATTTAATCTTTTGAAGACATTGTGGTAATGAAGCTTCTACATGTGAATTCAGTAACTTTAAAATTTATCTTACAGTACAGTCTTTAAAGATCTAAATTTATTTTTTAAAGATCTAATTTATCTTCTCATTTAAAAAACAGACTCGTAAAACACTGACAGTCTGATTCTGTGGGTGATTCTAGTGAGTAAGTAGGCTACAACATGATACTGGGAGAAAAAAAATGGGTGCACTGGTATTTCACTGGTTTGGAAATGTCATAGTATCTTCAGTGAATGTAAGAGAACATTAAAAAGCTGGAGCTTGATCAATTTATGAAGGATTATAAATTATGAGAGCAGATGAGGGGGACTTGATAACCAAGGAAATCTTTCGGTTCTAAGCCCCACAAAGGTCATGACACAGGGGGAAAAACTTTCAAAAGCCAAAGTAATTGAAATATTTCTCTTCTGAAAACAGCTTAGAAACTTCAGCATAACTTTTTGCTGTTCATGAATGTCAAGACATGGACTTTATTTTGCTGTGATTAAGGAAGTAATGGTAGGCTTCATCCCAGGAGCAGTTCAAAAAAGTGTTATGCCGGAGAGGAACAACTTACTTTCATTCTTCTGCCCTTATTTTAAGGCTGTAACATCAGTCTGTTTTCTGTTTCAAAACTGTGTCAGCTGCCCAGCAAAGTGTGTTTTAAGGTGGAAACGAAAGTCTTTTTACCGGAGTCGTGGTAGATGCATTCTGGAATCGGTTCCTTTTGTACCAAGGATCTTTGGGGGTGGGATAGAATAGATGACGAAGTTGCTGTATCTTCTATTACTTTTCTTTGTGGCCAGGTAGGGAGAGGCACAGCCCTACTCTTAGTTGCTGGGGTGGATGAGATGCAAAAGAATCTGCTGGCCTCCAAGGGTCTTGTTCACCTTGGAATGGCTGTTGGCCAAATGCGGAGATGGAGGTTTAATCTTGGAAAAATAGAAGAGGAAAGCAATTTTTGAGAAACCAGAATCCTGGCTCACCCCATCTTTTGGAGCTATGCTTTTAGTAAAAACCCTATCAGGAAGTCTCTAAACTGTTTTGTCCTAGAAGGATAGAACCGAGGTTAAGATGAATTGGTAATCTTTGATTATTAAAATTCATAACCTAGAAAGCTTGTTCTCTTAAATCTTAAGACCATGTGACTGGATTCTGTTTTCCTTTCATTGGTGTAAATCTACCTTAATTTCACCGAAAGTCAATGTAGCATGCAGCTGGAAAGAAAAATTCAGACTGTTTAATGAGACAGTTGAAGAAATTCAGTGAGACAAACTAAGATGAATGAACATGTAGGAAGCAACTACAGTCAAAGAGAATAATATGCTGCATGTTGAGAAATATAAACAAGTAGAAGGGTAGTAATAAAGTGCTTGCACAGAGTAAGCCAATTGTCTGGAGCTGGGTGCCCAGCAATAGTTAATTTGGGAGATGAAGCTATTGTCCCATTGCATTGCTTTCTTAAAAGAAACGAGAAAAACTGGTCTGGCACTTTTGAAAGGCAAGGCAGCAGCTTAATCAGTATCATGAATGACCCTGTTCAGAACTTCTCACTTTTCCTGAAACTGGAAGGGGAAAAAAAACCAAACAAAAAAATAACCTGACAAACCCTGAGCAGAGTTACTGATGCTCTTTTATGAATGCTTTGGTTTTTCTCTTTGTCGTGGGTTGACCCTGACTGGAAGCCAAATGCCCACCAAAGCTGCTCTATCACTCCCCCTGCTCAGCTGGTCAGGGGAGAGAAAATATAATTAAAAGCTTGATGATTCAAGATAAGGACAGGGAGAGATCATTCACCAATTACTGTCATGGGCAAAACAGACTCGACTTGAGGAAATTAATTTAATTTATTGCAAATTAGAAGTCAGAGTAAGGTAATGAGAAATAAGATCCAAATTTTAATACACCTTCCCCCCACCCCTCCCTTTTTCCTGGGCTCAACTTCATTCCCAATTTCTCTACCTCTTCTTCCCAAGCAGCACCAGGGGATGGGGCCTGGAGATTGTGGTCAGTTCATCACATTTCTGCTGCTCATTCCTCCTCAGAGCAGAACTCCTCACACTCTTTCCCTGCTCCAGCGTGGGGTCCCTCCCACAGGAGACAGTCCTCCACAAACTTTTCCAATGTGAGTCCTTCCAACAGGCTGCAGTTCTTCACGAACTNCCGAGCTTTTCCACAGGGTGCAGTCCTTCAGGAACAAACTGCTCCAATGTGGGTCCCCCATGGGGTCACAAGTCCTGCCAGCAAACCTGCTCCAGCGTGGACTCCTCTCTCCATGGGACTACAGGTCCTGCCAGGATCCTGCTCCAGCATGGGCTTCCCACAGGTTCACAGCCTTCTTCAGGTTTCCACCTGCTCTGACGTGGGGTCCTCCATGGGCTGGAGGTGGATATCTGCTCCACAGTTACCTTTCACGGGCTGCAGGGAGACAGCCTGCCTCACCATGGTCTTCACCACAGGCCGCAGGAGAATCTCTGCTCTGCCACCTGGAGCACCTCCTCCCCCTCCTTCGCTGACCTTGGTGTCTGCAGAATTGTTTCTCTCACTCCTCTCTCCTGGTTGCTCTCCTGCAGGTTGGTTTGTTCCCCACCCCCACTTCTTAAATATGTTCTCACTGAGGCGCTACCACCATTGCTGATGAGTTTGGCCTTGGCCAGTGGCAGGTCCATCTTGGAGCCGGCTGGCATTGGCTCTATTAGACACGGGGCATGCTTCTAACAGCTTCTCACAGAGACCACCCCTGTAGCTCCCCTGCTACCAAAACCTTGTCACACAAAGCCAATACACTCATAATGGAACTTTTTGATTCTTTGCATGATTATCTTACAAACACGTACACCAGAAAATCACCTGAACTGTATCTTATATCTGCGTCTTCTAAAATGCAAACTGGGGAGACCACATAAGTGCATCTGTTCTACATTTGTAAAAGTATGCGTTCTTCTTTTTTCAGAATGTATTGCCTAGCATGTTACTAATAATAAGACAACTAAGCTTGTATGTGCTCTGTCAGCATGTTTCATTTACTGTGTCACTATTATCTTCCAAAAAAGTTCTTAAATGTTCTGAAACAATATGGGCTTTGAATCTAATTGAGACAAGCCCTGTGCTGGATACTTCTGGAGAAGGACATACCCTCCCAAACCCCTTCTCCTATCAAACTACAGAATTTATGTATTGTGCGATACTTCTTTAACATCTTTTTTTTTTTTTTTTCAAACCTGTATGGCATACCCTCTTTCTTGAGCCTCTTAATAAAGAGTGCTGTAGTAGCATACAGAAGCAGTAAGCATCTCCTAATGTAGAATAATTGTCTTTAAATTGTCTATGGGAAAGTAGCTGGAAAACCGATCCTGGCAAGTGGGATTCCCACTTACCTAAGTCAGGAGTGAGATGATGCCACAATCTTCCCTTGCTTCAGCATGCTCACAGCCTGAGCAGAGTGCAAAGACAGGATGTTATTTATACAAGTGACCAGGTGATAACTTCTGTGCATCCAAATTGCTGCCCGGGTGGATGTTTAGCATTTTATACAAAGAGTAGCCCGATCTGTGATCTTCCAATCACCCCATTTTTGAAGATCAGTATGCACGTTTCCCATCTCCTGGACTGTTTAAGCAAGCATCATCAACAGGCCTACATATTAAGAAGTTTTGAAAGACCTCTTTTGTGTGAGTCATGAGAACAGTGGTTAGGTAAACATGCATCTGTTGTGGTTAAATTTTTTATTTACCACAAGTTTGACTCTGCATCCTTCCCTCACCCTGACTCCTGCACAGTTAATAGCAGGAGGGTGTTCACAGAAAAAGAATCTGTCCCTGGGCATGTGCTGTGTTTGTCTGTTGGCATATAGATAATTATTTTCTTGCTCGTGCACTTATGTTTATGCTCAAAGTACTCTTTAAAGCTTCTTGTATACCCGAGTGTCACTATTTTTAATCTATCGCCATTCTATTGCCATTCATCTATCACCATCTATCTTCATGATGCATAGCATGGAGACATGATAAAAAGATTGAAAATCTATCTTGGGCTTATAGAAAGAAGAAATTTTGTTTCCAGTATGATAAAAACAACCTCTGACTTACTACGCTTATACTAACATCTCTGTATATTTTTATTTTTATTTTGGTTTTTTTTTTGCTTATTTGTCAGTTATGGTAAGAAAAATCACTCGCAGCACATCCCATCTGTATCTGGGATTCAAGGACTTGTGCGCTTTACTTTTCATTAAACTGCATATACGATTTGGACTTGTGGATGGCAGGAAATGAAAGGTGAAATGAAATGGCTACAGAGTTTTTAGAACTGAATAATTCCCCAACCAAGTTATGCAGTTACTTCAAGTGAAAAATTAACAACCTAGTGTGCTTGGCATTTTAATAATGCATAGTAAGGTGGGCACATGTCTGGGGGTTTATTGTTTGTTTTTTATTCTGAGGGTTGTTTTTTCATGTTTTGGCATATAAAGAATCAAGGAAATAATGGCATAAGATTTATTTAATGTATGTGTAATTATTCAGTTTTTTTAATAGCAATATATCTGTATCTGAAACTGTCATTTTTATGTTCGAAGTGTAGATATTGAGGGCTTCATATGCTTTAGGTATGGCACTTGTGGGGTTTGAACATGAATTTAGAAATACCTGTTTAGTAAATCTGCCTCTATTAAGTACGCAGCAGCTCGACTCCTAATAGCAACATATTGGCTTGTATATGTATTGGTATGTATATGCATGGTTGGTGGTGGCAGTGGCAGGGTTTTTTAACAGTGCTGTACAGTACAAAAGAGGCTGATTAGTGTTTTAATCAATGCAAATCATATCTATCTTTTGTTTTCCGTTTTTGTTTTTCTTTATTTCTTCCCGTCCCTTTTTGTCTGGGGAAAAAAAAAGCTTGGTTTTGTTACTTCAGTTATGCTGTTTCCACCTTCCTCCATTTACTCTGTTCTGATAAACCAAATGCTCTTCTGCAGAAATGATACTGGAACTGGAGGGAGAGATGACAGACTCCAGTCTGTTAAGTGGCCCTTTGCTTATCCGCATCTATCCCTTTTCTCTGCATTTCTCTCTAATTTTTCTTCCCTCTTGCTTTATTGTCTCATTTATTTCTGTTGCTCTTCTCCCTCTGTCAGCCATGGATGGTCGTGCTTTGTACTTCTAATTCTTTTGAATTGGGTAGTGACAACAACTAAAAGTAGAAGTATGGTAGCAATTACTTCACGATCTTAATTCTGTACTGCCTGGAGCACCTGTGGGAATAGTGTCAATGAGAGCACAGCAGGCATCCAAATTGAGCAGCTTGACACAAAACAATGATTATAATTTTTGCCTTTCTGATGTTGGGAGAGAGAAATTGAAACTCTATGTAAGTATGATCGGAAAATAGGAGACTGAAAGCTTAAATTTTTTTTTAATAATTGTAAGTGGCAAAGTCAACTTTACTTTGAACTATGAAATGGCAGCAAAAAGCTAGTCCTGTTTCAGACCTGTCCTTGATAGTGCATCTTCTCTGGATATATAAGCTCATTAGAAAATTATTTTACTAGAACAAAGAAAGCTTTAAGGACTAGGGTTAGCAAAGAAGAAAGCTGATAGTTTTGCACTATATAAGTACTTACTATGAGAAAATCTTGTGGTAAACTTGATAAAACTGTGTTTAAAATAATCTTCTTAATAATTTAATTTTGGAGTAAAGAGGAGCCTTGTGCATGTCTGCCTCCTTGCTTGGAATGCTTGTTCTACTCTTACCTCAGGTTAAGTAGACGAGGTGGAAGGGAATTTGGGATGAACAGCACAGACTTTTTTTTTTACAAGCAGAATTAGGAGGTAGGGTCTAAGTAAAGGTTATGTTAGTTAGGCAATCTGTTCAGGTTCTTATGAATTTGCTCACCCTGCCTGCTTTTGTTAAATCAGAGACGTTGTGCTGGTGGTTCTGCTGTTGGTTGACTTCTGTCGTACCAAAACTTGTACGAGTTCTACATTTATTGAATTCATGTAAGACTTTCCATCGATGGTGCATGGGTATCCGTGGTGTGAGGGCCTCTCTTGTTCTAACTGAAGAATTTTAGATAGCTGCTGCTCCTTACTTTACTGGGCTCTTTGGTATTGTCCCATCCCAGCCACTGGTGTCAAGTGTGGCTTTAGTCATGGAATTTGAAATGTTTGTGGGTTTTTTTTGCGGAGGTGGGCGTTGGGGATGTGTGTGTGTGCAGGGAGGAGGGGCTGAAAAAAACCTTCAATTACTTCTGCCTGGTCTGTTCCTTTATACACCTCTTTTGATTTTACCCATTTTATTTTTATCACTCACAGAATTCCTTCAGCAATATGGCAGGTTGTCTGTGGGCGATCAGCTGACACCAAACGACTGAACAATTAAAAACATTATTCTAGATATACAGGGATTACTATAAGAAAATTGCCCTCGTTGTTACAGGTAGTTTTGAAAGAGAGGGAGAAGTGCATAGATATGAGTAAATCATGACAAAAAAAGACAGGAACCCAGCTATGTGCAGAGTATATCTGCATTAATCCTGTTTGGTGAGTCCAGACTGGAAGTTTCTGCCAGTTAGAAAACATGGCAGAGATAATTTTTCATTGTGGGGGCAGAATGGAAGGGGAAAAGGGCATAGTTCATTGCACCCCAGGGAGTTTTTTGAGTTGTGTTATGCAAAAGACTTTGTTCCTTTTAAAATCCTGGGCTTGAGCTGATAATGCTAAGCTTTGCTCTACCTTTTCAGTCTCCCTGCTACGTATAAAAGCAGCTGCCAGTGTGAGAGAGGCTGCTGGCTCAGCTAGCCTTGACAAAGGGTTTTGGTCCCATCCTGGCTGAGAAGGACAGCAGAACGCGGAAGGAGTTTTTCTGGGTTAGTAAAAATAAAGGCGGTTCCAACTCCCCAGCTATAACTACAGATTCTTTGCTCTGGTGGTTTCCTGTGGATTTTGATGAGTCATTTGAAAGCTTAGTATGTTCTTGCAAGTTGCATTTAGACAGGTACTTCAACACCTCAAAAACAAACAAAAACTTTGGTATCAGCTCTTAGCTCTACTTTGTCTGAAATGATTTGGTTCTTTGGCAAAACGCTCTGCAGAACTAGGATTTTGGTATTTTCATTAAAATTAAGTGGTTGGAGGACTAAGATGTGGAAATGAGTATGAGATGTATTTGAGTTTTGGGGTCTTCTCTGCCCACTGACTCTGTCTTCAACTTTTGGATTCTAAACCACTAAGCAAAAAGTCTCTGAAGCTCCTCATGTTCAGTGATCTTTTTGAGCCTGCTTTAGCATGCCAATACATCAGTGGATAAACCCAAACAAATTGCAATTTGACCAAATATAGGCCAACCCTGTGTCAGTTAATGCTCTCTTATACCGTATGGAAGGCCTGGATTTGATTCTTCTTTCCAGACTTCTTGCTTTTTTGGGGCTTAGTCCTGCAAAGTGCTGAGTTGGCCTTGGTCCAGCAAAGCATTTAAACGTGTTCACTTCTGCAAGCCTGGGGGTTCTACCTCAGTTCGGGGACTGTTACACATGTGGTTGCCTTTTCTTTGTTGGCTTGTCAGGTTGCAGGGCTTTGAAGCAGTTAGTGTTAGAGTGTACCGCTTGAAAAATTGGGTTTGAAGGGGGAGCCTGGAAGGAAGGGCAATAGTGACAAATAATAATAAAAATGAACCTTTTAGAGTTCTTCTATTCTGCTTTAAGAAAGGGCAATCAAGTTGCCATTAAACTGAACAGGGCACATTGCACTGGGTGAGACCAAGCTTCATATCAGAATAATGCATGAGAAGGTAAAACGCACCACAGGATTCTTCAATATGTTAAAAGTAAAAAGATGTAAGATGTTCTATTTGTACAGTCATTGATACTTCAGTGTTAACAAAACACTCTTGAGATACTGACTATAGCACTGGAAATTAGATGTGCTGCTGTTGCCTTTAATTGCAATTATGCCCTTGCCAGCTAGCCTACTTGCTGCTTGTTAACCTTAATATGTGAAACTGCAGTAGAGCTGCCATTCGGTTCCTATACCTCCTTTAGTCTGACTTTTAAATTTAACTGAGCCACAGAAATGGTGTATTTTGACTTTTATGTTCTTATTCTCAGGATGCTTTCTGAGTTGTCCAAATGAGCTGCAGTTAGTACGTGTACACACATGTATGCATACACAACTATAGTAGAGGACTACCCAGTAATGCTCTGCAGGCTTAAATTTGCCTTGCTGACACAACACAAGTTTGGTCGTCCAGAAATTAAAATCGGGTACACATATCAGTTTTTAGCTATCCATCTTAATTTACCTGTGGATGTGCGTGATAGGTCTAGTTACAATCTGGATGCAAAACCCCTTATAGTGGGTCAGATTTTATTGTATATACAGAGTAAAAAAAGATTCCGATTTGAGTCATCATTTATACAATAAAAGCATTTTGCTGTAAAATCATCTTTTAAAAGTAAGCGATACTGAAATTTTTACTTTGCTCTTCTTCTGAACTTGCCACTCTGTGTGCTGGTTAAGGGAGTTCAAGTAGCAGTTGTATTTGATTACTGGGAAAGCCTAAAAGAAATCTTGCTTATTGTGCAGTATGCTTTATGTCTGGTTATATAATTTCATAATTTATATTGTGCAAAATTTTTGTAATGCATATTGACCATGCATGTGTAATGTCAACTCACAACTGTATGTCGCCAGATTATCTGGACTGTGGACTAACCATGCTGTAGGTCCAAAAACAGTTTAGGTGTGTTGGATTTGACACGGCATGGCACAGTACTACAGAAAATCTGGCTTTAATGTTTCCAAAGTCAGTTTGTCTCTGGTAATGGTGCAACCAGTTTTGTGTGACACAGAACCAAAATTAATAAATGGTCGCTGTACACCACCTTAGATGTATGTTCCTGGAATGGGAAGCACTGCGTGGCTCAGCACAGAGGCTTCCAATCTGCCTGAAGGCAGCTCAGCTTCATCTGCAGTCATTAGTTCTCATTCTGCTGTATGTAAGCTGATGTCATGTAAAGCTTGCTTAATATTAGGTTTTGAGAAGATTTGTTATAGCATAATATAGCACCATGCAAAAATGTGGACTTGTTTTGGGAATGACACCACATCTGATATGTAAAGCACTCCTGTTGGAGCAAAGTGTTATGCATTGCCGTTACTTAAATTGTTCTGCAGAAGACAGTTTGGATTCAGTAGTAGTGGTGCTGAGCCAAATCTAATAAAATTAAGCCAGTATTCCTGTGGACTGCTGTTGCTTTTTGGGTTCATCTACTCACTGTTGGCTTGAAAACAAAATACGGGTTTTGTGTTTAGAATTAATTGTGGTTTATGTGGAAGAACTGACTTTTCCAGTGCTGTCAGTTGTAAGTTTGAAAGATGGAAGTTGCAGGAGAAAATTCAACCTAAGTGAAATTTAAGGTTAGTGTTTGGATACCTCCCTTAATTGCTTAGTGTTTCTTATCTAGAATTGTCAAAGGCTTATCTCAGCCACTTTAGCTGGATGCTCAATTGTCATAGAAACATTTCAAGTATTAGTGCACATTTTAAATTACTCCAATGAACCAAGCAGATATCCCCACTTGGCTCCATTGCAAATGTGCTTTAAGATGCTGAATGTTTGAAGGTGACTTCCTATTTTCAGCTTGCTCTGTATCAGCAAGGTGATTTGTAACACGTAAGTGTAATTGATACCTCTGCCTGGAGTTTGAAGCCTTTGCATAATTCTATTGCTTGCTGCTAATTAGTCTACTAGTCAGTTGCTTCTCATCGGATCAATTTATATTTGGACAGTCCTATCAGCAGTATTCATCTTTCACAGACTAAGATATTTCTCTAAAGCCAGCAGACATTCTGTTTAAACTCATAATCTCAAGTGGGAGATTGAGTGGAGACTCTGTGTAAGAGGTTCACTGCCTAAATACTTTAGGAAGATGAACTGATTTCCATAAGCAGTCAGCTTTTTGGCATTCTTCACCACACCCGTGCTCTTCAATACCAGTATTTGAGGCACCCTTCTCTGGTCTGAATGTTGGGAAGCTGTCTGTATAGTCATGGCTAAGTGGATGCTTTTGTCTTTCTGTAGTTGCACCTAGTTTGTGCATAGCTTTCAGAACTCTGTTTTGATCTTGCATTACATTTCTATAGCGCTGCTACAGAGGAATGGAAAGAACATGGAGGTAAAGATACCCACTTCCTTTTTATTTTTTCTTAAATTTTTCTTACTTCAAATCATTCAAGCCCCTTGATACCTCTTGTCTGATTATGGCAATTTTGCAAATTAAGCTCCTGCAATAAATCTAGGATAGCAACAAGCTTGGCTAAAATTACTAGTAACAGTAATGCTGATGTTCTACTAGCATTGGAAGATGCTTTAGTTAATTTGAAGTGCCAAATCTTATGTTCTCAGCTGTAAGAACCGTCAGGATGTCAGGAAAATTGTAAGTGTGGATTGGTCCAGTGTGATATGCCACTAGCTATAGTTCTGCCTACTTCTTGGATACAAGAAGTCACTAAATAACTGCATGAATTGTTTATACCGTCTACTGAAAAAAAGTGTATTTGTAGAAATGGTTCCTATAGCAGATTCCAGTAGGAGAGAGGATCTTTGAGATGACAAGCAGAATGAAGCTGATTGTCAACAGCATGTTTCAAAATAATAATTTTATTAGTGTCATCTTCTAAAGATAATGGAGTGAAAAATCTGTGGGGTATTGTTGTGGTAGGTTTTTTTTTTTTTGTTTTGGGGTAGTTTTACTTTGGTATGAGTATCTGTTTTATCTCGGAAATAAGATTCAACTGGTAAATGGAGGGAAAGATTTAGGCTATACAGATGGAGCATTTAGGAAAGATTTCATTCATGTGACAGTGAGGTATGCAATGTCACTCATTGTTTGAATGAGTTAAAAACAATCAATTATGCATGTCACATTGTCTTACAGTATGGAGTATATTTCAAGGAGCTAAAATACTTAGTAGAGAGTGGAAAGTAATCTGGATTTTATTGATATGTCCCATGAGGCTACTTCCTAAAACTGCTTTCAAACCATGGTGCTGTTCTCCATACTTTCCTGATGTCCTCCTGTGGAGGATCAAGTCAGTTCTTGAATAACTCTAAATTAAAATAACTTGCTTAAGAAAAGCAGACTCTTGTTATTTAAGTAGTATTCTGTCTGGAGAACAGCATGGCCCGAACATTGCAATATTTCAAAAAGCTGGTCTCTGAAGATCAAATTCTACATGAGTCTCTTATGGTAATCTATTGTTTTGAGGTTGGATTTGATTGTTGCTAGTACTATAAAAATGTCTTTAAGTAAGACTTTATGGCATTTCCATGCAAATGAATAACTAATACAAGCATGAGGGTGGAGAAGGGTGTATGCCAGGCTTATTTTCCATAAAGATGTAGTAGAAGAAATTATTTAAAGCTTTCTCTTGCATTGAAATTCTGTAAATTGAGCTGATGAAGCATTAAAAAGATCAGAGAACAGGAGTTGGTTAGAGCTGGGCTGGGTTAGTTTTGTGTCTGGATCTTTGTGCTATGACTCTTAGGTTTCCTCTTGGTTGTTTTGAGTTCAGAGATGTGAAAAATCATTATTTGTGTCCAATACAAGAAGAGGCTACAGTTGCCAAAAATTAGGAAGAAGTCCATCTGGTCCCAAGAGCTGACCTGAGCTGTCCCTTCGTTATTGATTCTGCTGTTGCATGTGATGAGGGGAAAATATCCATAGTGCAGGAAATGATTGAGGTTTCCAAACTGCTTTAACTCAGGTTGAGGATGGCAACTTACACAAACCACTCAGATCTCTGCTGTCATCTACCACTTGGCGGACATGGCAGACCATCACCCAGAATATTGCACCTCTCTCCTGACTATAAATGTGTTGACTGTTGAAGAATTACAGATTTCTGAAAGTGTGGCATAGTTACTTCTGAATATTTCATGTGCACTAGCTCTTATAATCCCACAATATAGAATACTGTTTTGGGAACGTAAGATGCATGTTAAACAAATTTAATGGTTATCCCAAAAGTGTAACTAATATCTCTGTTCATTCTGGCCACAGCAGGTCAGGCTTATGTCCCATAAGTGGGATTATATTTGTGCTACTTTGCACAGGGACTGGGACGTGGATGTGGACGTGTTTTTTAAATGAAACTTTTCAAGGTGCGTTGTTCTGCCAGGCAGTAGCCTTCCTCTATGCTTTTCTGCTTTTTTTTCAGTACTGGTACTGTTGGTTTTTTTCATGGCAATAAATATAGCTGTCTAACATTCAGTTTTTCAGTGCATACTCCGCTCTTAATGAATGCGATCATTTACACAGTGTCACTGTAGTATTGGCATGCTAAATAATTTAGTGATCTGTGGCAGGTAGATAGCTCTGTGGTGTCTATGTTACTATGGCAATACATTTGCTTAATGTAAATATTAGTCATTCTGACCATATGAATCTCAGGGCTTCTGACATTAGTAGCTGTGTTTGGGAGGTAGGAATCTGCGTATCTGAAAGAAAAGTTGTTCTGGAAATATTAATAGTTTAAAGATTACTTTCTTTTTTCATAATTCCTTCCGCTTTCTGACTGAGCTACATAATCTATTGATTGTAATGAACAGAGCAGAACATTTCTCCCATTTCTTTATCATGGTTGTAAGGCAGCTCTATTATAAAGAAATAGATGACTGTATTCTGATCCTCTAAAATTCAGCCGGCTGAAATGAAAGGAAATAGGATCTTGAGGTCCATCAACTTTGCTCTCGGTCACAGAGTCAAGGCAGTTCTAGAAGCACAAGAAATAAAATCACACTTTGAAGAAAAATTCCTGGGGTATTAGATCTAGTTCCAAGTGTGAGAGGCCCTTCCATCCCCTTTATGGGTACCACCAGGTGTAGAATTACTTAAGAAACCCCTCATTTGTCATAAAATAAATGCGTAAGCAATAACATGTTAATGAAGTTTTTCTTAAATGTTTATATAGGTGGTTTTCTAGTCCATTCTTGTGGACCATTTCCAGGAAAAGGAACTACCTTCTACAAAGTCTTGTTTTAAAGGCCAGCTTATTCCTGATTGTATAAACGATTCTTTGTCTGTTATGATCTGCCAGTGCTTTTGAGGCAACAAATAGAAGAGGTAAAAGAATTGGATCATTCACCTTTTCTAAGTGTGATACAGCATCACAGTTCATCAGTTGATAGTCTATATAAAACTTGAGTCACTTCACACCACAAATACTGAATGTACACTGGTACTATTCATAACATTTTATGTACCGTTTTAAAACTTTACTTGGTAAATTGCTTAACTCAAGATCAATTCTGAAAAGAAGATTTGGCTGGAATGTGCCAGTCCGCTGTGTCCACCTTCCCCCCAAGTTTAGAATTGTCCCCAACCTTCCTGTCAAACATTTGTAATGCAGGAGAAAAAAGCATAGTAAGCAGTGAACAGCGTCTTTATTTATTTGTAGGGTAGATGATACTGGAGGGTTCTGTGTGCTGCAGTCTGACATCAGTGCTCAGCACCTATCTATGTTTTGCCCATTAACTGTCAAAAGAGGAAATAATAAAAAATACAGTAGTAGTCAAGCACAGACTTCTGTGTATTTCACAGAGGAGTCTTTGCTGGACTTGCATTAAGTGTTCTTTATTTTTCCTCTCTCTGAGATGATAAAACTTTTGCTGTCAGTGCTTGCATGTAAGGTAAAGCTCCTCACTGGACAGGAATACAAACTAGAATTGTAAGTTACCTTTCCATGGCACTGTTGCTCACAAATGCTAGTCTGGAATTCAAGTTAACCTAGGAAAATTAATTATTTACCACTTATCGCTTTTCTGACAAGGCTGCCTGTGGGAATACTGTGCTGCTGGCTGTCTCTCTTTTAAAAATATAATATACTTTAGATGCATCTGTTGTTTATAGATGCAGGGAAGTATTGAAGCATTTAGATTCAGAATACCTACCAAGTATTAGCATAGTTGAAAGAGTAATTGGAGCAGCTTCTCTGATCGTTCTTTTAGCAAACAAACCATACTCATAAAATGGCTTGGGAAAAGCCACATCTACTGCAATTTATTGAAGGAAAAAGACTGCAGAGCCGCTTTCTCCTCTGTGGGAAGAACCTGTGTAGAGAGTGGAGCTCCTGTGGGATCAGGCTGGCAGGATTTTTCCTTAGGGAAAGAGGCTTGGTGTTTCTGCTTTTCCAAAGTCACAAGTATCCATTTTCAAGACAGATTGTTGGGAGGGATCCTCTGAGCGCTCAACAAACACTTCTTTCCCGGTTTGGTATCAGGACCTGATGTGTGGCATAGGAACCATGTGAAGAGCACGGGGGGGTTGGTTTGACATAACTTGTACTACCAGTAGCTGAAAGAGTCTGGTGGAGCTTATCTGGCTTGGTGGTTCTGTGACACTAGAACCTGCCACTGAAGTGGACCACTGTTATTTTTTTGTGCCTGGCTACAGCATGGCCTTGTGGATACCCATGGATTTCTGTAACCAGAGATGCAGTGGAATGCTTCACATCAAGCCATATACCTCATCATCTGTTTCTGAGCTCCACTGCGTTTCTTTGCTTATACTGCTGAAATATGGCATGCCTGTATTTTAAAGCTGGGCTAAAGAAAGTGGAATGGATTGTATTACAAGCTGAATGTTTAAATCATGTGATAAATTGAAAAGAACAAAAGCGCTTTCCAAAAAGCAGTTGCCTTTAATGCTTCACACATGATTTGCTCAGCTAGTTTCTTTTATTGTCACACTTTAAGTGCCTTTTCACTTTTCCCCACAGAAGAAAAAATTCTGGTAGTTCTGCAATGCCTTTTTTATGTGCATAATGAATATTTGCTTTTGAGTATTACCTTACAAATAAGAAGTGGAGTTGTTTTATCTATAGTGGTTTTATGCTTTTTGTTGCCATTCTTTTTGTATGTTTTACTTTGGAAAGGTAGTGATGGCTACTGAGCAGTCCTGTACCTTCTTCCATGGCGCTCCTCATGGAAGGAGAGCTGGTGCTGCCCTTGTGTTGGGATGGGGAGCTCCCAGAGGAACTGTGCATCTTAAGCTTGTGCTTACCAGAAATTCTTTTTGGACTGGCACATGTGAGTCCTGACACGGGTTACTGTTGATCCACGGATAGCTGGCACTTAATTATCCCCTCTCTTGCTTTCTTTCCATTGCTGTCACAGTAGAGATACATTGCAGAGGTTAAAACGGAAAGAATGTTATGGCTCTTGTCCTCTTATGTTATCCTTAAAAATGATCGTTGTCCGTTTAAGTGGTCACATTAGATAAATGTGGCATAAAAATATATAGGGCCTATATAAAAATATATTGTATTTTCAGTATCCTTTTCAGTAAATGGTGGATGTTTTAGAGTAATATGTGAAGTTTTGACAGACGATGGGGAAAAAGGCGAGTAAAAACAAACAAATATGGTCTCCGGGCTTCTGTTGTTAATTTTGTCAGTACCTCAGTGCTTTTTCTGTTAGGGATTAGAGACTATATGCCAAGTGTAATGTAATATATTGTAGATACAAAAATACTTGTCACTTCATCCTTACTGTTACTGCAATAAGACAGACAGACACTGTTGAAATCATAGTAATAAGCAATGTTTACCTGCCTGCTGCATTGTTATAACAAGGCTTTGGGATTTCAGAAGGGTCAGGAAAAAGGCACAGAAGGCTAGTGTTTTCTCACAGCCTGAACTTGACAGGTGTTTATTTCCAGATGCAGAACACTTAACTCAGAGCTACAGTAATGCTAAAGGATGTGATTCTAACATGCTGCTTGGTTATTATACTTTAATGCCACTCAGCATTATAATTAGCTTTACTAGACGTTAATAAGTGGGTTTAATATTCAGACCATGTTATTGGAGATAAGTGTGCCAATGAACCTTATCAGTGGAGCAAAATGTAAATTTTAACTCGTTTATCTCATTAGTCTTTAATAAGGCTGTGCTTTGCAAATCATGGCTGCATCATCTACTGATTATATCCTCTGATCTGCTAAGCAAAATAGCACTCTAATAATAGCCATGCATTGCATGAAGTCTTCCCACTGGTGTTCTGAAACACTTCATGTATTTTTTTCCTCATTTAGAGGGCCTTGATTGTGTCTTATCTCTTCTGCACAATGCCAAAATATAGAAATGAAGGTAAGATGAGAATTCATTACTTGTAGGTCCTGGGCTTAGAAACATTTTGCCAAGTAAGAGTTTCTGGTGGGGTCTGTAAGTCTAAGTGTGTTGTCTGAGTGTGCTGCGTAGGGACTCAGAGTTTTCTGGGCAGTTAAAACAGTCAGGCTGTCAACTGAATTAGAATGACTTGATGCTTTAATAATAATCAGACTTCAAAAGTCTGTTGCTTTCATCTTAGGGGAGAAACTGAGCTGAAAAAGGAAAGGGAAGAGAAATGGAGGAGAGCATTAAGTCTCCTGTCTTGAACTCTTGCCATGTAGGCAGTTACCACAGTAGCTCGTGATGGTGATTGTGTCCCCAGCATGCTATTCAGAGCAAGTAAGAGGGAATTTAACAGATTTGAGAGAATTCTTCTGGCAAGTCCAGTTAATACTTTTCCCCACCATATTGCTCATACAATCTTGTCTAAGTCCAAAGAAACTTGTTCAATCCATCTAGAAACTTCAAAGCTTTGAAGGTTTCCCAATAAATGTTTTAAGATTCAGTGATTGTGAGTGAACACGGTTGGTTCTGGTGTCTGAGGCAACAAAGCTCAATCATTCCACTTGTAAGCTGATTTTGTTCAGGTTTGCTTCCATGTGGTCTTTAATTTGAAAAATTTACACTAATCTTCTCAAGTCGAGTTCTTTAATGATTGCCCCTCTTTCTAAAGCAACGTTAAAATAACACTTCAGATACCTGAAATGGTCTATCATGAGAGAGTCTGTTGTTTAAATGGTTGCTAGAGGTGCAAGGTGAATCTCTTTTCTTACCATCCCGTGTTAAATTGATACTTAAACCCCTTTGTAGTACTCTGAGGGATGTGAGATGGGACAGCTGCTGTAGCACTGTATTTTAATAGCAGTAGGTACAGCCCTCGTGGGTCCATAGAGCCCATTCACTGCTTCTGGTGGTAGGTTTACTATGTTATTAGTCATCCATCACAGTTCTGTGTTTTATTTTTTGCATTGATCTTATTGATGGTTGAGTTGGTAGATAACTCGGTTTTTCCCTTGTCAGAGAAAACTGCAGATCTTGGCTCACAGTCCTGCTGAATTAGAGGATGGAGAGGCATTGCCACAACCCCATTTGTACGTGTTGAATCTAGGGGGTTTGAATTTTCAAGTGTTGGCAACTTTGGGGACTCGTTCTTTCCAGTTAGGCTGATTGTTGTGGTATGCTTAATTGCAGTGGATGTGCTTTTAGTATGGACTCTCCTGAAGAGAGGCTTTCTACCATCCATCATTAATTTGTCATTAGTCATATATGTTTGGTTTAGTGGTGACTTACTAATAACACCATTTATTTGCAGTTAGTTTTCCAGTGCAGACGCTTGATTGTATGCAAATTCTTCCATAAAGTCAATGAAGGGCTTCCTGGGACATTACATGATGCTCAGCACTGGAGGTTAATGTCCTTCAGAGTACAAGTATGCTTGAGAACAGCAGGGATATCTGAATGCTGACTAGTGGAGAGACGGCGTATTCCAAAACAGTGTTGAAGTGCTTTATTATTGGAGTACCCATGGCATGAATTACGATGCAGGTAAAATGGTGTCTGTGGGGAACGTTGGACTTGAAGATAAAACAGTAAAATGTGGAAAAACATAAAACAGAGTACAGAAATGGCAATATATGTGGTGACAGTAGAAATCCTGTAAGTTTTGTTTCAGCAGGGGGATAACTGGTAAACTATGTACTAGTTTTGCATGTACTGAAGTACTTTCATAACAGATATATCAAAAGAAAAAAAAAAGGTTTGATGTATGCTTTCTAATTCTCATAGCCTATTTCCCATTCTAATGAGAGGTTGGAAAGAAATCATAAATTTGTAATTCAGTCTCAAGAACCATGTCCTATAGATAATAGTCCTATAAAAAAGGCTAAGAGAGCTGGGACTCTTTAGCCTGGAGAAGAGAAGGCTGAGGGGAGACCTTATTTTTGCTTGGAAGTATCTAAAGGGTGGGTTGAAGGAGGATGGAGCCAGACTCTTTCCAGTGGTTCCCAATGAAAGAACGAGGGGCAATGGGCACAAGTTGGAACATAGGAAGTTCCGTTCAAATACATGGAAAAACTTCTTTACGGTTCGGGTGACAGAGCACTGGAACGGGCTGCCCAGGGAGGTTGTGGAGTCCCCTTCTCTGGAGATTTTCAAGACCCGCCTGGATGCAGTCCTGAGTAATGTGCTCTAGGCAATCCTGCTTTAGCAGGGGAGTTGGACTAGATGATCTCTAGAGGTCCCTTCCAACTCTGAAAATTCCATGATTCTGTGAAATATAAAGTTGGAGATATTACTTCCAAACATGCTGCGGTTGCAACCAACTAACATTCAAGGCCTGCACATACAGACAGTCTTTCTCATGCCTCTTCAAACTGTTCCTGCCCTCAGCTTGTGCCTCTCCTTTGGAGCTCTGTGAGGGTTGGTATGTCGTAAATGACTTTGCATAAGGCTGAGTTTGCAATTTTGGATAGCACATCTATTGCCAATTTCTAGGAAGATCGTAAAGGTGAATTAAAAATTTGGGATGAGGGGAAATGTGAGAGGAGAGGTGCTGGATTTCAGGCATGAGAGATAAGAGTACACCCCAACTATTTAAAACAAACAAACAAACAAACAAACCAAACCCAAAAAAGTATTGGTGTACTGTAGCTTCTGTGGCTCCGACAGCCTCAGACTGGAAGGACAGTAGTAGAGGTGAGAAGCAGCAGGGTTCCCAGAGACATACACAGACACTCCCCGCTGTTGGAGGTGTTCAGGCAGGAATAACAACAACCTATTGATGGGTGGAACCTGTGCTTTCCCATGTCTGTAGAAGTCTTCTTAGGTGTTACAAAATTAGGTGGGAGAGGCGGTGCTTTGACTTTCGGTTATCTGTACCGAGAAGCATTCCTGCTAGGGCTGACATCCAACGGTTTTCTTTACTCGGCTTTCAGTATTGATCATTCCAAGTGTTAAAAAGTTTAAATAGTAATTAAATTTTAATTTTACTAGCTTCTGATATTTACCCCACCTTTTAGTAAATACTGTTCTCCCACATAATTTGTGAGGGTCCATGTTTTCCAGAGCACTCCCTTTATAAGATGTATAGTCTTCATCTGCAATTCAGAAAGGCCTATTATTTACCTTCTTTTACCCTCCAGGGTGTGAAAGTTGCTAGTTTATCTTCATTCCTCCCTGGAGTAGAAAGACACCTGTTTTTCTATTAATGTTTTCCCAAAGGTTCAAAGGCAAGACTGAAAAAAAAAAAAATTATACAGAATTGTTACGGAAGTGTCAGATTACCTGGATTTTTATTTTTTTTTAAATTGTTCCCTTGATTATTTAGCAGTCTCTTTTTTGCATGCTGGCAACATGTCTAAGACAAGTGTTGTATAGGCTATAAAGTTTCTTTTTTGCCAGTGCATTCATATGCCTCATTATCCAGGCAAAGGCAGTCACAAGAATGGAAGATGCTGTAGTGTCATTCAGTTTCCAGTTGGAGAAGACTAGGCGGTGTAAGAGTGTTGCATATTTTCGTAGTAGAATAGACTTGTGTTATGAGATCAGAGATGAAGAATTAATTTCTACTCTGCATAATGGGCAACTTAACACTGTTTATATAACACAAATAATTTTATTCCTAGGAAAGCTGGAGAAGCTTAGAGGGAAAAACATCTACCGCCTGTATAAAATGCAATGAGACTTAATAGAAATGGAACTATAAATTCAATAACATGGGGATTTTTCTTTGATTTGGCTTTTTATGCACTAAACGTAATAAAAATGCCAACAATCCACTTTGGATTTTGCTGTTTACTACCGTAAAAGCAAATAATTCAACATACATATAGAAAGCCATAATCTGTCAATGTCCACTCAACTTGCAAATCTGTACTAATATTTTTAAATAAGGGTGTCACTGCAGGAGGAGAGGTGGCTTTTTTTCCTGGATCTGTGCTCACAGATGTGGGAAGTGTTACTTTGTTGAGGTTCTTGACTTTGCAATAGGAATTAATGTAAAATAAATCTTCAACTTCTGCTTGTCTGCTCTGAGTTGGAGTAGAAAGAGAGGGGGAGAACAGCATTTCCGTGCAGTTTCCTATGAGACTAAATCCATGGGGTTTTGTGCATTATAGGAATGGGGAGCTGGAGGGATGGGGTAGGATTTTGTAAGGAGTGTTTGCTTTGTCTTTTTTTCCTTTTCTTTTCTTCTTCTTCCTTATCCTTGTTCTTCAGTGACCAGTGATTTGTGGGTCTCATCTTAAACAGTAATGTTTATTCAGTGATTTTCCCCAAATTTGGCAATTGATAGTCATAAAAAGAAAATGAAAAAGGATTTTGCGACTGCTTTTCTCTTTGCCAAGCCTGGAACATAATTTTAGGCCAAAGGGAGTTCACTGTCTTCTGGAGCTTTCTCAAAGCTAAATTGCAAATGTCTGATGCAAACAGCGTTGGTTTGCACAGTGTTCTGTTCTTTCTGTTCTTCTGTTTATTTTTTAAAAGAAGGAAAAAAGACCATAAAAGTACATTTTACATTCAAAATTGTCATTCCACTAAATATAACATTTTATCAGAACCCCCTACCTAATGTCAAGCGATACATAGTATGCAGGGTGAGATATGAAAACAACCTTTCAGATTTTAGTAGCTCGTTAAGTTTACTAGGTTTGAGAAGTAATTTGTGATGGGCTTCTGCCATCCTACAGTGCAATGAAACAGTTGTCCTGAAGCTGTGTAATGATACGCTTTTGCTCATTCACTTCATTCATTAGTTCATCACATCACTAACAGTTTATCACTTCAGAGTGTAGGTAATAATGTTGACTTTGTGGGTAAGTATCTTGGGGTGGTAATTCTCTCTAAAATGAGTAGTTTCAGTTAATCATGTACAGAAAGATAAATGGCAGATTCGAGTCATCTAGTCAAATATTATAGTCCATGTACTATAATGAATATATTGAGAAGTATGAGAGGGTTTTATTGTGTGATAGATACCTATCTAAATTTATGTGTGGTTATAAAACCGTTGTTTTTCCAGGGAAAACAAAAACTTTGTATTGTGAATGAAGCCCTGGGAGGAGAAATAAATATGCATCTAGAGTAAGTATTATGTTAACAACTATGCAATATCCATTGTATACCTAACTGTTTTGATTTTTATGGCATATTCTATACTTTTCTGGAGCTTTTAATTTTAGAAAGACAGCTAAAGAGAAGTATCATGTGCATGTGGACAAAAGAGAGGAATTCCATCTGCAAAGTGGAGGTTCTTTTCTTAGTGAAAACTTGGTGACAATCATCTGGGGAAGCTTGTTTGTTGGTTTATTGATCAAATAATCAGGATAATCTTAATGGTGTTTTACTACTGATTCTTGTGCTTGATCTGTATTTAGAACCTGCACAATCATCTGAGAGTTTGGAAATAAAAAAAAAAAATGTTTATGGCTTCTTTATCATGAAACGTGGAATGTTTAGAATATATGTGTATTTGCATTTTATTGTGGATTAGCGCACACATCTTTATTGTCACTTTGTAGACTTGAGAACATTATTCTTGGGCTTCTTATGCTTATTAGAATGAGTAGTTTGACATGTTATACAAATCACTTGAAAAATTATCTTACATATTATTGCTTAGCCATAAAATATATAGCGTAATTTAGTTTTCTGTAATCTACATATGATAATTACAGGTATATTGATAACTTTTTTTCTAGACCATCTTTCTCTCGGGAAGGTAGTATTTTCTGTTCTGTATGCTAGTGTTCTGAAAATAGTTTTAAATCTTCAGAGTATAGTCTTCTACTGGTTTGCTGGTCTCATTCATCTTCCTGTCAGGGAGGTTTTCTGGATAGGCAACTTAATCATTTCCTATGAATTTTATACTTTCAGATATAGGTGTTGTTTTACCTTTCTCAAAAAAANTGGTCTCATTCATCTTCCTGCCAGGGAGGTTTTCTGGATAGGCAACTTAATCATTTCCTATGAATTTATTTTATACTTTCAGATATAGATGTTGTTTTACCTTTCTCAAAAAAAAAACTTTAAAAAAAGAAAAGAAGTTCCATTTACTTCAGCATCACAACTTCAATAAGCATGTGGTTTTCCTAAATTATGAGCATGTTGGGGCCAAATTTGTATGTCACACAGCTGTCAGAATTATCTTGGAAGGCAAAATCAATGTTGCAGATTGCGTGGATCATTTTGATTTCTTTCTTCCAGTAGCATAACCAGAACATAAAGTAGGTTTTGTTAAATGTCTGCTTTATGATGTGTTGCTCCCTCCCATTCCCGAATAGTGATAAATTTTGAAACAAACCCTGTACAAATTCTCAGTAGAGAGCAGGAGGTTGGCAATAACTATTTTTTTTCCAAATAATTCACTTCAATTATGACAAAACAAAATTACTAGTGTAGACACAGTAGCCGATATCTGCAATTTCTCTATAAATCAAGGAATGGAAGGTAGCTTTGATTCAGTGACGTGTGTTATGCCCTTTGGGGTTGTTCTCTTTCTCTTTGAAACTTGTTATGAAAGCGTATTCACAGAACAAAGTTTTAGACTGAGTTTTGTTTTGCTTGTGTTGCTTATAATGCCTGTTTCACACAGTACAACACTAAACACTTTGGTCTGTGGGCCCCAGACATTTTAATGGCTTGATTTTCTATGGAAACATGCTTTCTTGGGTCAGCAATTTTGGTGGTGATTTAGGAATCAAAGCCTTTGAATTGATTTCAGTTCCATGATATCTGCTTTCTTCAGTATATAGATAGAAATGAACTTTTCTGAGGTGCTGTTTTTAAGTTGTTTTTTTTTTTTTTTTCCAGTCTAGTTTAAGGTTTTCATATCCCTTTTGCAGCAGTTGTCTGCTAGCAGCAGACAAGATACCTCTCACACTGTGCCTGAGTGCTACTAAGAATAAAGAGATATCTATCTTGGATTTTAAGAACCCTAGCTGCTATTTTATTCTTAAGTTTTTAACCAACGTAATCTGTGTTTTGAACCACTAATTGTTACTGAGTTGTTGCCTTTCTGTGGTAGGCCAAATGTGAGGAGATCAAATACAACAGAGAAACAGGTTTATTATATTTCTTATCTCTTTCTAAAAGGAACAAGTCATACCACTAGAATTGCAACCTTATGTTTTTCCCTCCCTAGCTTCAGATTTATAACCTAGGGATATGAACGTGTAGTTCATTCCTCTTGGGACTTTGCAAGAGTAACTTCAGTGATTGTATGCTCTTGAATTCCAGTGAAATTGCCTATGTGCAAATGCACGTGGTAGATGAACATGCCTTGTGGTGTGTCAGGGAAAGAGAGCCCTCCTTGAGGAGGTCAAGGTCTCTGTTGACTATTCTGCTTTGTTTAATTACTGTTTTCTTGAGCAATCACTGCCATTTCTCTTGCTTTGGTAATATGACCTTTGACGAACTGTCTTTGCTGGTTAGCTGTATACCTCCCTAGACCCACTGGATATAATTTTAGCCTAACTCATCCATGCATTTTGGGTGATACTGCCTAACTGGCCTCGCTGTTCTTTCATTTCAGCTGACCCACACAGCAGAAGTCTCTGAAGGCTTGGGATTTGGCTTAGCCTGTGTCCCAGTGCACAGGCCGCCAGTGTGAGTTGATCCCATTGCTTGCCCTTGAAGTGTGCACATTTATGCCATTGCAGCACTCCTGAACTGGGGCTGTCAGGTGGTCCTCTTGCCTGCTGCTGTTGTTGTACTTAACTGTGGGGGAATTGCCTATTTATGTGGCTGGAGAGCCATGTATTTATTAGTCTAGTAATACATTATCATGTATTTATTACTTTATTAATCATATTATTTACATGTCTGTAACCTGAATCTCCTAATGTATAATACTGTAGGATTGCATAGATCACATGAAGAGGCTAGTGATACCCCAATTATTTATCTAAGCCAATATAAATCTACAATAAACATGTGAGTAGTGTACCTCCCTGGAGATTTGAGAAAATATGAACTGTGTGTTTTAACTGCAGCAGGCTCACTGTAGATAGGACAGTAAGATTTTTGTCTCGTTATGAAACATATTGCATGTAGTTTCTCTCTTGAGATAGATCTTGTTAGGCAGTCTCTGTGGGGACAAGTCACAAGACGTTCTTACTTTCATGTTAGCAGGTTGTATTAAATTGTGCTTGATGAGAACAGATTGATACTTTGATTAACTACATTGCTTTACAATTTGTGGTGACTTGTTCTCTGTTAGGCTTTTAAGCTGATAGGTTTATCAGTGTAAAACATATTCTCCCACCCACACATGGGCAGCATAGTGTCTTTGCAGATACTGGGTAGAAAAGATAGGTTAAAGAAAGATGACTAAATGTGAAATATTTGCTTGAGGTAGACAAAGGACAGGACAACTGGTGAACGGCAGCATTGAAACATGAAAGAACAAATGAGGAAGGAGGATAATTGTTTGTGTTGTTTAAACCATTCCTCTAGTGATCTGCTGCAGCTTTCTTGCTAGTGGAGCTTCTGAAGGTGAGTAGTACTTAACCAAAAAGAGCATCCTCTGATGCAGTGACTTTTGACCACTGACATTTTCTCAGTTGCCTGCCACAGGCCTACTGCTCTCCAGTGAGCAAGCTGTAATCCTTCTGCATTCTGGTGGTGAATGAATAGGATCATTAAGGGTGGGGATGTGACTGTTCTTCATAGGCTTTGCTTTTGTAGCAAAACTTAACCACAAGCGGGATGAATCCTTTCCTTGGAAAGGATTGATGTCTTCCTTTGAAACACTCTTGTTAATAAAATTTAAACCCTCTCTCCCTGATCATAGTCCCTAAAGAAAAGCTGATAAATTTATGCAGAAGGCTTTCTTTCAAATCAAAAATAAACAAACCCTGAACAAGGTCCCTTTTAAGCTGGAACTAAGTTGAGGCATGCTAAAATTTGCCACTCATTTTTCTCCTGCCCTCCCTCATCTACTTATCAGAGACTGCAGAGACGTGATTGCATAGCTATGTATAAGACCATAAAATTTCCCTCTGCTTCTTTGAAGTTGTCTAATTTCAAGCCCCTTTATGCCACACTGATCCATGAAAATGTTTTGATATAAGCTGTTTCTTTCACTGCCATCGAGGCTTCTTATCCATCTCTCCGTTGTCTCTCGTGTACCTGGACTGACAAGAGTGGAAAGCTTTGGCCAGTAAAGCAAAAGCTTACAGTATCTGATAACAGAAGTACAACTTGTGTTTGAGAACAGTTAGAGAACACAGCGTCTTTGCCTTTCAACAGAAGACAACCTTGATAATCAAATTGCAGAGTGTTGCCGCATATTTTGCGTCTACCTTACTGTATTAGGGAGTGTATCTTCTGTTTGTGTGTCGTACATCGCCTGGGAAGCCCCAATGCTGCAAAGTTCTGTGCTACTTTTTTAAATTCAAAAGTGAAACTTCTGAAGAGAGACACTCCAGTGGGAGCAGACTTCACAAGGGATTCTCTGCTAGGCTGTTCTTCCGGTGTACTTTGCACTAAAATAAGTACTTCTGTTGATTGGGGAGTTCAGCCCTGTAATCAGCTGTGGAAAAAGAGTTGATGATTTACAGACTTCTGAAGGAAAACTGAAAGCAGATATCCTCCATGAGTCCAATGACTGACTCTCAATCTCATCATTAATCTAAAGCTACTCAGTGCAGTTGTGGACTACTGCTTTTTTTTCAAACTGGAAATAGGTTGAATTGTGCTAAAGTTTTCTGCTCGCTTCCACCCTCATTCACTTACCAGAGACTGCACAGACACTGTTACAGACCTATGTATGTGACTGTGTAACTTTGCTGCTGCTTAGGGAGAGACAGGTGCTTGTTAACATGTTTGTATATGCAAATTTGACCAGATTTTCAGGAAAAATATCCCAACCAACTAACCAAACCTACATTGAAAGGTATTTAATATGAAATCGACAAAGTTTATGTAGGTGCAAATTAGTCGCCTGATTTCAAAAGCTGTTGTCCAGTTACACAGAGAATATAGGAAGATCCTAGGGGAGATAGTGACTTGTCTCTTTGAACCTCAGTTCCTCATGTGTGATGTGTATGCTGGTGCTTCTTGTTCCACATGGGGATAGTTAAAGGGTATAAACCCTTGGCGGTAGGGGCAGGTACCTTGTGTAGGAGAGGAGGGATTAGAGACAAAAGTGTTATCAGCATAGGCAACTGAAATAGCTCTAGAAGGCACATGTAAGTGGACTTGGCCTTGTAATAGGGTTAAATGACTGATAGATAAGATACAGTTGAATTGTGGAAAGATTAACTTGCCAAAAAGGTTTTGTTCTGATGTAGCAGGGTCGAAGTATTAAACTGAGCAGTGGTTTTTGGAAGTAGAATTGTGAATGGACTGCAGGAGAGGTGTATTTGCACTTGTCAGGACTATCAAATGGTGGAGTAATACTTTGATTGGGATTTAGCGGAGAGGAAAGACTAAATTATTGTAAAATTTTAACCATGAACTGATTAAAATAAACTGTTACTTTCGTTGTTAGTGGCTCCCAAGTTCATGTCTGCCCCTTCCTGCAAGAATCAATGTTTTATAAATTAATTTATTTCTCTCACTCAATACAGTTAGGTTATTTGTCCTGTTTAATTGGAGTTAGTTTTACAGGGAATAATGTGATGTTGCAGTTACTGTGGCACACTTGCTCTTGCAAAATAATCAAGAAAACCTACTTATCTACTAGTCTAGTAACAAAATATGCTTACCGCAAATATAATGAATATATTCTTTCTACTTCTGCTATAACTAGAGCATGCTAACTTTAGATTGATATGTATCTTAAAAGATAGTATCTCTTCCAATTCAATTACTTTCCTTTTTTAAATAGGTATGCTGTTTTTAGGATCTGCTCTGTGACCACTTAAGTTGTCAAAAGCTTTGTATGCTTTTTGGAACACTGTTACAGAATTTGAAGTCTTTGAAGCCTACACAATCTATTAGTGTTTTGTATTACTAAGGAAATCCCAGTATCCCAAGATGCTTTCCAAACTGGAAATACTTGCTTCCTTAAGGGAATTGATTTGATCTTAAAAATATTATTGCACATTGCAGTCTGCTTGTTGCTGTCTTGTTACTTTCAAATGAAAGATGATTAAAAAGCCATAGTATTTGCTGCTGTGAGGATGTCTCTGTTCTCCCACTACTCTTAGGTTTCTGATCCGATAGCTGGGCTAGATGCAAGTGAACTTAGCCCTTGTCAACTTAATGTTTGCTGCAGGCAAGTTGGTTTCAGCTAATGATTTAAATTTGGTATTTTTGTTTTTCACTTGATGCTTTGTATAGTCTGTTTGTGATGACTTTGTGCAGTAGGAGTGAATGTTCAGAATGAACCATTAGGCTGAATATTACTGAGATGTTATTGCTTGTCACCAAGGGACGAATGATCTTTTTCGTGATTCTTTGTTATTAAAGATGTAAGTGGCTTTAGTCTTGTGATTGTATGTATGTGCAGTATACTGTTAGGTGCAGGTTTTAATTAGAGTACATAAATGCTGGAGATGAATTTGCTCCCGAAGATTTTTATAAAGCAATGGGGTAGTGTTTGTATTTGTAATAACAAATCCAGTAAATGAACCAGGCAGGATGCATGCAACATCAGCTCGAGAGAACCTTCCTAAAACTTTTCTGTGGTTCGTGTCACAGACATTTCTAGAGTTAGAAACACTGAAAGCCCTTGCTGTTCTGTTCTAATGTCATCTAACTCTGAAAAAGACCCGATTTGGATCAAAATGCTGGCAGTTGTTAATGACCTGCATATCTGAGAACTCCCAGTGTTGTAATTTGAGCGTGCCCAAATCGGGACTTGGAAATAGCAAGAAGCTCTTAAATATCTTGGATAAATAGGACCTTAGGGGACTTTATGCATCAGATGAGGGGACACACCAGCTTGTCTTGAAGAATTCTTTCACAGGGGCTATGTCTGTTCTTTATATATGGTGGCTAGACTTAAAATATCCTTGTGTAGAAACAGAAGTACATACTACAAGTGCAGACTGTAGCAGTCATCTACTTAGGCAGTAAACTGTTAACAGTGGCAGGACTTGTGTTCAATAACATACTGGTGGTTATAAATTCTTACATAAATGTCAATAACTAGCACTTTCATGGAAAGAGCTTTCCTACTGGACACACAAACGTAACAGTGGCTCTGTCACTAGATCTCTTGGCATCTTGCTGTTTTTTGAATGTGTGGTGAGAGGTGTACCATTTCTGTTCACATTAGGCCTTCTCACAGCTGCAGAGAAGTAGGGAAATATTTCCAGAGTCTGTAATGACTGAAGCACCAATATGGAACCTCTATCCCCCAAAAATATGTTTAGAGAGCTACAAGATAGACATATTTAAAGGAGGGTCTGATGGGGAGGGAATGAATACTGTCTTGAAGTTTGTGGAGTAGAGTCTGAGGCTGGGATAGGAAAGATGCATGCGGAAAAAAGAAAATTGCAAAGGCTAGGGAGGACAGAGAATTAGAACAGATTAGAGGAGAAGACAAGGTGACAGGTTAAATAGTTACCTTGTGTGTGGTACATCCTAGAGCTCTGCATGCATCCCATGAGTCTTACATGGCTGATCTTTGATTTTTATCAGCATTCTTGAAGAAAGCCATCATCTCCGTTACTGTTGTTTAAGTAGTGGAGACTGATCTGAAGTTTCCAATTCTACTCTTGGTATCATAAAGGTGACAGAATTTTTCATGTGATATCTAGATATATAATATTTGACACCATTTCCCATGCATTCTCCTGGAGAAACTGGCTGTTCATGGCTTGGACGGGCATACTCGTGATGATTCTATGATAATATCTGATATTCCATGATACTATGATTCTATGATAATATCAGTTTCTTTTATTTCAATTCCTAAATAGCATGCGAAGTCTACATTGAAACAACCTCTAAGTTGTAAAGTCAAGCAACTTGTAAATTCCAGAATTGAGCTTGCCTCTGCTTTGTTAATTAAGTTTTCTTGCTGCACCCTATGATACCATCTTTAATTACACAATCACATTAGTTTTTCCAGAGCTGCTTGCTTCACTTCATGCACAGGACAGATCTGCTCAAAGGGTGGATCAGGGCTATGCAGTCAAGGACACTTTTCCCTGGAGGAGTCTGTGGAACTTTTACAGAAATGGGAAAATTGCTGTTTGAAGGAGAGGGCTGACAAAGAGGGAACTGGCAGGAAGTGGACAGATTGGGACTATTAGGTATGACATTAGGCAAACTACTTAGAGCAGGCTTTTTCTAATTAGTCTCTAAGCATGCATCTTGTTTTCTGAATGTTTTTTGGTAGAAATGTTTAGCTCTCTGGAGCTGCATGCAAAAGTCACCAGAAGCTGTGCATTGAACATATAGTAGTACCTACTTAAGTCAGTAACGACTGGAGAAAAAAAAAATACACAACAGCTCCTAGGCCTCTAAAGTTGGGTTCTCAAATCCACTTGCTACTTAGTTCTCTGATTATTATTATTTTATTGTTTATTCCTTTTTTTTTTTTCCCCCTGGGCAGGAATATCAGTAATGTTGAAATAGTACTATTCATTTTTACAGGCCTGTTTATGAAGTAGCAGTATGCTGGTAGGTGCCTTCAAGTAAATAAGCATATGAAGCGAACAGTTGGGAAAGAGAGTACTGGAAAGCATAACCCCAGTGTGGGCAGGGAAGAGGTAGGCAGGTGAGAAGTGTGAGTGGAGTAGGGGGGCAAGAAATAGAGAGACTTTAATAATATTTTATAGGGGATTACTTCTGTTCCCAGTGTTGGCAGACTCTCATGAGCTAATTCACGCTGGTTTTGCACAATACTCTCTAGTGTATTTGGTTCCAGGTGGTGTATTATGTGGAGAGTAGGTTGTATAGAGGGCCAGCTTCCTTCTGGAAGTAGCGGGACCCAAACAGGTAAACTGTTCAGGATTTATGCCGGCTTCTCCACACAGGGACTGTTTTATCTGCAAAGAGGCTTGAACTAGATCATGTTAATTGTATTGCGTGAGAGTGTTTAGAAAATGCATAGCAAATGCATCTTATGTGCTGTAAGAAGCAAGGCTTGGGATGGGGGGGGAGACTGATTATGCAGTTGAATCTTGAACATATGAGTTATGCAAACATAGATACAGGGGAATGCATAACCATCTTTTGCTTTTTGCTTGCTTCAGAAATCTTGAAGTTGTACCCTGTATATTTTTGGACATTTTGAAAATGGCAAAAATTGCTACTACTTTTGAGACAGGCTGTATGCTTTGCCGTGCTACCAGTTTCAAGAATATAAGCAGAGCACACATGCAAGGAGCAGAGATGTCCACTATAGAGGAAAGATTTTTAAGATGTAAGCAAAGGAATACCTACTGTACTGGCAAAGAATTGCTATATGGGCTGTGGCAACTTATGATACAGAAATTTCCTCATGTATTTCACTAAGGCAATGAATGTCCAGGGGCCCTGGGATCCTAACGAAGACTGGAGAAAAAGAGGGCAGTTCAAAATGCAGTCTCTAATGAAAATAAAAATCTACTATGATTTACATGAGCTGTTGGAACCTGTAGTGTGTTGTCTTCCTAAACTCTTTGTATGTTGGTGTTGTGGAGGTTTGGGTAGGTTTGGGGGTGTGGGGGTATTTGGTGGGGTTTTTTGTTTATTTGTATTTTGGTTTGGGGTTTTTTTGCTATGGCCCAAAATTGAATTTTATTAAAAGCCTAGTTGGCTTGCAAAAAGGAGAATAAAAATGTAAAGCTCATGGAGGGGAAAAAAAAAGAACGGGGACTTGTGTGACTTAGATATTGGTGCTTGAGGGAATAATATGTTTGCTTAAGCCTCTCAAGTATCTGGAAGATGTCTGCCTTTGTTTCATTTTAACTTTTCCCTGCAGGTGTGCAACTACTTTGATACTCAGATATCTAGGATATTAAATAATGGATGAAAAGAATGTTTCAATGTTTGGTCTTATTCTCATAGTCCTTTAATATGACATCTCAATTTATTTGACTTTGGCTACATGAAGGTTTTATCTTTTCTGTTGTTTGGTTTTGGTTACTTTGGTATGGATACAGAGGCATCCTTCTACTTGCATATGGTATTCCTCAGATGTTTTCAAGTGTTTATGATATGCTTTCTGACAGAAAATCTCAAGTATTTTTAATTGTATCTATTAATTGAAATATTGTTTAAATATATATATACCTGTACTTTTTTCACCTATATAGCCTGTGCAACATTAGTTACTAAGCAACTTTAAAAAGAGGCATGGTCAGACAGCAAAAATATAATGAAAAACTAAAAATGTAGTGGCATATGCATAAAATGTTTACTGTGTGAGCTTCTGTTATGCTTATTTATTTCTGTAACACCTTAATTCAGTCACTGATCTCAAAAGTCTGAGCATTAGAAACGATTATGGTCCCATATAACGTGCTTTAAATAATTCCATCCTCAAACTGAATTAAAAGAAAAAAGGTTTCAGTGTTCTCTTTAAGCATGTTCTTTCTCGTTATATACTATAATTTAATCTGCATAGGTATATGTGCATTTTGTTTTGTTTTGTTTTTTTAAACAGATTTCTGTGGATACCAAAGCTCAAAACATGATATCAATCTCATCATGACGCTTGAACATCTGTAGCTAACTACAGGATTTTCAAAAGAAATCCAGCATGGCCTAGTTGGCTTGACCTTTGGAAAATTTATAATGTCCTCTGGAACTGGTATCAGCAAAAATCGGCAGGCTCCGAGCCTGCAGGGTGTTGACCCAGAAACATGCATGATAGTGTTTAGAACACACTGGGCACAGGTAATGTTAATTAGTTTTATTGATTTGAAGTAGGTTGCATTAATAGGCATTTGCTTCATTCTTACTTTTGGGAAAATCCTGAATTGCTCAGGAACCAACGTCTTTCATGCAGAATGTAGTAGATGACATTGAAACATTTTAAAATGCAAAGGTAATTGACCTTTTAAGGTATGGTTAGCCTTTACTAATCACACTTTGAACTCCAGATTTACATCTAAAAGCAAAGTGATAGGACATGGTAATATCTTTTGGAAGGCCTGGATCTTCTTACTGGCTTTCCGAGTGATTCACTGTGACTTGGACCTTGTTGCAAATTTCTGTGCTTGCTTTCCTTGTGCTGGGTAAGGCTCGCCTAGCTTTTGCAAAGTATATTAGATACATGGTGCAAAGCTGATGCAGTGTTGTTTATTATGGATAGATGTAGATTATGCACTTCAGCATATTCTAAAAATTGTTTGCATCTCATCAGGATTATAACTGCTATTAGACTAAGATGTTTTGCTCTGAGCACCATAATATAAGGTCTTATTTGCTGCAGTCATATGAATAACTAACAGTTTATGTAAAATTGATTTCTGTACTGCTGCTTTTGTTGGTTTTTGGCTATCCTGAGAAGCAAGCCAGGTGAATGCTGGTGTTTTGGGGATGTTTCCAGTGTCAGAGGAGCCATCGTTCAAAAGCCACCTTTTCTCACTTAACTCTAGTGATACTGTCATGCTAGGGGAGCTGCTGTTCCTTTGTGAGTTTGTAGCAATTATCCTCCACAAAAAGGCTAAAGACAGTGGTTGTTTCACAGACAAGGAGCTTTAATAATTGCATGCAGAACAGAATTTAATTCAGGGGTATAAGTGCTGGGATGACAATTGTTACTCGATCCTAAATCTATATTGAATGTTGCAAGAGTATGTGGGCATCAGTGGCCATCTGGTATCATGTAAGACATGGCAAGGAAAGATCAGCCCTATAGGTTTCTGCCACTCATACTACTGCAAGTTATCTCATGATGTTGATTGTTCTGAGCACAGTTAATCAGGCTGAAGATCAGGCCCGTTGATTTCAGTCCTCTGTGGCAAAGAAACTTACTGGAAGCATCATTGGAACTCAGTTTCTGAAGACTAAGGGAACCTAGTTTATCCATACTCCAGAGAACCCCAAGTTTTCAGCAATAGGACAAGTGGCAAGTTTAGGTGCTTGTAAAAGTGAACAAAAGCATTACATTTTGACCTCATACATGCCAAGTGTGAAACTTTTAAATTTAGAAAGCTTGACAGACAAAAACTAAAAGCATAAAAAAAGTTTGGGCTTTTTGTGTCAAGAATTTAGATGCTTTTTTTCCTTATAGGGATAAGTGCATATTTTTAAAAAGACATTCAAATAACTGATCTGCATTTGTTTCTCTTTAGGTTCTGAAAATCTTAGAGAAGCATGATCCTTTGAAAAACACTCAGGCAAAGTACGGGGCAATTTCAGCTGATGAGGCCAGCACTGTTCAGAATTATGTGGAGCACATGCTTTTCTTATTAATCGAAGAGCAAGCAAAGGATGGCTCAATGGGGCCTATTCTGGAGTTTGTGGTCTCAGAAAACATCATGGAGAAGCTTTTTCTTTGGAGCCTACGTCGAGAGTTCACCGATGAGACAAAAATTGAGCAACTCAAAATGTATGAAATGCTAGTAACCCAGTCTCATCAGCCTTTGCTACATCACAAGCCCATCTTGAAGCCTTTGATGATGTTGCTGAGTTCCTGCTCAGGAACAGCCACTCCAACAGTGGAAACAGAGTTGGTCGTCCTCTTGAACCAGCTCTGCTCTATAATAGCCAAAGATCCCTCCATTTTAGAGCTGTTTTTCCACACCAGCGAGGACCAAGGAGCTGCCAATTTCCTCATATTTTCCCTGCTGATTCCCTTCATCCATCGAGAAGGAACAGTCGGCCAACAGGCCCGTGATGCGCTGCTTTTCATAATGTCTTTGTCCGCAGAAAACAATGTTGTTGCAAACCACATAGCAGAAAACACCTATTTTTGCCCAGTAAGTTGTTCTTGGTTTGCCTGATCTTCAATGCTAAACTAACTGTCTCCCCTGTATTCTTCTCATCCTTCTTTGTAATTTTTTATAAAGATGTGTTGTAACACATTTGTTTCTGCTAACAGCTATTTCACAAATTGTAATTCTGTTTAAGCCAGCCCTACTGCCAAACGCAGTCTTGCTCCTTGTTTCCATACCAGCGTCGTGCTTTTGGGCCTGAGCAAGTGTTTTTGCAGTCACACAGTGAATTGCATTGGGAAACTGATGGAAGTTACAGCAGAACTTGGTGAGAGGGAAACCTGTTCTGTCTTACTCTGAGGCCTCTGTGAGATTCTGGGGGTGAAGGGAGTGAGAAATGGAAACAAGGTGTTCTGAGGCTGTTGTTTGTGGTGGCAGTGCTAGCTTAGGCAGGCTATGCTTGCTATGCTGTAACATCAGTTCAACAGTCCAAAAAAATAAGTGTGACAATAGCATAAGTGTTATAGAAACCTAATATTTTTACAAGATAAAAGGGAGACTTGCTCTTTGTCACTGAATTGGGTGTTTCTGTGGCCGTCTCAGGCAAACTCATAGCAAATCTTGCTATGTTGTAGTCTGTTACAAAGCTTGGTAGTAGTGTTGCATCGTTAGATCTGGTAAATCACTCTTACTATATGAACAGAAAACCTTTGCTGTTAAACAAGTAAATAATCTAATTTAACAAACAGAGCTGCCCTACTGCAGTTTTAAAGCTAAAGCAAAATGGACGTGACAATACCTGCTTCCTCATGCCTTATGACAAAAATCAGTGTGAGATCGGTAATGGATGGGTTCAAAACCAGATATCGCTCTGTAGAAAAGTTGCTCTTGTGTGCCAGTTTTTTGGACTACTTCTTTTATCTTCTGCATGGCTTGCATTTTAGTTTAATAAATGCCAGAGAAAGTGGAGGGGAGCCTCACATAGCTACTAGAGCAGAGAGCTTAAGAGCAGAGAGCACTAGAATCCCTGCCTTAAGCGTTAGTGCATGACAGCTGTTCCAGTTGTAGCTTCCCGTTTACTCTGAGATTGCTATGTCCTTTGAGTAGTAGGGCAGAGCCAGGTTTGCAGGCTGTAGGAGGCCTACAAGTTCCAAAATAAAACTTCTAAATGGTTTCCTTTGTCAGTTGTAAATATTGCATCAAATTTCTTGTGCTGAGAGACTCCAGTTGACCTTGTTTAATAGATGCTGCTGAAGAATATGAACTTGATTCTCAAACTGTCCCCGAGACAGATGCCGTTATTGGATCCATGCTATAACTTCCATAATTACATCTTCCAATTAATTAAAAAAAAAAAAAAGCAGCCTTTTTACACTGAATATAAAAGCCAGCTATATTAACCTTCGAACAGCAGGGAGCCATGATTGACAATCATTCTAATTAGGAAGGCTTCTTGTCAAAATGTGCTAAAATCAGACTTTTCTGAACAGTAATGAGACTGGCCTAAGTCTATAATAAAACTTTATTGCGGTGCCATAGAATTATCTCACTGGCATAAAATCTTGTTTGAATTTGAGTGTGATGAGCTGAAGGAACAGGTTTTGTTCTGATGGAAGATTCTGTAGGTGGCATTGCTGTATATCACTCAAATCAGTGCAGATGTGGCCTCAGCTACTCTGCAAAACAGCTAGCGCAGTCCTGTGCTGATAGGAGTGGCATTTGGGTGGCACTGTGTTGATGCTGTCTCTGGTTCTGGGGCGGAGTTGGTTAGCAGCATATAGGGTTTTCTTTACCATGCCTTATTGCATAGTATAGATGTGCCCTGGGATGGGGTCTGGCCATAAATCTCTGCTGCCTCCTATACCCAAATCAGTGTTAGACCTGTGCCAAAGTGAACCTGAAGGCTTTCTTGATACTATTTTTTGAGCTAACTTTTTTTAGCAGCTTTTTAAAACTAGGTTGACCATGATATTAAGTATTAAAGCAGGAGGAGGTATGGCTCTGCAGTGTCCTTGAAAAGTTGAGGCTGCTCAGCGACAGAAAGACTACGGATGTGTGAGGAAAGGGAATTATTAAAGGGAAGGAATTGGGCAGATAGCAATTGATTATGTATTAACAGCACTTTTTAATCATATAATGTGTCTGAGATAACAAATCACGTACTCAGTCAGTGTCTTTTGTGAGTCAAGGGAAAGTAAATAAATCAAGGAGACTCGTTTGTGGAGAGACTCATGATGATGGTGAGAAAGTAAGTGCTGGAGGTGGTTGTAAAAGTAGATGAGCACGTAGGGTTGACTTGACAAATGTTGGGAGAAGTTTAAAAGAACACTGCTCTGGGTAAAATGAAAATAAAACCAATCTTGCCCTTCCAGGACATCAACCCATTAATTTTTTTCCGTTTCGGATTTTTTTTTTCATTGATGTTTATCATTTTACTAATTAAAACTCCATAATGTAGTCTGTATATGTGCATTATTTTATATGCCTGCATATAGAATGTGAAGAGTTCTGTTAGTTATTTCAAATGGTAATCATGTTTTATACCATATACTTCTATGAAAATTTTCAGATGTTTTTTCACCTTAAGGGATGAAATTGCTTCCAGTGCCTGCTCTCTGTCTCAGTGCTTTAGAAACATAATATCACATAGAGCCATTTGTGTTGTACTTTATAGCAAAAATAAGAGCTTTTCAAACTTTACAGATTTTAGCAGCTACATCTGTCACTTCTTACTTCAGTAAGTCAGACAAACTAAAGAATTCTTCATTTCAAGACATTGACTGATTGTGAGTTCACTGCTCCTTTTAGTGGAGAGTAGTACGTTTTGCTCAAGGTCGATTTCTTGTGCTTAAGAACTAAGCTTCCATATGAAGGAGAAATGTGGATAGTACACAGCTCTGAAAATCAGATTGTTTACTGAGAGGCTAAGTATGAATTTATGAATAGCAGTTAAATTTTAAGCAAACAACGGAAAATCAAGTCTGTGTTAATTAACAGGCTGCAACTCAAAAGAAACTCAAGTTCTCTCTTCAGAGTTTTTTTCTTCCTAGAATCATCTGTAGTCAGGGTTTGTGAGGTTAAGTGTGCATGTGGGTTACATATAGGTAGTTCTATAGGCCTAGTAAGATCTTCCTAACGTTTTGCTTTGAGCTCTTCTAATGTGAGAGAGAGAAAAAGCAAAAAAGATTCTGGTTACAGAAGAATGTGATTGTATAAATAAAGCTTTGCTTCAATGGCTTTAGCTTCTTAGTTTTTTAATGTATCTCCAGCATCTATCTTTATATATCTATGTATATATGTGTATAAAAAAGTAGCGCAGCATGCTAAAGCAGTGAATTTTCCACAGTATTCCCCCTCCCCTTAATATTCGGCTTAATTACGTATGCCAGAATAAATCCATCTTCAAAATTATGTGATTAAGGAATGGAAAGCATCCAGAAAGACAGCCTTTGTCTGACTGAATGGGTTAGCAATTCTAATTGGTTACGCTTGTGTATGATCAAAACCTGAATCCCCTTCCCTGAACTCTTGGTCTTTGACCTGCACATTGTCAGCTGTTTGTTTTCTAATAGATAAAACAGTTGTGTTTCATTTGAGCTTTGACTGTCTAGCCCTGTAGATGCCAAGTAGCCCTTTGTAGAAAGAGGAAAAATTCTTATGAGAGTCTGTTAAATGAAAACTAAAAAGATTTCCATCAGACTGAGTCTTAATAATTGCATTAAGATGAGGATCATCTTAAAAAATATCCTGAAGTTGTATAAAATCATGTCAGAAGGATGAGAATTGTAAATAATATTCAGAAAGTTTCCAGCTTCAAATAACTTTAATAATTAAAATCTTGATCTGAAACTACCAATACTTTAGATATATTCAGTAAAATTTAAAAAAACCTTTTTGGAAATATCCTTTTAAAATTGTAACTAAAAAGACGATCTTGTGCTTCAGTGTTATATTCTACATGAATCATCTGTAAGCCTTACTCTGACTAGAAACAGTGTCTATACGGTAACTTATTTCAGGCTTTTTTATTTATTCCCATCCAAATAAATAAGAAAGGAAAATGAGAAATTATGAACAGCTAGAATTATTTTTTTTTTAAGTGGATACAGCTGCATTCAAGTGCCTGGGAATCAAAGTCAACATATATCTGTGGTCTATGTGAGGCTGAACTTCATTTTTATTGATGGGGGCACTTTCCCCCTCCATTTCTAATGTTTCATATTTATGAGTGGAATCAGTTCACATAGGCGTGTGTAAGCAGTAACATTCAAATCAACAATGAAAGACAAGCTGTAGATAGGTGACAATGATAGCTCCTTCCAGAAGGGACTGAAGGAAACTGTAAAATGATTTTACAAGTATTTAAAAAGAAAATAGAACTTCAGTTTAAAAAAAAAACACAAACAACCTGCTTTTCCCCATCACTTTGTCCTAAGTACCAGCTCTTGGAACAAGGGTATTATATGGAAGGCTCTTTAAAATATTCATGTCTTTCTGCCACAGGAATCTTTCAAAAGGAAATTAAATTAGTCTCAACACTCTCTTATGTTACTAAAACTAGTAAGAGAAACGATGTGTGGCATTGCCATTCAAGCAGATGGTCAGTTGGAAAGTCAACTTATTTCTCTTCTGTTTTTGAAATACAGGTGCTAGCAACAGGACTAAGTGGCCTCTATTCATCTTTGCCTACAAAGCTGGAAGAAAAAGGAGAAGAGTGGCACTGTCTGCTGAAAGATGACTGGCTGTTGTCACCAGCCCTTGTACAATTCATGAATTCCCTTGAATTTTGCAATGCTGTGATACAGGTAATGGAGCAGAGTTGGCCTGTCCTTTTGAAGTAGTAGATTTTTATAAATTCTGCAGAAGTTTGTAAATGATAGTTTATTCTATTAATGGCATGGAATTTTTAAGTTACACTAAAATAAGTTGCTTATAAAATGAATGCTTTGTGCTGTTTGTCCTGGTTTATAAGGTTGAATTAATATGGTTTTAGTTTTCAGGTGCCAAATGTTTCAAATGAAAGCAGTAGAATTTTGTGGTGGCTTGATATTTCTTTATGTAATTGGGAGGATTTTTTGTTTTTAAAAAAAATGTTTATTGTATTTTAATACCAATGTTGATACTAAAAGTAAATTGAATGCCTTTACATGTGAGAAAATGTAGTCTTTATATATTTAAGCACTGAAAAACATTCTTTGTCTAAGCTCTCATAATAGCATACAAAAAAAAATAGTCTGTTTTGCCTGTTGGTGAGTACTGCATAAAGAAAGCTTTCCAAGCAGAATTTAACTATCTTCCTACAAATAGAAATTCATTTTAGATTGGCCTGTTTTGAATCCACTCTCTATTCTTAATGATTATTTCTTGGTTAGATTTTTTTTTCTGGCTTTGATCCCTCACTATGTTTTTTCCTCTGATCGAAACATAAAATGAGATTTTTGTCTTTTTGTATTGTTTTAAAGGCTAGAAAACCCTATATAACCCTTCTCCAGTATTTTATTAAGCATGATATAAATTCTACAGAAACTGTGGATTTTTGTGTTACTTGAAGAAATGTGCTGAATAGGATTGATTAATTTAGTCACATTTGCTGTTAAATAAAAGATATGTTTTAGTGAGACGTGCAAAATATAGTAAAGCAACTGATTGACTATTAAAGCATTGAACAAGTGAAAATAATAGTAGCTGTCATTCTTTAAATGCAATATACAAGATTTTTAACATGCATGTTTAAATGTGAAAAGGAGACAATATTCATTTTGGTGTCTAAGCAGGATTTTTCTACAGATCTATATTTGCTGGAGGTCATATTTGACAACTTTTTTTAAAAAATTGATATAAAGGTTACTGCAGACAAACAGGAGCATATTATTTTAGAACCGGTTTTAAATAAACTCAGAATGGTTAAGGATCTTCAGCTGACATGCAGAAAGAGCAGTTTCTGACTGCTGCTTGATTGTGTCTTTATAGTCTTTCTTCAGCTGAATTGAAAGCTCAATTACTGCAGGAATTTTTGCTCTGTGCGTGGAATGTTTTTTGTGGTGTGGCTTGTTCTGTATTGACCCAAAAACTTTGGCCAGAGATTAAAAAGGGACAGTGTAGCCAAGACCTCTTGCCATTTACTACTTTTTCCCTGGATCACAGCATAGGAAGGGCAACCCTTTTTCTTCCCCTTTCCAAAGTGAGGGTTACAAATTAAAGAAAGTCTGGGAAGAATTGCAAGTGGGAGAATGTATTTGTGGCCACACGTAGGCTGTGACATTCCAGTCTCTATGTGAACTTCAAACAGAATATATCAACTTAGAATGCTTCTGAATAGATTTTTTTTTTTTTTGCTTTTATCAAATTTCTTTTAAATGCATAAATTGATAATACATTTTCTTTGTGAAAACAAAATGAAAGCTTCATTATAAAAGTAGATTTTTGGCTTCTAATAACAGTTCATTTTTTTTAAAGCTCCTAACCAACCTATTGAATGAATAACGTAGGTTTTGTTTTCATTTCTGTTACAGTGGTTGGGAGAAGGGCGTGTGAACAGTATGTTCTTCCCCCGTAGCTAGAGAGCGCTTTGGTTTACCTACTCTTGAACCATAGGAAAAGAGCTGTTCTGCTATTTCTTCTTGTATAAGAGGACAAGTTAACAATGGCAAATCCACCTTCAAGTGACCCTGACGAGGTTGCAGGAGCTAAATTTATAATCTCAAATCTTCTGCATGGGTATACACACTTTTCTGTCCATCCATTCATCTTTGTCAGCATGCAGGGAGATTGAAAAGCCCTGTTCTCTAAAGTTGGCAGGCTTACTGTAATTAAACATCGTTTGTGTATTTCTTTGAAGAAGGAAAAATCTTTATGAACCTGGATCATAGCAAATGCTGGTGAGAAGGACAAATGAACATGTCTTGTTAAATGGGAAAGGGTTTTGGTAGTGGATAATAGTCTGTGCCCCATCTTGTTTTAAATCTCACTGGAACTGTTCTGTGTCTTTCTCTCCCCTACCCTCTTAGGTGGCACATCCCTTGATACGTAACCAGCTTGTGAATTACATTTACAATGGATTTTTGGTGCCAGTAATGGCTCCTGCGCTCCATAAGGTCAGTGGTGTATGCAGGCATGACACAACATAATATTGGTCAAAAGCATTATGGATGATCTCTGTAAAAGATACTATTAAATGTACTGTCAGTAGTGGCTTCCATGTAACTGAGTAAGTTTCTAGGCTAACTTTCCATCTTTTCCTTCCATACACTCTACAGATTATTAAGCCAGATATAGGTGTTTCTGAAAATGTTTAAAATTATTATGTGAAATGAAGAACCAAAATATTTTTGTTGCGCTAGGCTGACATATCATCAAAAAAGCAGTGACCTTTTTGACAACATTTCATCATGGCAGATGTGTTTCCATGAGGATTTTATTTTTCCAAATAAACATTTTCCAAAAGGATACCACCCACAAGGAAAATGTTCAGTCAAGAAATATTACGTTAATTTTAGCAAAGTTGGTATTGTTTGGTGCTTCATTATCACAGTTGGCAGAGCTATTTTCATAAAGTAGAGAAGAAATTGAGTTTGGTATCAATTTTATAATGTATTAGGGTGCAATTTATGTTGCTTTCAAGAAAAAAAAATCATTTTTTCTTTGAATTTTAGGGGTTATTCTTTGCAAAATACATCACTGATGTTGGTGAATTACTTAATTTTTATTTTTTGTTAGGCCGCAGGAAACTATTTTTCCAACTGTTGCAGAATATGTCAATTAACAGTCTTCGTTACCCTGTAAAAAGAATACCTTGTTTGAGGAGGAAAATGTAGGAATAGCTGAGAGTAGAAATCCATCAAAAACTGCCAGGAGAGGACTAATAAATTACTTTTTGAAGGTCTACTAATTTTTACTAAGCCTGCCAAGCAGAAAGCACTCCACCTGTTCCATTTTTTGAGGGGCCAGTGAAACACTGTACAGTGCTTTCTAGTCTAGGACTTGTCTTGCCAGTGCAAATGATTCTTCATGGTAAGTAGTCACTTACCAAGAAAGTAATAAACAGTATAGAATCTTTTTCAATTATTTGGCAAAGCTCAGACATTTGGGAACTTGGCAAGGGCTGAAGTAAAATATGGCTGCAATCCAGATCAAGGCTGTAGTCTGTCTTTGAGATCACCTCCTTACCTGGGAGTAATTTTTTCTATTTCTGTATCTTGACTTAATTCCTTACCAAGACTGGGAATTAGAATCAGAAGTGAAAACCTAACCAGCTTTAGGTCAAGGTTATGGATAACAAGGGAGATACCGGAATGTAGCTGTGGGATTCTGGTCTTAGTGGGTACTGTTTTTACCTCTGAAGTACTTAAGACAAATTTTAGGTTATTTTCAATACTATCATGCTGCTGAAGGCCATTCTTATTGGTCAGTAAATCTACTAACCCCATATTGGGTTGAGTATTTCCCTGTTGATGTTACTTAAATCACTTAAAGCATGCTGTTCTGATTAATTTTTTTTCATGTGATGGAAATTTTGTTGAATCTCATTTATATACTCTGAAATTGGGTGAAATCATATTTCTCTTGAAAATGGAGATGTTGGCTGCCAACATATGTGAGTTTCAAGCCTAGATCTCTCCTGAACCCCAACATTCTGTTTGCTGCTTTGTTCTTCCAGTAATAAACCTTTCCTTGATTAGCATTAAGTTTGACTTTTTCCTCTGTAAAAATTTACTTACGTGTATAAACTTCAAATGCATTTAATGGAGAAGATGGATTGCACCATCTAGTGGATCTGATACAAGGCTCTCACATATGTGAGACCGCAACTCCATAGCAAAAGAAAACAAGTAAATAGAGACACAGTTGACCTCTCAAGTCTTTCTGTGCTGTGTCCCACATTAATTTAACAGAAAATAAATATCTTATGTCTTTACTTTTGGGACAGATTTCTATGAGCCAAGACAGATAAATATGCTGTAACAGCTCTTCCATACATTAAAATAATTTCTAGTTGCCATTGAAAACTTTCATGCTAAGTTGAGGAGTAGGCTTTGAAAATTGTATCGCCCATCTGGGGACTTAAGTGTTGTAATTAACCTTTAGGTTAAGAAAAAATTGTGAAGGGCCAAAATGAGAGAAAGGTCAGATGCACCATGGTAGTTTTCAAAACAGAAGCTTTTTCATTGAACACAATACTAAATGAATCTTGATTTTTCTTTTAAACTCAGTGAACTTGGTTTGGTGTCCTAAAGTCTACTTGTGGTTGAAGATTTTAGATTTTATCCAATCATTCACTTTCGGTTGTTCTTACTCGTTCTGGCTTACGATTTCAAATACAGTGAATAATGGAGTATGGTATGAATACCTGATTAGGAAGACAGATCTGTGGAAGGTTGAAAGGAGGGGTGGTAAGAAGAGATGATAATTATTGGTCCATCTTCCTAAGGTGTTCCTATAAATCTTATTTCTAAAATTTAACTGGTATGGAACATCTGCTTCTCGTAACTCTTGGTGATAGACATGGAAGGGAGGAAGGGAGTCCAGACCTCATGCGGCATTCAAGCCTTAACATCCCATATCCAATCTGGCACCCATGGTTCTACCTTAATGCAAAAATCGGAAGGGAGATGACCTTTTGGCTCTGCTCTTGTATGACTATTGTATAGGCATACTACTTCAGACCTGTTCTCTCTGTACTATATTCTAGTTTTTCTTCAAGAAGTAATGTTTTGAGGAAAAAATTGCTCTACAGCAAGACACAGACTTGCATTTATTGTTTTTGCAAAGACAACTCCAGTCAAGAATGTAGACATCTAGGAAAGAAGTCTTCAATCTTTTCTGTTCTCAATGCGATAGAACTTTATTTCTGTTTAAAACAATAGCAGCAACATAAACAAATCATGTTAACGTGACTTTCTGTCTGATCACCAAATCAAATTTAGTTGATTCAAGTATATAAATAAAATAAGCCAAACAGTTCTACAAGCACTATTAGATAAATTGTGTAGCTAATAGTCTTATTAGCTTTTAATCCCTCATGGAGTAACAGCAACATCAGTTTGCCTTTGCAACTGATGAATTCAGGTATGAGCAAAATGTTTGGTATGAGGAGGTTTACTCACTTTTGGATTAAAGCTAAGCCTATATTGTAGATGACAGGTGGTGGCTGGTCTCTTCCTTCTTTCTGCCTCTTCACAGAACCACAGAATGGCTGAGGATGGCAGGCATCTCTGGAGATTGTCCTGTCCAACCCCCCTGCTCAGAGCAGGGTCTGCTAGAGCAGGTTGCTCAGGAACGTGGCCAGTTGGGTGCTGAATATCTCCAAAGCTGGAGATGGCATAACCTCTCTGGGCAGCACTGTTCCAGTGTTTGACCACCTGTACAGTAGAAAAGTATGTGGTCTTTGTTTGCTTTTTTTTTTCTGATGTCCAGTTGGAATTTCCTGGATTTCAGTTTGTGGCCCGTTGCTTCTTGTCCTTTCACTGGGCACCAGTGAGAAGAGTTTGGCTCCATCTTCTCTGCTCCTTCCCAGCAGGTGTTTGCACACATAGATAAGATCCTGCCTGAGCCTTCCCTTCTCCAGGTTGAACATTCCCATCTTTCAGCCTCTCCTCGTATGATAGGTGCTCCCATCCCATAATTGTCTTTGTGGGTCTTTGCTGGACTTGCTCCAGGATGTCAGTGCATCTTGTACTGGGGAGCCCAGCACTCTAGGTGCGTCTTGCCAGTATTGAGTAAAAGGGAAGGATGCCCCCCACCGACCTGCTAGTAATACTCTTAATGTAGCCCAGGAGGCTGTGGGTCATCGCCACAAGGGTGCATTGGTGGCTTATGGCCAATTTTTTGTCCACAAGGACCTGCAGGTTCTTTCTTGCAAAGCTGCTTTCCAGCCAGTCAGTCCCCAGTGTGTACTTGTGCCTGGGGTTAGGCTTCCCCAGGCGCAAGGCTTTGCATTTCTGTTATTGAACTTCATGAGGTTCCTGTTTGCCTCTTTCTTCAGACTGTCAGGATCCCTCTGAATGGCAGAACAGCCATCCAGTCTATCAACTACTCCTCCCAGTTTTGTAACATCTACAAACTTGCATGAGGGGGCACTCCATCTCATCATCTTGGTCATTAATGAAGATATTAAATGGTATTGGCCCCAGTGTAGACTACACATCACTGGCCTTTAGCTGGACTTTGCATTGCTGATCACAACCCTTTGAGCCCAGCAGTTTGACCAGTTTTTGGTCTACTTCACTGTCCACTTATCCAGTGCGTTCTTCATAATTTTGTGTATGAGGATGTTGTACAAGCAACAGTCTTGAAAGCCTTGCAAGATACATAGTATCAGCTGCTCTCCATTTATCCATCAAGCCAGTCTTCTTATTGTAGAAGGTCGTCAGGTTGGTGAGGCTTGATTTCCCCTTTGTAAATCCATGCTGACTACTCCCAGTCACGGTGTTCTTCTTAATATATTTGGAAATAGCCTCCATGAGGTTTTATTCCATCCCCTTCCCAGGGATCGATGTGAGGCTGACCAGTCTGTAGTTCTCTGGATTGTCTTTGAAGACTGGAGTGACATTTGCTTACTTCTGGTCCTCAGGAGCCCGCTCTGGTAGCCACAACCTTTCAAAAACCAAGAGAAGCCTCAGCATTCAGGGGATGCAACCTGTCAGGCCCCACAGACTTATGTATGTCCAGTTTGTTTAAACATTCCCTAACCTGATCCCCCTCCTCTAAGGGTAAGTCTTCCTTGCTGCAGACTTCCTACTTTCATCTTAGGGACCTGGCATTACTGAAGGCAGATCTTGCCAGTACAGACCAAGGTGAGGAAGGCATTGAGTACTGTGGCTTTTTGCCTGTGTTTTGTCACTAGGTCCCCTGCCCTATTCAGCAGTGGGCACACACTTTTCATAGCCTTCCTTTTGCTGTTGAAGCCCTTCTTCAACTCCAGCTGGGCTTTGGCTTTCCTAATCCTTTCCCTGCACAGTTAGGCAGTTTTTCCATGTACCTCCAGGGTCACCTGTCCCTGCTTCCATCTCTTGCTTTTTATGTTTCAGTTTTGTTAGGAGCCCCTAGTTCATCCATGAAGACCTTCTGTCTCCTTTCCTTGACTTCCTTCTCTTCTCCCAACTTAAAACATCAGCCTACCAGACAAGACTTTTGGTAAAAGTAGCATCAGAGTTTCAGTAAGTAGAATTTCAGTAAAAATAGTTCAGAGTTTCACTATGTGGTCCAAAGCTTTGAGATATGTATATGTGTGATCTTGAAATGTCTGTAGCATTTATGGAACTATGTAGTAAGCTCTGCCTCTTATTTTAATTTTTGCAGCTTGTCTCCCTGTACACAGTTACTATGTACACAGTTCAGTGTGTGAAAGAAACACTACAAGAGTGTTGAGGATAGAGATGTGTTTCTATGAAAAAGTCAGGGGGTGGGGAGACCAACATATTTTGCTCGGTGTGATTTTTATGGCTATATCTGAGGAAGCTAGTATGGAGTTGAAAGAAGGATTCACTAGTTCAGGGTGGGTTTTTTTTTCCAGTTAAGGAAGTTTCAAATTGATTGGGCTAGCTAGCTAGCTTGAAATAACCTGTTTTTCACAGTGAGCTCTGTGAAGGTTATTTACATAGCACGTTAACTGCAATGTGCTTAAATAACCCAAACATTCTCAAGTTTATGACTACCTAACTTAATTTCTTAAAGATAAGTATCCTAAATATAGTGTGTTCTTGTAGCCTAATTTATACCTGGTCTGTACTAGTCTGTTGTCACTTTGTGTGGATTATACCACCTACACATGTAATGAGCGACTGAGAAAAATATGTTCATATCTCAGAAGCTGCACATTGCTGAATGGGTAGACGTAGCCCAGATTTGTATCATGTAGGGATATGCATTAACTGGCTGTGCTGGACAGCCCTGTCTTGGCCTTGGTTGTCTGGATTTTATTGTACTTTTTACGAAAGAGTTGCCTCCCTTACTTCTGACATCTGAGTTTCTCGAGACATTGGAAAAAGTGATTCAATGCGTTATTCAGGGACACAAATTCCTTATTTCTGTACAAATTCAGTTAAAAACAGAAGGAATAAAATATTTTGTCTGTAAAGATGCAGAGCTGAAGAAAAGGTTAATTTGGTAGTTTTCTTTTTGTAGTAACAATCCATGGTTTAAACTTTTGCCCAAACCATATTTTATTCTTTCTGGTGTAAGTGTCTGGGATTTGAGAAAATTAAGACTATCTGGCAGAACCTATTCTTAATTGAAGACTGGTATTTTTTGATGGCACGTTAGTTACAACTTTAAATTATGCAAATCTGTACGTTCTTCCCTAAGTTTTGGTACTTAGGTAAAAAATACTTGTGAGAAGGTATAATTCTGCTCAGGTACAGAGGCCGTTACATTAAATTTCTGTGACGTATCGCATTGGCTGTTTCTTGCTTCACTTTCAAAACTGAATTTTTGGAGTTCTATCAAAAAAAAAGAGGTCTTCTGGAGCCAAACTGTACAAGGGTCCAAGTAATTAAATCAGGCTAATTTTCTCTTCAGTTAAAACCTAGTTGAAATCACAGGGTAAATCCAGAACAACCCTACCGAAGACTAAGTTCTGCTAGAGGCCATATTGACTTGTTTTAGTCTTTATATATTTGGTAGTAAAAAGTTCTTATTTGCCTTACTGTTGTAGGTAGTTGCAGTACTTTTGTAGAAATCTGATCAATTAAATTCTTTTCAGAAGGTCTTCAATATGTATGTATTTTGCAGTCAAAACCAGATAATTAGGAGCCACGCTGTGGTATATATAAATATTATGCTACCTTTGATACAGCTCATAGTGGTTATATACATCTCTTTCCTGTAAGTGTTAAATTAAATTAAAATTTAATTTTAATTTGGCATTCAGACAATTTGGGTGACAAAGCTATTCAGACCATCTTGAGTGTTTATGTAATTTGTGTTATTTCAATTTATTGAAGATAGTGCTAAAAATTTGACAAATTATATGATAAAAGCAAATTTTTAATGTCTTAGCATTTACTGCTATACTACATGGCATTTAATTGCTAACTATGATATAATTATTCTTCTGCTTGGAAGGCTTGTTTTAATCTGAATAATGGAAAATTGTACCAGCTCTTTAGTGTAAAACGTTGCTGTTGGCCAAGTGAACAGAACTGCTCCATGGAAGCGCTGGCATGGTCCTGTCAAATAAACTCTGTCAAATGGACCTCAGTTATATTGCGCACTAACCCATCTAAACGAAAACCTCTAACATGGTACGCTACTGTGATAATTCAATAATCCTTGCTTGATGATTACACAGTACAGATAGGGGGAAATGACCTGTAAATTATACCCCACAGATTAGAAGGAGCATCTTTATAAATATCCTACAAGACTGTCAGTTCCTATTTAGAAATAATACCGTCTTTCACCTTACGGAAGAGCATTTGGACAGCTGCTGTAATAGGTGTAAAGCAAGTGGTACTGGAAAACTTTGAATAGTCTTATGCTTTGGAGAAGCCCATCAATAGCTACGAAACTTAATTTCACTGGCTATGGAGTAGATGTATGTTAAAGGTGCCTTTCACTTTTTACATCAGACACTGCAGTTGAGTTGAATTTTGACCTGGTATAAACTGAAGCAGTTTATAAACATAAGCCGAGGCAAATTGAAGCAGTTCTGGTTTTCTGGTTCCCCCAGTGTGCAAACTTCCTCTGTCCCTGATCCTTCATGTCGTCCCCGTCTTTTGCCAGGACAACTGTTCTGTTATGGCAGACTGACTGAGGTTAAAACTCACCTTTCCTTCCTGGGTAGTTTTTAACCTGAATCAATTCCCTAAGACAATTCACTGTGCAGTGAATTGAACCATGAACCCTTCTGCCAGTATAAGCAGTGGGCAAGAAGCTGAAAATGAAGAGAAAGGAGAAGAGAATGCAAACGTTTGGGGTTTTTTTATCAGTGAGGTGGGCTTATTCAGGTTTAGACTGCTCGTGGATCTAGAAGATAAGCTCTAATAAGGACATTCATGGTCTCTTCGTAGGCAATATGAAATCCTTGTAAGGAAGGGAAACGTGAAGGGAAAGGAGGAATCATGATAGCCATATTCCTGTAAGAGGGCATGAAGCTGTAAATTGGAAAATATATTGCGTGGCTCCCAAGGGAAAATAGCCAGTAATAAAGAATCAGTGCAATTGGTCTAACATAGTGAGTGTAATATATTAAACTGAACTCACAACGACAGTAATTTCTGGCTCTTTGCTATTACTTGGCACAGTGACTTGTAAAAGCTGGATCTCTTTACAGTGCTCTGCCTCACCATCTAATCAGTCATCAGAGGAGGCAAGAAAAGATTTGCAAAAAATTATTACATAATTAGAGAAGGGTATTACAAGGCTAAAAGTGGCTTTCTGTTTTCAATAATCTCTAATCAAATATCTGTCTGGCTATGAAGACTCTCAGGTAGTCCCTCTTGCAGCAGATTACATCTTAAAAAATATCTGTGACAACTGATTATTATATAGAAAAACATGTGGATGAAGTTTTTAAATTATATCTTTAGACAGGCACTTTAAGTTTATATGTATATTGAAAAAAAAATTCTAACAAATTTTAATTGTTACCACTGTGGATAATGGAAATAGAAATTGTAGAATACCGGTCTGATTAATGCAGTGAATATGGATTTTTCTTGTTTTTCATTTTCAGTCCTACAATTTTATCTTAGGAGCAGAGATTATCCCTGGTCTTTAGCATTAGTAGAAGGGATCTAATGCAAGGGATGCTGCTGGTGGGTTTTTATTTCAGCTTTTTGTGGCAGTGATGGATTTTCATATTGCTGAAATATCTTTATCAAAAACGTAGCTTGGAATTTACTTAACAAAGGGCTTTTCTAGAAGACTACCATGTCTTAATTTTATTCATCTTCCTTTGTAACGGTATTTTTCTTGATACATGAATTATGAGAGGTGAAAAATTTTCAAATTAAATATCAGATTTCTGGATGTGTGGAAATTTTGGCTTGTTTTTTATCATCCTTTCAAAGATGTTCAATTCTGAGGGCTAGCTAAAAGCTTACTTGGACAAATTATGCTGTAATCAATGTTTACAATGATATAAAGTTTTTGTAAACTGCCTCAGGATCTGACTGTAGTGGACGTGCTTGACATGGTTAGTAAACGTTTTGTTCTCTGGGAATGTTTGCTCTTTTGTTGTTTACCTAATTTGAATTTATTAGAAATTTGTTGTTTACTGATTTGAATTTATTAGAAAGGATTTCCCTACTTTCCCTAAATCTGTCTCACGAGACATTAGTTTAAGGAGAGACAACCAGCAGGTAGTCTGAATGAAGCTTAATATCATAGCTTTGTTATCTTAGAAAACCGAGATCTTCCATAATAAGTGTACAAATTGAATGAGCCTCACTTTCAACACTCAATGTATTATGTATAATGCAATCTGTAGAATAGGTTTACAGAGTTAAAAGGGGTTTTGCTAAGGCTGGATTTTGCCTAGTGTAACTGATTTCTCCAACGTCCTTCTCTAGTTAATTGCAAAAAAAGTGAGCTCTCCAGAGGCTCATTTAGAGCAGGCTAATGTATCCCATTGAGTAAAAGGAAAATTAGCCTCATGGAGCTAAAATTAGCCTTTTTGAATACTTCTCTAGGTGCCTCAAGTCTTCAGAAGTTACACTTACTGGCAGATACGGTAAAAGGGAGAAGCAAACCCAGAACGCAAGGTGGCAAAATAAGATATAAATGTAAAAGCACAGATGTCTGCTTGCCAGGTTAATTGATCTTTTTCCTAAGCTGCATACATGGCTTTCATTTCAAATGCCAAAAAGCAGTATTTTTATTTGATTCCCTCTTGTGAGGAAACAGAAGGATGGTCTCTATGCTGGTTTGTAAGGACAAGTTGTGCACAAAGACGCACTGAGAGAGTACTGTAACTTCTAGACCACAATAGCATTAAAATCACTTGTACAGCGTTAACTTGCCTGCTTTTTGAGTGCTGCACAGTGACCTGCGAAATAGATCCTAGCTTCATTTATTGTGAAAGTTTGAAGGAGTGTTGTGGATAAGGCAGTGTGTTTTTGTTGAAAAATGAAAAAGACGCTTAGAAATCCATTTAAGTCTTGACAAAAGTTAGTCTTCTTCCCTCTTTCTCAGAAAATGGTTAAGCAGATTCAGCAAGTTCTTTCCCAAGAAGAACTAGAAATTAAGTGTAATGTGGCACCCTGCACAGAAAACCTCGATTCAAACAATTAAGATTTAACAAGGTTATAAGTAACTTCTCTGTGAACTGTTCGGGCTCCATTAATCATTGGTTGGTCTTTCTAGCTCAGTTTAGTGGTATCGGTGAAGTGTTGGTGATGGTAAACATGATTTCTTTTTTTGTCTAGTTCCCAAGCTGTTAGGAGTACTGAACCTGCTCTCAGAATGGAACATTTCATTTCTAAAGTAGTCTCTAGGTGGCTTTCTTCTGCTCTTTGTTTCATTCATGATACGTACTCTGAAAAGAATATGATGCAAATGTAGGATGAGTTGTCCAAAGAGCATCAGTTTCAGAAAAAGGTCACTGCCCTTGTGAATCTGCTGGCTTTTCTTGCTTTCATTTGTAGCTTCAGTATTTTATACATATACATAGCCCGTTCCTCTGCTGTCAGCGAACGTCTGTGAAACTCACAGGCCAAGAACATGCTTCCTTTTCCCCATAAAGGATGAAGGAGAGGTGACACAGACATGATGATGTATTACTTCTGTCTGGCCTTTCCTTGGCAGAGGGTTTAAACTCTTCAATGAACTGTATGCTATCATAATGATGTCACATGATGGATTTCTTGGGCTTTGCTTTTTACAGTTTGCTGCTATAAAAAAACCCCAAAAAACAAAGAAAACCCAAAAAAGCCACTTCTCAGGGCAACAGTCAACAGCTTTCATCAGAAAGCCATTTTTTTTACCCCACAAGTCCCCACACCTTTTGACTGTTGCAACAAAAGAATCTTGGCTCCGACTGGCAACAATTTCCTTTGTTTTACAACCCTGGTTTGTTCTCTGAGCGGGTTTTTTGGTGGTTGAAATGTGGCAGTAGTCCTATAGAAAAGCGTGTGTATGTGCATTAGCATATTTTTTTCTTTATCATATGTACAGTAATACAGATTTTGAGTTAAGGCTGTAGCCACAGTGCTAATTCTGGCAATTTGTAACTTTGGGGTGCTTAACCTAGTAACTTTGTTGTTTTTTCACTTGACACTTGTGGGGGAAGGAGGAATGAATTCATAAACCGTATTCTGAGTTGGAGCATGTGTTAATAGATATTATTTTGTGAAAGAATTATATTCTCATTTCTGGTTTTGGTTGCACTGAACATACAACTTCAGTTCTAGAAAATATATCTAGCTGTTGCTTACTTAGCCTTGCAAAGTTCACAGATCCTGTAAAAGCGTGCCTTATTCCTTTCCTTTCACTGTTATATTTTAATGCTTGATTTTGACCAACCTTACTGCAGTAAACCAAGAAGGTGAACTTATTTCCCATCCTGGTGAAAAATTTGACTGCTGCTACTTCACTGGTGCTTTGTCTCTAGGGCCAAAATGAGCTAGTAGCCCACTGTTTGTATTAAGGAGGGTGTAGTTGAGTATTAGAATAAAGCCTCAGAATGAGAGCGAATCAATGACCTTAACTGTAGAGCTCCTCTGTGCTCTCCTCATTGGTGCCCCCTCTCCATAAGGTCTGCAGGCTGCATACAGCATTCCTATGTTCTGTGTAACCAGCCAGAAGCAGCTTGTGATCTTAAATGCTTTAAAGAGAATGTTTGCAGCATGACATTACTGTGTACGTGGCTAACATGCAGCATAATGGAACAGGGATTTTAATATTTACAGCATGTTACGTAAATGCTGCCCTTCTGAGTATTTTCTAAATCCTCTTAGCTCTTAAGTGACAGCTTTGATTCTTTTTTTTTTAATAAAATCAGTCTTTTCATTTATCCAGCTAAGTTTGGTAAACAAAAGATGTTTAATACTTCCTTTCATATAGGCAGATTCTTGTATTTAAGGGTTTATCTTTGTGCACTTAAGCTTATTAGGTTCCTGGGTAACTATTTTTAAAAAGCTGACTTTGCAACGGCAGTTCAGGGTGCAGAGGTGGCCTTTGGAATTTTCTGTGCTTTGCCAGTGCATACTGTGAATAGATAAGCTCCAAAGGATTGCCATAAGCAGAGCAGTGTGGGTTATGGTATGCAAATATCGCATGGATGTTTGAATTGTGTTTTGATATACAAATAGTAGCAAAGATTTTGAGTTTTGGTTTGTGTGTGTATGTATGTATATACATACTCCTTTTAAAAATTGAGTGAGATGAGGAATTGTGCTGTGGGAAAATAAAACGAAGGAAAAATGTGGCAAAATTCTGGATAGCTGTGGGGATTTTTTTCTTTAAAGCTCTATAACCAAACATAGTTTGTACTGTGCTTTGATTGTACTCTGTCATTTATTTTTAATAAAGTGGTAGATGCAGGTATTCACAACATCTGAAAATGCTTCTGAAGGATGACAGAAGTGTGATGCAAAAGAGCTGACATGGGCAGAAAGGTGGTGGGGAGCTTCTAACTTGATTTGGCACTTTGTATTTCAGTATGTGTGAGATTTGGGGTGTCAGTTTAAGGGGAGGGTTTTTTTTTTCCATGGGGAAGCAAGACAGAGAAGAAATGGGTTCAAAATGCCTGTGAGTCATTCAGAAGCGTGCTTTTTTTGCAAATTTAAGAGCAAAGACCTCAATGTTTTTGTGGCAGTGTTATATAAGAAGACCTTAGAGTGTTTGCCAGGTATACAGTTGCAGCATATGGATGGATATTTTGTGTGTGCAGTATGTTTGCATTTACATTATTTTTGGTTGTAGGTGACTGTGGAAGAAGTGATGACTACTACTGCATATCTGGATCTGTTTTTGCGTAGTGTTTCAGAGCCAGCCCTCCTCAAGATTTTCCTCCGTTTTATTTTGCTGCACCGACATGAGAATGTGCATATCCTAGATACACTTACTAGCCGAATCAACACACCATTCCGGGTAAGACAAGAAGGAAGTAAGTTCAGGTACTCGACATGGATGTAGGTTAAATATTTAAACAGGAGATTCCATTTATTCAGAGGGTATCTGTTTAACTAGGAATTTTCTCCCTCCCCCCCTTTCCCCCCAAATGTGTGATTTCACCACCCCCTCAATTTTGTGTGTGTGTGTGTGTGATGACATTTAGCTACCACTATACTAAGTTGATAAATATGTGAGGTGGTTTCACACATACAGGAAATGAGATAGAAGGGAGATGAGGGCTTCTGGAAGTCTGGATTCTGTTAGAAGATTAAAGGTAAATTTGGAAGCATTTTTATCCTGGATACTGCTGAATTAGTGCTGCCATAGATAACTCACCCTGGGACTTATAAATATACTTGTGGTGAGGAGCATTTTTAATCTTTGGAGTTTTGCCAAGCAACAAGCATTTTCAGATAGTCCTTGTGCAGGTGATGGGAGCCCCACAAGGATGTCTCCAAATTGATCCAAGTTGTGAATTGCAGTATTGCCAATATATTGCTCAAGAATGAAGTCTGTATTGTTGTAGCATGTTTGCTTAACTGTGATGTTGCCTGCTTTATTCTTTGCTGAAGTGATCGGATTGCTGCTTCCTGTTCTTTGCCTTCACTCCCCTGTGTAGTAAGGTTTATCTCAAATTTGCAATGAGCCCTTCTCAGCCTAGGCACAATGCACCACAATGGCTGGAGAGAGCTAACTGACAGAGACACCAAAGTAACCTTTGCTAACAGTTGGATCTTCTGGCAGAGAAAATGACTACTTGTTGTGCTGGACTACCCTTCTGAGCTTTGCTTGACTGGCAGTCTTGGCTGAATCTTGTGCGATGCACAGCACCATGGATGAAATAAAGAATATTGTTTTAGTGCAGGTACAAGAGAAGCCAGAACACCGCCATGTGCGTTAAATTTGTGTATTAGGGACATAGCATCATCTGAAATCTGTTTTGAAATGCGAGTGCATGCAAATATGGATATATGCTGCTGTTACTGCATCTCTAAGATGGATTAACTCTGAAAACTGAAACAGCTTCTGTCGACAAAAATGCAAATGCTGTTGTCTCTGCTAATCATTAATTACTGTTCCATAGGCAAACGAGATGGGAATTGTAAAGAATTCTGCAGCCCTGAGCAACTCAGGATCTCAGCCAGAATGGTTCTGTGATGCTAAATGAGTTTTCTGCAGTATAGCTTGGCCAAGTGCAAAAGCTAGAACTGCAGTCTTCTGTGTTTCTATAGCACAAAAGCTGCATACATTATTATTGATGAAAATACTTATTAATAATTCACAGGGTTAAACTTATGTTCAGACAGGTGGCCAAAAGAACTTGTAAAAATACTATCCTCTTTGTCTCCTGAGCATATATTAAATCTTTTCTTTTTACAAAATACAAAAATAGACAGGCTTTACTTGTTCAGATGATTCCTGATTTGCAATATGGTTGCAAAGACCTTAAGAAATGTTTCCCTATAAAGTGAAATTTCCTAAATACAGGAAAAGTTAAGGCAGGAGTAGTTTTTTTTTGAACTTTCACAGAATGAAGAAAAGTTAGACTTGCCTCTTAGTAAATTTCACAGAGAAAATGAGAATTTCCCTCTGTCCCCTAGCTAAAACATACCTTACATGCAAGGATCTGGCTCCTTCCAAAAGCTTGTTGTGAAGCTCTTCAACTCCTATTCCTATGAAGAACTCCAGATCTGGTTATTTCTTCTTCTCTTGCCCTTTTACTTTCTCCATGTATTTCTGTAGACACGGGGTCTTGGACTAACTAGCACCTTCCTGTTGGCTTCTAGTACAAGCAGTGGACAGTAGTGGCAGGGCAACAAGTTTGAGCTCTGCTTTGCTTCACTGCAAGCCAGCTCATGAGCATTCCCTGGTTCCCTTCTCTCTGCTTTTTCCTTTTCTTTTGTTCTTCTCTGAGTGTTAGTTCAATGACCAAACTAGGAAAGGCAATCAGAGAAACTTCTGCTTTTCAGAGGCTCTCAAGTGAGGTTCATTTAAACTTTGCTGTTTAACTGTTCCACGGATACAGCTACCAAGTAAGGGAAAATACCTGTATGTACATACATGTTTCAAGAAATACACATATTTATCTGGTCTTGGTCACCATGGGCAGCCAGCCATATTGTCGGGGACCTGAGTTACTTATCTGAAAAAAAAAAGAACTGAAAATGGTGAAACAAAGAGTCTTTAAGTTGACATTTTTGAGAAAGCATGGGCTGGAGAGAGGAACATAGCAACGTGCTGTGGCAGAGCTAGAATAGAGCGTTTTAACAGTGAGAGTAAGGGAAGTGACTGCAGAGAAGAGGAGGAAATTCCATAGTGTGGAGGAGAAGCCATGTCCAGGCTGGATGCTGGATTTAATCCTCAATGAATTACAAAGGATGTTCAGTGACTGAAAAAATGAGGTAGAGAAATATCTGTAGCTTTTTCCTTATTTTGTCCTAATCTGCTTCTTTTGTTAGCTACTGAAAGGTGCAATTAATTTCATATATTAATTATTTGAGTTTACATAATTAATATAGGAAGAGGCAAGATTTAAACACCAACTTGAAACTCTAGCAGAGGGTCAACCTAAGCTAATTCTCACAAGAGTCAGCCTGGTCCTGAAGTCTAAGTCAGCTGTGAGATACTGTTTCTAGGAGAGAGCAGTGCAGGAGAATGTGTCCGAGGAAATAAGCATTAAAAGGCAGGGAGATGATGGTGCTGTGGTTCATGAAAACCTGTGAAAGCTTACAGCTCATGCTTCTACCATTTTGACATAACTGTGTGGTCTAGCAAGCATCTGGCAAGTAGAAATATACTGTATGATAGCTTTGAAAGTGTTGCACATCTAATTAGTGACCAAAAAAAGCCTGTAGAAGTCCATGGTTCTAGTCTGTCCTAAAGCCAGTGAGAAAGTGGGATGCCTATCACAGAATGGGCATGATTTTTGTGTCTGCTGAGTGTTACTACTGAAGTACCTAGTTATGGGTATATTTGATCAGACCTTTGCCAAAAAGGCAAGCATGCAATTCCACTGAGAAATAGTATTTTTCTTTCCTTTCTCCTGGTCTCACAGGAAGGATCTTTGCACTTTGCTATGGTTCCCAGAGATTCAAGTGAGCTGTAGTGAAGGGGTTGTGAACATTCCATATGGAGTAGATTCTGATAAACATGGCTTGTTTAGTCCTGATCTATGTCAGTACGTTAAGCTATATGTGTAGAAGCATTCAGCTTCTTAATGTGCAGAACACTAATCATTCCTTATACTTAAAGCAACAGAAACTTGAGGTGGTTTATAACTTTTCTTCCAAAAAAGACCTTGAGTTGGTTCAAGTTCTACATCAGAATTAAAAACTAACACACTGTCTTGGAAGTTACAGGGTTCACTTCATGCTGGGTTAAATTAAATTAATAAATTTGAATAATATTAAAGACTGGCAAATTACTGCCTTTTTTTTAATAGCTTATTTGAAGGAAAATTCTGGATTGTATTTTGTTAAAATGTAACATGTTATGTGTATAGCTCTAGATAACTTTAAAAACAAAATCCCCTAGAGGGTTTGACAAAATGAAATATCATACTAACAGTGCCTTATAAAGCATGATGTTCTGGCAGAGCCATTTTGTAATGTAGTATGCAGGGAAGATCGGAAAGGTACAATTTCCAGAGGAAAAACTGACATCATTTATCATTTTCCAGCTCTGTGTCGTCTCCTTGGCATTGTTCAGAACGCTCATTGGCTTGCATTGTGAAGATGTGATGTTACAGCTAGTTTTAAGGTAAAGCCCAAACTCCTTTTTCCACTCTTCATCCTAATTTTGGGACATACAGTCTCTGCCTATGGATGCAGAGCTGGGTGAGAGCACTCCAAGAGAGCAGAAATCCAAGCAACTACAGAGATAAGAATATTTATGATCCTGACAAAAGTCTACCAGACCTGAAGAAGTGTGATTTACCTCCTGTGATCTTCAGGAGCAAGAGATTTTTCTTGTGATTTATTTCTATAAAAGTGAGAGAAGAGAAGCTAAGAATATATTTATCACCTCCAAACTGCTTATTCCCTGCTTCTAAATGTATAATTCTTCTCTCCTGTATGTTTTCTCTAGTGTATTATACTGATACAGAGCTATATACTTGTTTGCAGCTTCCGCCTTCTTTCTTGTTGTTTTCCACCTCTTTGATTCCTCTCTCACTGAGACTACTGCAGATTCCGGAACTGTTGTAGGTAGATTGTTATGTGATGTACTAAATGCATTGATTATTTTTGCTTTTAACTGATGCAACTAAATTGGGCTTTTAGCACTGTAGATCACACGAACGTTTCAGATACTGTCTGTCCCTGCACCCACAGGCATTGAGGTGAAATTCCCTATAGCTCTGGCTGTTGTGCCTGGGAATGCTGTTAGGACCTCTGTGAACTCAAGTATGTTGCCACTCTAACAGCGGTGCTGTATTTAAACTCCTTTTTGTTTATTTAGGGAATCCTTTAGAATTTGTTTGCATTTTAAATGGCAAAACATCAGTCCAGTTAACACAGAGGCTCTTAATAAAGTGTAAAAAGTTGCTCTAAAAAAGGCTGTGCTTCCTCTATACCTTGTATTCCCCATAGCTTATTCCCTCTTCTGCCTGAGAGCTCAGTCTTTAGTGCAGTAGAGCACCTTGACGACTGACCATTCCCTCCTTTTTGCTAGCTGCTTGCCTGGTACATGTAAACTTGTTCCCTCTGGATTTCCTAGGAAAACAAATAAATTAAGAATTCTGAGACAGAATTCATTCATGGTGGGACCAAACCACCCTGCTGGCCGTTGACATCTGCCCATCCCACACTTCCTCCATCCCTTCTTACAGCAAGTTTGTTCTGACCTGTGAAGGATTGTTCACTTCCCTGTTCTGATGCAACTGACCTCCTGTCTCTATTCATCTTGACAGTTCCTCAATCAAACCGTAGCTTCACAATATAAAGAGTCAGGATTTCATGTCCTTGAAAGGTTTAGAATATGGATCGCTGTCAAGGTTATTGTTACTGTTTCTTTTAATTTGGAGAGGGCCAGGAAGGTGGGAAGGGAATTTTGTATCTGGTTGCTTTCTCTAAGGTGAAAGGACAATGAAGTAATGCTAGACACTGCTGTTTCAGGTATCTGATCCCATGTAACCACATGATGTTGAGCCAGCGGTGGGCTGTGAAAGAGAGAGACTGTTACTCTGTATCTGCTGCAAAACTGCTTGCCCTGACACCAGTCTGCTGCTCCACTGGGATCACCTTGACACTTGAAAGCCAAGGAAAAGATTATATTCTATGGACAAAAGCAGCACAAACTAAAGGTAATTGGTACTCAGGGGAAGACCAGATCATGAACTGAGTTTGATTTGGTAACAGCTCATGGGAGGAGGTGGGCAAGGATGTGAGGGGGAGGAAATGTGGTGGGCAGAAAGAAACTGAGCAAGCCTGAACTGGAAAGCTTATTTAATTCCTTCCATGTGTCCAGGTCTATTGAAACCTTATTTTAACAGCTATTCAAATTGAATATGCATTCATGAAAGTAATGTACAGATATATGACTGCAACTCCTGCTGCTTCAGAGTGGTTGCTGTTGTTTTAAGGTTTGAATGCAGGCTGGTCTCTCGGAAATCCTGAGTTGCAGCTCTGTCTTGGCAATAGGAATAAGTCATGTATGTTTATGAGCAAATCTCTTAATCTTTATGCTTCGATCTTCCCACCTTATTGGATGGTTGGGACTAAAGACTCTACCTGCCATGTCTCATTGGCTGCCTTGCTGGAGAACTTTCAGGTTGTTTTATTATGTTATGGTATGAGTAATCTTCTTTACTTTCAGATTCTGGTAGACGCTCTTCTGAATCTACTTGCATTGTGGAATATGGAAGAGCTGTGGACATCAGCTACTTGCAGTACTTGGGGGAAGCTCAAGAAGCCATCCTCCAGTGTCTGAAAGATTGTAAGGTTTGGTCTGCCTTGTATGATGGAGTAAACCCTGATCCAGACACCTTTATCCAAACACTTGCTGAGGAGAATAGTACAGATGTGGAAAACCCCATGTTTCGGCTCCAGCAAAGGACACCTAGCATGTGTAGCTCCTCTCAAGTAACTCCATTTGGTGAGAAGATGCAGTTGGAGCTAGAATGGGATGATAGCTATGACACAGGGATTTCTCCTGGTTCTGATGTGAGCTCACCACAACCGTATGATGATTTAGGAAGCACAGAGATGCAGCCACCTGCAGAGCCACCAAAACACATTCAAGAAATGAAAAAAAATGCCATCATGCTCATCAAAGGATCTTACATAGAGGAATCAGACTTTCAGGATGATGTTATGGTTTACAGGTTATGTGCCCAGAAGGATACTCAAGATGATGACAACTCCAAGGAGAAAACTTTAAATGTAGCCAGAGAACACGAGGTCCAAAGCCAGACTGTAGTCAATGGGCCTCTTGCAAAGAGCCAGCAGGAAATGGACTTGGATGAGCACAGTAAGAGAAATGCAAGCTTGACTCAAGGTGTGATGAAAGAACAAATAAATCAGACAATGATGGAGATTGATCCACAGCCAGACTTAGAGTTGAAGCTTTCTCCTCAGGAGGCAGATCGTAACTTAAGTGTAAGACTGCTGAGCACAGATGGTGAGGATTTCATTGCACAGTATGACAAAATTATTAAGGAACTGGATCCAAACAATGCAAGCTTGGAAGCGCAGAAGTTGGATACTCCTGATCCTGTCTCTCCTGCAGAAGAGGAGGAGGACTTTGAGAATTTCTCAGCAGACACCCCTTCTGCAGAGAGCATTTCATCTCCCTTTGGACCAAAGGAGGATGTCTCTCCCAAGCACGCTGCCAGGAGCCAGAGCACTCCATTTACAGGTGGAATGTCCTGTCAATTACATACATACCAAATACAGGAAGGCAGGGTGATTAAAGGTGGCCAAACGAGATCATGCTGTGCGGCACACGGAGCAAGCATGAAGGAAGGAACAGTCCTGGCACTAAAGAGGGTATAGCCCAAATAGCTGAGACCAGTCCAAGGGGAGTGAGAGATCCAACGTGAAAGCAGAGTAGAACAGTCAGCATGGTGACAGTAAACGATGGTTGCTCAGGGTTTTTTTGGCTGCTTGTGTTTTGTAATTGTTTAAAATCTTGAGCAGGGGTTATGTCGTTTGTATGCGAGAGCTCCATCATTCCTAGAGAAGGCTTTTGCAGTTGAAAGGGGATTGGAGTAACTGTTCTAATATACAGAGTGCAGGTAAATAAATTGTTTTTCTGGTGGCTTTCATCTCTGATGCTGTGGATGTGGTATATCATATTGCCATTTTTTTTCCTCTCTGCTATTTCACGTTTTAGCACGAGGTGGCAGCACTGGTGCCATGTCGGTACGTGCCTGTCTCCATGCTCTGCCCTGGCATCCTGTTCCTCCCATGTCAGGTCTGCTCTCGCTGTTGGTATGCTTTTCTGCCTTGTGCCAGGCAGCAATTTAAGCTTGGTCTCTGCAGACTTTCCAAGCCATTCAGGAATGACAGTGCTACCGGAGGTTAGAGGGGGATTTTGAGCTGTACTTGCACAGCTCCTTGCACTGCGGTCTCCTGGTCTTTAATTAGGTCTCCTAGATACCACAGTAATGCAAATAATAAAAAATAATAATGTATCTAGGTTTCCTCATCCAAAACAAAATCTCTGTAAGATGGCGTCTCGTTCCTTTGAAAGCCGGGGGAAAACATTAATTTGTGTCCATTGAAATGCAGCCCTTTCTGGTCAGCTGTGGCCAGCATGCCTGGCACTGTTTCTTAATTGAAAAATTCAGCCTGTTTTTCAATCAATTTGTTATTTTTGCTGTGGTGGCAATTTCCTTGTGCCAGAAGCTAATCACATTCAAACCTTTCTGTTTCCCATTATCTGCTGTCAAATGTAGCTCAAAAATGTTGTCCCTGTCTCTCATTCTTCATCTAGTCCCTCCCTCCATTTGTTCCTTTCCAAAAACCCACACCAAAGCCACCACTTCCCAAAAAAAAACCCTCTAAAAACCACCACAACTGAGAAAAACAAAGGAAAAAAGAAGCTCACAGAAAAAGGCTTGCTGTTTACTCCTTATCCACAACATGTTTTACTCTTAGGCTGTTTACCTAGCTTTAGCGGAGATCTTAGTGATTGCAAGTAAGGAGGTGCTCATAACAATACCTCAGAAATGTTGAGATTGCAGTGTCTTTCAAATATAATAATATATTTAATTTGGAATGCTGTGTTATGTTTGTAGATGTGTGTGATAAGGATTTTTGGTTGCTTTCACTCTTGGGATGCTGTCGTGGGATGGGGCTTCTCTCTGCAGAATCGAATAACCAGACAGAGTTTTCCCACACCCAGTAAGTGTCAGCAGTGCAAAGATGCTCTCTTCAGGTCTACGGATCTATGAAGAAAATGTCCTATTGGTGTCTGTATCCAATTTAAAAGCATTAAACACTATCATCCCTGTTTTCCCCTGAGCAAGAAAGAATGTAGTGTTCAGGAACAGGAATTTATATTCTGTCCTCCCCTTCCTCCCCTGTCCCGTTTCCCCCCTCCCCAATAAGTGCCTGACTTCATAGCCACAATTTTTTTACTTCTCATCTGTTTACTCTTGTTTATTCTTGTTTCTCATTCCAGTAATTTCTTGGGGGAAAAAGTCTCTCTACCGCTGAGAATTTTTTTGATATATCTTGGTAACCTCTCTTGCAGTGGCATACAGCACGTGTAACAAGTACTAGCTTCAGCTTTACCTACTCAGCTTTGAAGTCTGACCTAGAGGAGAAAAACAGTGATATATCTTGACTCCTTCTCCTGCAATCCCTCTTGAATACAGTAGAGCTCCCACTGTACTGCTGTCCTCAGGAGCTCTGTGAAAATGTCTCCATGAACATAAAAGGGAAGCCATAGGTTATGTTGGGACAGGAGAAACTGTATCTCAACAAAAGGTTTTGGGGCTGTTCCATTGGGTACCCAGACAGGGGGGGATTCCTGCAGGATGTGATACCGACCTTCACTCCGATGGCTCACATGGTGGGTGAAAGGTAGCAGCCACAAAAAGCCTTGTCAACACTGGCCTTCCTACCTTTCCTCTTGCGAGTGGAGCTGTGCCGCCATTAGCCATGATAGATGAGACTCGAGGGAGTGCTTGCTTTGTACTCACGGTGTCTATAAAATGTGATAGACTTAAACCTTTAGTGATGCTCTGTTAGGTGAAGTGGCGATGTAGGCACTTCTGATTTGATCCTTACCATTGCGCTGGCCCAGGGTTTCTTTAGCCTCCCCATAGTTTACAACAGGTGTATTAAACTGGGCTAAACTCTGCCCAGGTAGCTCGAATGCCAGCCATTTGCTAGCTGAGGGTAGCTGGAATGGGATTGGATTATGGCCACCTGTTTGACCCTGGAAATGCCCGTGGCATGCATCTTGTGTCAGGGACTAGGGTGGGTTGTTCAAAGTCAGCAGTGCTGTAACTGTGTTACCCAGGGATTCTTCTGCGTGGACTCCCTAGCTTTTACACAGCTAGAATGGGGGGTGGGGGGACTGGGTGTGGGATGAGGGATGTTTCAAAGACTTTACTTGTGATTAGGTGACTCTTACAGACTGCCTGAAGCATCTCACCGGCTGTACCGTCTCTATGATATGTATTATTTGGTTAAAGTCATGCTCAGCCTTGCAAAGGTTTCTTAAACTTGAACACTAAGGGTTTATGTACTTTCATGGTAAATGCTTCTGTATTTCAGTGGTTATCCCGCAGCATGAATACACAAACTAAAGCTATTATTTTCTGGTGACATTTATATGATAAAGCCTACATCTACCAATAATTTTGCTTATAAATCTATTTTAATGTCTTCTTTGCTTTGTGTGTGACTGTTTGCAGTACTGAAAATGCCTTCTTGTGCTGTGAACTATCACAGGTCTTGATTTTTATGTTTAGAGTAGCATTTTCATATTTTCTTTAGAACAGCAGAGGTTTTTGATAAGACAAGAAAGCTAGCTATAATTTACTTTGCCCAGTCCTTGCATAGAAATTAAGCACAACAAGCATAAAAAGGGCAGATTCTGTTTGCATTTGAAGTAGCGATACCATTCTGATTAACTTCAAGGGGAATAGATCAGTAGCCTATAACATACTAGGCTAAATGCTTATTGGCACATGTAAAGTAGAATAGTTAAATGGCATGTTAAATATGCCATTAATGCAAACTCATTGGCTAGCTAGCAAAAGTGCTTCTATTCACAAAAGCTTTTAACACCTCTGTTAAGTCTATTTTGTCTGTTCAGATACAGTTTGGGTTCTCTCCCTGCTGGCTTTAATTAGCGTGTGGGAGGTCTGATTTGGTTGGTTATGATGATCAAAATTCCTGTTAAATGCCTGTTTCCTAGATTGTAGGATTTTTCTTCTGTGAAAACAAAAGCATTGGTTCCTTCTTCTTTTCTTGCAGGACCATTCATCAGCGTAGTGTTGTCGAAGCTGGAGAACATGCTGGAGAATTCCTTGCATGTAAATTTGCTGCTTATTGGGATCATTACTCAGCTGGCAAGTTATCCACAGCCTCTTCTTCGTTCCTTTCTGCTCAACACCAACATGGTGTTTCAGCCTAGTGTGCGGTCACTTTATCAGGTATTTGACCACAAACGTTAGTCATGCCTATTGGAACAGTATTTTTAAACCTTCTGTTAGCTCTTTTCAGTTCCACCTGTTGCTTTCCCACCTGTCTGAGAGCCTCTCATCTCATTTCAATGTTTTAATTACGTTTGTGCAAAGAACTGGAAATTCTGTATGACCAAACTTTTGTCGTAACTCTATTTTAATGCAGCTAGAGAAAGCCTGAGTCTGTGGCTGCACTGGGAGCAAGGGAGGAGAAAGTAATTGTTACTGTTGTTTTGGCAGGTGCTGGCATCTGTGAAAAATAAAATTGAACATTTTGCTTCCATTGAAAAAGACTTCCCAGGTCTTCTCCTGGAGGCCCAACAGTACTTGCTTTTTCGTGTGGACATGTCTGATGCCGCGGAAGAATTGCTAACCAAAGGTAAATGTTAACCACGCTCAGAGGAGTGCTGGGTGGAATGACTCACCAGTTACCTCTCTTGTTTTCTACAGCATGATTAAAAGTAGGTGTGGTGCGTTGTGAATATCATTAAGCAGATGTACCCTTCTGACTTGAAACTGATGATGCTCAGTAGGCCACAGTATATGGATCTATTTGGATATTCTTTGCTCTTTAGAAGCTTTTATTTGCTACAGAAAATGTCTGTTTAAAGGAGTAACAAAATCAGCTCTTGGCTCACTGTCAGTTTGGCCGTAAACAAACTTGCTTTCAAGGCATGAGGTGAGATGGCATATGTGCATGATTTCATTTTATTTTTAGCCTGACCTTCAGCTAGTCATTGGTTCTTTTTTGATAAATGTTAGGGAGGACAGAAGTCCGGAATGAATTGGTTTCTGCCACAATTGAATAAGGCTTCATATCATGGTTTGGGCTACTACTGAGGAAGATAAATATTAGCCAGAAAACTGTGCTTTCTTGAATGAAAACCCAACCAAGCCAAAATAAAAAGGGTTGTGTGGGGGGTATAAAAGCCAGGATACTTTGAGAGCAGTGGGGATTTAAACAGCTATCATCCCAATAAGCCAGCTTTCCAGGGGACTTCTGTAACATCTGCTTCTTCTCAAGCACAGTGCAAGCTATCACCTGTCTTGATAGTTACCGGTATTTACACTGACATAAGTGAAGCTAGTGAAAATAAGCAAAATGAAGAGTCTAATGTTCTAACATTCTAACAACGTTCTAACTAAGAACTTTCCAGATGCAGCCAGGCAACTGGTAGAGTTGGGGCCCTGCCCTGGGGATATGGTTGTTCTCCCTTAGAAGCCAACTTCCCATGTGATGGGAATGTGTCGAATTTGGTGAGAGCAGTGACCACAGTGATTAAGAGCTGACTCAGCAGCAGGGTTCAAGAGAGACTGCATTTCCAGGCGTGTGCTTAGTCATCACTGGGAGTCATTAATAATCACCCACTCTGCCTATACCTTTGTGAAGTTGTTGATACTTTTTTTGGATTCCAGAGGTGCGGAAAGCAGGACTTTTTATGTGCCATTTTCATTGTGTTTTCATTTTTCAAGGCTCTGAATAATAATTTACCTCGTTTCTAGGAAGCATGGTATGTGTTTCTAAGCTTTGCAGTACATCTAGTCTATAAAATTATGATCTTGGTAAGGCTGCTTCTCAAAGAATTAGTCTGTGGAAGGAGCCTGCTGTAAAGGAGCTATGCATTGCAAATGTCGGTAGCATTTTAGGCTCTACATTCTGGTGCCATAGATTAGAAAGCCTTACAATTAGATGGCATTGTAGCTAGCATGTGGGAGAAGCGATTAGGAGGCAGCATTTAGTGTCCTTTTTTTTCGGCTGCTGGCAATAAGAACTTTTATATAATGCATTCCAAATGGCATTTATTTATGCTTCCTATTTTACGTCAGTTTTCTTCCGTGGGCTTCAGAATTTGCCAGGTTGACTCATGCTGGTCATTATTTAGGAATTTGAAACAAGGCTGCTTAGTCACCCTGTTGGTACGTTTTCTTCTGTGTTGTGGCAACTCCTGCAAAGAAGGCACCTCTTGACAAATAGATGGAGAGTAAATAAGTGTCTGGATAACTGCAGACTTGGTTCCCAACAAGACTGGTGATGCAAGTAATCAAACTGTAATTCTTGGGGCAAGTTGGCTCAGTAGTCCATTATATTGATTAAAAAGTGCAAGGTAGGAACTGCTACAATAATGATAAATGAAAAAAAAAAAAGTAAATGAGGAACTCCCGTAGGATTCCTTTGCATTAGCTTGAATGCCACCTTTGAGCGTCATGCAAATTAGTTGTTCTCTGAGGGTTTTTTCCCCAAACGGAAATGGTGAATAACCCCAAAGTTTTCTCTACAGGTCTGAGCATAACTGGCCTCCTACAGAATTCACACCTGAAAAACGGAAACCAGACTTAGTGGGAAACACAAACGTAAAACCAAAATATTCCAGAGCATTTCCTTTCTCTTGACACAGTGATGATGTCAGAAGGTGTTTGAGCAGAAATGGATGATTTGTTATTTTCTGCTTGCAGTAGTATGTGGTTTTCTTACACAGTCACTTGGGTTCTGGTTAGATATGTAGAGCTGTCATGATAGAGATCCCATATGAAATGCTGCCCATTTTTCAGTGCATTGGTGATATCTCCAGAGTACTCATTTTCTCAGTTTCTCAACTGAACGATTCAGTTTGCATCCTGACCCTAGAAAGAAGTGGACAATCCTGGTCAAAGAAAAAAAAAAATCAAATCTCTTATCCCTAGTCCACCTTTCTGTGCTTTTTTATTTTGTGTGGGCTTTTTTTTTCTCCCAATAGGCAGTTAAATCTAAATCAAAATGTGTTTAGGGTTATGTATCAATTTCTATGCTTTTTGAAGGGAAGGGTTTAAAAAAAAAAAAGGAAAAGCTTTGACAGTATACTAGCATTCTGGTTATATTGGCTAAATGATTTAAAAAACTTAAAATATTAATTATGAAACATTTTGACATTAGAAAAATCTTAAAAAAAATCTTCAAGGGAAGCTCAAAACTTTATCTTTTCATTGTAATTCATTATTTAAGTTGTTTTTCCTCCCACAATCAGAATTTTTTACAGAACTGAAATTTCTGTGCTCTGTCTCTAGTAGATAAAAATTTGTAGAATAACAATATGAATGATTGATAACTCTGGAGTTGGAAAGGTTTTTTGAAACTCGAGAAAAGTGCAACTCTGTTAGATGATTAAGATGAAATTTCCTTTTGAGTATTTGAAGTCTACAGTAATTCCATAGTGTCTTAGGAGAACTACAGGGAAGGAAGAAATGTGCAGAGCTGTTGAACAGAGGGATTGCTCTGTGGCATCGGGCGAGGCATTCATCTACAGGTCCTCGCTTTAGCTACTTGTAGAGGTTTCAGAGAAAGGGTGGTGTAACCTGACACTGAGGTGTTAACATAAACTGCATGCACTTTGAGGGAAACCTCTTCTTAATGCAGCCATGGGGCGTTTGGCTTAGCTGCAGTACGTGAGTTAATATGACAGTCCTTTATTATTATTTTTTTTAATTATTTACTTATACAGTTCATGAGAACATCCACTTGTAAGTTAGACAGGATTTTATCTGTCTCCACTTCTGGCCTCAATGGCATCTTGTGGCAGTGAGTTCTGCAAGTTAATTTTTCTTTGTAAAGTATTTATTTCTGTCAGTGTTAAATTTTGTCACCTTTTTAGTTTCACTAAATTAATTATCATTTAATTAAAGTGCAGTTCTGCTTCAGGTTGAAACAAGGAGCAATTGATTGAAATTTAAGTGCTGCTGTCAGTATAATTCCATGCATTCTGATGCTTGAGCCCTGATCCTCTGAACTCTGGCAGCAGAGATCATATAGCAGAGCACACGGTGGTTTTCACTTGCTCTTTTTTTAATGTTTGGTTGCTTTACAGGGAGTTAAAGGTAAGCATAGTTAGTGGTGTTACAGCTGTAGAAAAATCAAATTTTCAATCATTTTTTCCCTTAGTTTCTAGCTCGCTTTGAACTCCCATAGCGGTGTGATAGCTTGGCCTCAAACCCATCTACATGGTGGTTCACGGGGATGGGATAGAGAAAGAGAGAGAGAGAGAGAGAGAGAAGTACAGTCCAAACGATATTTTGATCTTGGGGAATGCTAGAGCACAGGATCACTTAAACTGAGACAACCATGTTGGGTCTAGATGGGTAGATATTATCTGCTATTTCATAAGGTAAATCCATATTACTCTTTCCCTTGACTCCTCTTCTGCCCACATATTTCTCTCATCAGAGCTGGAACTGAATAATATATAACCTGGGGAAAGATAGCTAATAAAAAATGCAATATAATCAGGCCACATAGAACTTTAAAATGTTGGATTAGTGGAGTATCTCCCTGCGTGGTCTGGGTACTGAAAGTTCAGCTCTGAACACAATCCTTGTAAACTGGGTTTGGATGCTGTACAAATACTGTGTGTGCTTAATATACTGAGTCTTTTTTTCTTTTTTTTTTTTTTTTTTTTTTTTTTTTTTTCCTTTTTCTTTCCTCTCCTCTTCTCTCTTCCTGGCTTTAGGTAATGTCCAGCACAGCAGCAACGTGGGGAAAGGATGGAACCTCTCTGAAGCTTACCCGGCTGTACTCCAGCCTTTCCTGGGACAGAAAGGCAAGAAAGGCCTGGCTCATCCCGGCCTTCCTGCGCACGTGAGGAATGCCGTACTCGCAGCTGCCCTTTTCCCAGAGTTCCTGAAGGAGCTGGCAGCACTTGCCCAGGAACATTCCATTTTATGTTACAAAATACTAGGGGATTTTGAGGATTATTATTAGTGGGTTTTTTAAACATGTTTTGAAAAAAACTTTTGGAGTTTAAACAGATTTTTAATGCAAAGCTGCTTACAAAAGAAGGTTGTACTTCATTATTTCCTGAAAATACTTGACTTGAAGGGGGAAGAAAAAGGCAAAATGTTATTCCACCTTACCTTATATTAGGCCTTATAATTTCCCTCTGTGCTACATAACTTATTTGAGAGATTCCTGATACTGTTCTTACTGCAGCTTCTCTTCCTCTTTACTCCTTTAGTGTCACTGATTCCTGTTGAATTTCTGCAATAGACACTTGTAGGCTGGCTAAGAGAGGCAAACATTTTAGCTTCTTCTGTTCCAGAAATACTCTTCTGGATAACTTGTTAGAAGACGGTTTGGAAAAATATTGTCCCACAGGGACAGTTCAGGGTATAAAAGTATACGCAAACCCTGCACAAAACCCCTTTATGAGAAGGGCTGTGCTTCTTTGTCTTCATTTTCTTCCCCCCTTCCCTTCCTTTTCCCTGAAATGGGGTTCTTACCGATCCACATCTGAAGCCCTCTTTTTAACTAGCGGCTCAGGTTTTTTGAATTCAAGTGATCTTATGTGTATTAAACCCATGACTAGCTGAAAGCAGGTGCTGGACCCTACACATACCATATTGCCTTATGTTGCAGACAGATCTGCAGCTATCAGCTGTTGGTCTTTGAAGTCAAATGAACTGTGTAAGTGGATGTGGATTGCAGACTGCCTGGAATTTTCCTTGCAGTTTCTCAGCATTCTTTGATAACTACTGCATTGCTACCTAAACTCTCAAGCATGCCTTATTTAGTAAGATTTGCACAAAGTACAAAACAAAACGTTTCTATGCAAGCTGTAATTAGTAGGTAGGTTGTTTTATGCTTATTTTAATAAGTTAAAGAAAGGTATTCAATATCTTTCAGTAGTATTAAAAGGACAGCAGGCTGTTTTTGTCGTCTTTTTTTTTTTTCTTTTTTAAATGAAAAAGGTTGGCTTGCTCCTGAAAGCTGTTCTGGTTTATTGTTATTTTTTTTTGGTTAAGGGAAAGTTAAATACTATTTGTTTACTTTTAATTTAGGTGTTGACTTTTCCTAATATTGCACTTTTGGGATGGTGAGGGGAGGACCAGACTATTCACCAGCTGTAGGAGAGGAAGGAGTAACAGGGAAAGCTGTCTGCTGGTGACTAACTGCTTGAGAAAATTCTCTTCTGTGAGTAATGGGCTTCATTAGAAGAACCCCAAACATGATGAATTGGTGCATCACTGCTGCATTTCATCTTATCTTAGTAGCATAATTGTGCTTCCAGTGTGCTGTAGCTGGCTACATAACGAGGGGCTTAGTTCAAGAAAGCCTTAAACCCCTTTGTCCAGGAAAGAAACTAAAAGTGACTCCAGGAAATCTGAAGAAATCAGAAATAACACTTGAATACATTAGTTCTCCTGCTCGTCGTAATTCTGTAATGTGGGATGCTCCAGTTAATCGCATCCTGATTTTTGAAACACACTTTCTCAGAGATTGCAAGAGAAAAGAACACTTTAAAAACAAAAAACAAAGACACTCCAGAAGAGTCTAATTAATTACAGTTCAAATTCCTGTGGAATTTGCAGTGCAATTTAAGTTCCTAAATCCTTTAGATGCTTCTGAAAAGTTGTACCTTTAATCTGTGAGATGTGTTCACTGTGTCAGACTGCTGTAGGCTATTCCAAGGAAAAAAAAACAATCCCAAAGTGTACCTCTAACAAAATCACCTCAAGAACTTCTCTGGGTCCGTCTTCACTTGTTTGCTGTACAGTCTTCACTACTGTGATGGCTGGGGGTCATGTTGCTTCCTAGCTGACTCTCTGGTTTGAGTTCACTTCTAATTTGTTTATTTTTTTAGGCACCATTGCATCCGCCATCCTGTAAATCACCTACTGACCTCCACATGGCCCTGTTTCACCTCATGAGCTTCCTTGGAAGCTGAAGCCAAGGCTGTGGGTTTTTTCTTAAATCTCAGTTATCCAGGTTTAAGAGAGCTCTTTCTTTTTCTTTTTTCCCCCTGCATTGTTGTAAATGGGAGATGAGTAAATTAAGATTTTCTGTTGGTTTGGTTTTTTTGTTGTTGTTATTTGTTTGTTTTTAAAAACTTGTTCTAGGAGATGGTGGGTTCTTTCCCCACTCCCCGGTTCCCTCTCCCACTATTACCAGTAGTGCTGTCTTTCATGCTGTTCTCGCACTGTTGTGTGTGGAAAGTGTTTTAGTGCTGTGGATGCAGGGTCAGTGCTTGTTCTTCTCCTCACCTCTTCTGGTAGGAACTTTATGTGAGCAGAAGAAAAAGTACCAAATGAGTGTGATCAGTTAACTTTTAGTGGTTCAGAAACAAGTGCTAAATTGCAGAAGCAATTCAATCCGTTTTCTGAAGGACTTTTTTAAAAAGGAATGAAAAAGAATTATTTATTTATTTTTTTTAAAAAAACAAAGAATTTTGCCAACCAGTGCTCAAGGCAGTAAGGTTACAAAGTGAGCGTTCCCTTCCCTTGTTTTTATTCTAAAATAAGAATCTTTATTTGCTGGCTAGAAGGGATTTCTTCTGAGACTGTTAATTTTAACTGGTGTTTTCAACAAGAGTACAAAGTCATGGCTATTTCATCTCAGCAGGTCTATTAAGCTACATGGGGATTTTAAAATGTGGACCGCTCAAGAAAAGCATCTGTAAATTTGAGGAAGGGGAGGATTTACCTCGTAAGCTGTAGTAGAGCTTATGCTCTACATGCGGTAGGATAAAGTCAGCCTTTGAAACCTGGAGTCGTGTAGAAGACTTCTTGCTGAAAGGTCAAAACTGTGTTTGTGCACAGTATCCCCTTGTAAACGGGAAATCTGTGTGTCAGCTCCCCAAAAGGAAGAGGTGGATGAGTGCAGTGACCCTGGCTCAGGACTGTAAAAATGACGATCGTACGTGTAACTTTCTATTACTTGGTTCCTGAGCTGGATCAGACTTGCAGCTATGTCTTAGTCGTGATAGTAGCATGATGTCCAGCACTCAGCAAAAAAAATACTGGCAGGAATTGCATCTTCCTGTCTTCAAAATGCAAAACCTGCGATTAAATTTGAAAATGTTGATCTTTTGAGATTAATTACCTCTCTGTGTGTAAGTTCTTCACCCAAATGCTTGTTTAATAAGCTTCTTCCCTCCAGTTAGATAAGGCGTTATCCTGTCTCTCACCAATGATACATCTTTTTCCAAAAAAACCCGTATGCCTCTGGTCCAAGCTGTGGTCCAGCCAGTAGGTGCCTGGTGGACACAGCATTATGCTGCTCTTTCCAAGAGTAAGGAAGTGCACTATGGTCTGGATTTCCCCACCCTCACGCCTGTGTGGGACTAGAGCAGGCCCTCTTCCGCGCATTGTCTCAGCAGCAGTCACGAATGAAGTGTCTTGGGGTTGGCAGGTCTATTCCAAAACCTGCAGGTGGTGGCTAAGTGATACCAAAGTTAATTTCCAGTCTCCTGCTAGATATTTCAAACTGTGAATGCCACATTTCCAATGATGTAGCCTTTGAGTGTGTTTTTAAGCTGTTATGCTGTAGCAAGGAATCTTTCTGGCAATTTCAACCTATTATTTTTCTTGCAACCTACCTAAAAAGTGACCACTTTGTGTCTTAAAACAGTTGTGGTCATTCTATTTTACCTTCAACAATTTTTTGGACGTCCTGTGGATTAGTTTTGGCACACACACAGAGGGTTTGTGTTAATGGGGCTAATGCACGCGGCAACTTTCATTCAGAACAGCATCACCCCTTGCACGTGCTGATCTTTGGACATGTACAGTCAGTTGCAATTCATGTGCTGTGCCGTTGGCCCTACTTACTCCCTTTTTATTATTGTATTCTAGGCATTTTTCTTAAATGTGATCTTTTCCATTTATGCCCTAAAGAACAATATGGGATTTCAAATGAGATCAAGTTGTTGGTGTTGCAGTTTCGGATGTGAAAGATGCACTGCCTTTTTTGTCCAGGTAACTTCTGACCTTGGTTTGGAAGAACAGAAATGAGAGCTGCTGTTTTCAGCTGTATTCCATGGAGATGAGAAAATTCCCAGTAGCGGGCATGGCCTGTCCCTCCCACTGGCACACCCAGACACATCCTTCAGAGCATCCGGTCCATAAATTACTTATTTACTCTTTCATTGGGCTTTGTCACTTTGTAAAAAGTCTGATGGATCCACTGGTGGTGTGCTGCTTAGTGCATTTGCCTTTCAGATGCGATTTGGTCTTTTCAGTAAGATCAGTAAATTTCTTAGAATGGCAGAAAACACAGAGTGATGGGGGTGGACCTCGGACATCGGCGGGGGCCGCGCTTTGGAATGGGAGCAGGACTGGATAGGCAGCAAGCCTGAACAGCGTTCCTGCCACCAGCGCCATTCTAATTGCTCTTTGGCCCAGGCACAATGCCCAAGTGGTCTGTTCACTCCTTCAGAGAAAAACATTTGCAAACAAACTTACTGCATCCCGCAGAGTCCAAGGGTTTAAGTTCAAGAGGTTAAGTTCTATTTACTGAGAGAAGTAGACCATCTAGCACAGCGCGTAAGCATTCACTACCCTTCTGTGCACTCTGCTTATGCCTCACAGACGGTTTCGTGCTTCAGGAGGGCTTTTTAGCTCCTCTAAAATCCCAGGGTTAGGAAGAAAAGGATGGGAGCAGTGTGATTTCATGCAGTTAAATTATGTCATTGCATCATTTGAATTTGTAGCCACAGCTACTGTTTGAGGGCAGCTTGATTTAATAAGCAATTTACTGTGCTGTATTTACTGAAATTGCTATGTCATGCCTGCAGTTTTTATGACGGCTCCTATTACATTTGTAACATTTAAACTGCATCTGCGGTTATGAGTAGAATACTGGGATTTTCCTCTTTCTTTTCTTCTAACTCAGATAGCTCTGACACAATACAGTAATGTTGCTGCTGTCTCCGGATCCGATTTAGATAATTACAGTATGTTCTTCCTTGCACCTTTTGAGCATTATCAGCAGAAACGGAGGGTACATGACACTCAGGCTGCTTACGTTAATGAGCAAACCTAAAGGTAAACCACCGCAGATTAGCAGGGGGCACTTGTCTCTGTGTGAAATGTGGTAAGAATTTACATTTGTGTTACTCTGATTTAGTGGGGACCAGGAAGAAAAAGCTCATAGCAAACTTGAAAAATGAATATGACAGTGTCCTGTGGTAACTGTCCGAGCGGACACTGATATGTAATGGTTTGGGCCAGAACTGTGCGAAGGAGGGTAAAAATTGCTCCTTGTTAAGGTGGTTTCAGACTTGCATAAATATTCAGCTAAAATGACGGTGGTGCCAGCTGTCAGACTGAAGACAGCCACAGAACGCAACGCTATCTCAGTGACTTTGTTGGCGGTGAAAGCCCAGCTCTGACTAAACGTACTTTATTTTTTAGGGGCCCCCAGCTTTTCTAAACATGTTGTGGCCCAGCATCAATGTACTTCATTTGTTATATGCTCAGTTGGAAGCCTCTTATTTATGAATAGGAGCATTACTTGGACTCTCAAATATGTAGGTACTTAAAGTGGCGTTTTGTTGCTGACTGTGCAAATCTTCTTTTTGTTCATTGATTATAATGGTTCTTATGTGGCAGCTGGATTAAATTAAGACTGAAGTCTCCAGGCTAAAAGCCCTGATGGAACTTTTGTGCAAAGGCTGCATTTCTCAACCAAATAACTTTCTCTGGCACTTCGGCAGACTGCCCGCATACAATTACGTATTGTGGACTAAATACCTGCAAATTTACATTTCTGACGAAGCCAATTCCACAGCAGCTGTGTACTTTAAAAATAACCGGCTTGGATTTAGACCAAAAGGTAACATGAATGAGTCAAATCCAAGACAACTAAACTGTGTTCAGCTCAGTGCTGCTGTGTCAGTTTGGCCAGAGGTCAGACGAAATGCCATCTCATCCTCAAAGGAGAGGGAGCGGCTCCGGGACTCAGTATTCCTTGCTGCAGCTTGAGCCAAGGACTCATGTCTCTCGAGGTGTCTCTCAGTGTCCAAGCACAGCTTGGTGTTGACAACTCTGACCAGCGTCTGTTGTAAAACTCCAGAGTCGTAACATTAGTTTCTGAGCTTCAGTGTGAAAAACCTAGCGGCCTCTATGACCAGTCTGAAAATACAGCCTCTCAAGCTTTAGAAATTAGAAGGTAAAATATAACTAACTGATGGCTATGTCTGCTTAGTGGGTGTAAATGCTTTAGATAATTAAAGCTGTGGTTGATGCGACCATATGTCAGAACTTTTGCATCGTGCTTACACAAAATGCCAGTGCATAGAGCGTTCCCTACAGTGAAACTGTTGGCCTTCAAGTGCTCGTTAGGATTAGCTTATGGTAGTATGACCTCTGCAGCTCTGAGTACTGAACCCAGCTCTAGGCCTCTCTCCAAAGGCTGCGATGACAAGGCAATGGATGTGGCATAAATTATCAGCTGCCCTTGTAGGTGCTGGGATAATGTGGGGTCTGGCAGTAGAATTCTCTCTACATATGTTACCTGACAGTTTGCAGCTTGTGGCGGGACAGGGAGGACTTGCACTGAACATCCAACCCAATGCAGGTAAGCTGCTAAGCATTTGGGTCAATAAAATCTTGACCTCCTATCTGCTGTATCTTGGTTTTGCGTAGCTGTTATGTGAAGCAGAATCCAGTGAACTCTAGAGTATTTGTAAACAGCACTGCAAGGAAGATGCAGGCAACAAGAGCAAAAAGACCACCAGCATGCTATTGCATCTTCTCTCTCGCAGTTTGAGAAGGCAGTTGAGTAAACACCCAATTTGTTTTTCATTACATGAAAAAACCCAAACACTCTATGTGTTGAGCACACCCATAAGGCCATAAATCGCAGAGAAAGTGCTGCCGAGGTCAGTGGTTGTGAAAGTGTGTAGGTAGAGAGATGCTCAGAACAGAAATGAGAACATTACAGTACACCAACACCACGCAGCAAAAGTAGAGTGGAAAGGGGCCGCAGTGAAATCGCAGTGTGAATACTCTAGCTGTAAATTTTTTAGTTAATGTTTCTATCATATGCTTCTATTTTTAACACAGTTAAAATTAAACTCTGCAGCCCAGGCTGAGTGCTAGAAATTCTTTCTTCGCTACTTCAGCATTGCCAGCATCTTTTTAGACTTCTTCTCCTCTTCTGCAACCTCGGATATGGGATACTTCAGCTATACAGGATAGTAAGTATCATCTCTCTTCCCTCAGGAGTGACCTCCTAGAGGACTTCCAGCAACGAGTACATGAGATTGTCATGACAGTGTCTGGTGTCAGCTTTTAATTTGTGAGCATTCTCCTTGGCCCTCTATTCGTGGACGGTTACTGCTGAAAATCTGCACGGAACTGTCCTTAATTCACCCCGCCTAATGCCGTCGCACAGATGGCATCTGCAGTCATTAGATCAGGGAGCACTGTTGTAGCTAAATAAGACTTGCAAGTTGGGGTCAAAGCCTCAGTCTTGAGTTCTTAGCCTCGATACAACCACGCTTCAGACAGCCTCCTCGTCTGCAACAAGTTCTGACATCGAACACTTCATAGTCGGTCTCGGCCTTTTATCTTGCAGACCCACCTGTCCTGTGGGGTTTTGGTCTTTACAACAGCAGACACTAAATTCCTTGGGGCTGCTGCTTCTGTCTTTTAATTTGCTCCATTGACTACTGCTATACAAATATAAACCAAATCTGTTTTGTGCAGTACAGAGTTCCCTTGTGGAGTATTTAAATGTGCCTTTAGCTCCATTTAAGACACAGAGGAAGGTGGTGGTTATATTTATGCTGCTGTATCAGGCCTTGGCAGGCAAAAAGGGATCCGGTGTTTTGGTTGTATTGGTTTGATCAAAATGGTGTAAGGTGACTGATGAGCCCCTTAATACAGGCTGCCACACTGGCAGCAATATTAGCTGGCCCTGCTGAGCTTTCTCATCTCTCCGTCCTAGCACTGCCAGCTGCCACCGCTTCAAAGTTGGTAGCTCATATCTCCACAAATGTTAAAAAGATTCATCATCTCAATCTCATTTGACTCAAACTGCTTTTTTTTTTATCAGAACAAAATTTACATTTTGTGTGCGTCTGCAAGAGATTTCTTTAAAAATTTTAGAAGTGACTGTTTCATAATATAGTGCAAAATTTATAGACTATAGCTGCTCTTTCCCTTCCCTGGAAGGAGAAGAATATTACAATTATCCCTTTTTAATCTTTTTTGTTATCCATTGTGTCTGGCAGGTGGAGGTGAAAATAGATTGAGATTTACAGTACATCCATTTAAAGATCTAATGCTGTACTCATCTAGAACTTGGCTCGTGATTTTTAACAGATTTTGTACCGTATTAGCAAAGTGTAATTACATAGGAAAAGAGTGGCTAAAAAGAAGTAGCCATTAAAAAGACATTTACCAGCAGTAGCCATACTACAGTAGTGGAGATCCTTCCTTCTTTTAAATACCGCTTAATTACTACTCTTCCAAATACATTGTTGTTTTACTTTCTCTTTTTTAAGAGGCACCCACTACAGCAGGGGGAAACTCAGCACAGCAGCATCAAGCTGTGCAACAAAAAGCATTAACCTTGGAGGACCACCTTTTGGAAACAATTGCGTTTTTCTAAACTGAGAGAGTACCTTTAAATTAAGGTTCAAGATTTCATGCAGAAGCCCTTGTGCCTTTTCCTTTCTTGCTGCCATGGCAGGAGTCAAACAGAATTCCAAAATTTGAAGTTTGCTGCATAATCTAAACCTTTATTGACTAAACACTTACTTACCTGAAAACTCCCACCACTAAGTAAAAATGGTACTTCTTGCTCACGACGTGAAAAGCGATAATAAAAGCCTTTGTGTGAAGGTCAGGTTACATGAAAATCAGGGGGACGTTGCTTTGGGTCATTAGGTTTCTTTTGGGAGTTTTGCAGGGGGTTGGTTTTTGGTTTTTAAGGGTCATGGTTTTTGATTGCAACCATGTTACTGCTTTTTGTCAGCTGTATGACTTTTGAATTGTAAAGTTATTTTTATGTGAATAATGGGTATACATTTTATTCATTAAATGTATTTGAAAACCACAGGGTTTTTTTTCCTTCTAATTAAGAGTTCACACTTGAACAGTGAGCCAGTTTGTACAGAAATGGCCTCCTTGAGTCATACATTAGCACTACTGCTCATGAGAATGAACTGCCATCAACCTAGTTTGAACTAGTGTTGCAAGCACCACGTTTGCAAAAGGTGACTGAAGTCCCAGGGCCATACCTGCTGCACTCCTGTGACATCTGCCCTGCAGGCATATCCTAAAGAACAATTCTGAAGAAGTATCTGAGGGCTGAGATAAATGTGATCTTTAAAACGTATGGCTTAGCAGCCTCCAGAGGGGATTTAAGAACTTCAAACCCCTGGTACTAAATGGGAATTCTTTCCATAGTAAATGTAAATTTGATAAGCTACTTCTAGTTGTGTTTCCTGTTAATGGTTTGATCAGTTGAAGTGGGTTGGGACTGGGAAGTTAACTCAAGGACCCTGGATTTCAGTGGGTACTTAAAGCTAGGGGCTGAAAAATGGAAGGTATAAAAAAAAACAGCATAAAACACTCCTGATTAAATAGTGGAGCAGACCCTGGAACCCAACTGCACGTTCAGTCCCTTCCCCGAAGTGGTGTAATGCCAGGTGACAGCAGAAAGCCACCTGCCAGAGAAGCATGCAGCCCTGGGCTTGGAGCATTTGAAACACAGGGTCAAGTTCTCATCAGCAGAGAAAACAAACCAAACTGGAGCAAATGGTCCCTTTACTGAGCTACTGCCTAAGAGAAAGGCACTACGTGTTCCTCTGGAGGTTGTGCAGCGCCAGTAGAAGTGCGCTACAGCAGAAGTCTGCTATGCTGAACCTCGGAAGGGCTCAGGCATCCATCTGTCAGGCACTCTTTAGAAGTGAAAGAGCTGTGAGTAGGCAAAGCAGATGTTTGGGCACATAACAAGGAGAAGGTGAGTAAACAATGCGACACTAGGTCTTAGATGTAGGCACATCTGTTTGTGGCACTAGCCTCAGGCACTGACTTAAGCAGCAAGCGACTTCATCTTTTCCCCATCCCTCAGAAACCAGGAAGAATGAGAGTAGTGGATATTTTTTTCTGTTCTGCCAGGCATGGAGGCACACGTCATCTTCTTAATTACTGTAAGGTGTTTTAATCATTGTTACTAGTGTGCTCACACTAATTTACAATGAGTTGTTAGTGTGCACCACCAGACTTGGCATTCACAGAATTCCATTCTGGAATCACATTCAAGATCTGTGAACTTCCCTTCTCAGAAAAAGGCAGCTAGAAAAGCTGAGTTTACACTTGCTTTATTACAACACTAACGAATACAGCTTCAGCTCTCTGCATACTCACAGACACCCCTGGGAACTTGTTTCCCATGGCTGTGTGGAAATCGCATTTCCGAATGCCACACCGAAGTGAGGGAGATGCAAATGACTGTTTCCTCTCCTGCTATTCTTTTGCTCATCTGCCTTTGGCTGACACATCCAGGGAAGGCTGGGATGTAATGCGGCTTGAGGTAAACCAATAATCCTGATGATGCACGAGGAGGCACCGAAGTTCATTTGCAGTGAACCAGACAGAACGAAGCACATGATTTCTGTAGACACTTGGGCAGTTGTTCTCTTGCGGCTACTCTGACAGCTTCTTCTCTAATAATTGCTTCACCAGAACAGGATTGGATCGTCCTTGGGTTTCCCTTTGTACCAGGCCAATTAACTTATTCAGAACTTTTAGATTTCCTGCCTTTATCGCCATAACCTTTAAAGAAAACCAAAACAAAACAACAGACACCACTGTTACATGAAAACTGGACATCTTCACTCATGCACAGCCAAGGTATGAATATTTTTGTCCTTTGGACCATTGCCGTAGAATGCTATATTTTGGGCTGTTATTTATAAAAACTGCCTTCAGCTTTGCAATAAGCTCCTGCTCTGCCCCCATGAGACAACAGCAAGTCCCTATAGCAGCAGGGCCTTACAACTAATAGAAAGATCTTCTTTTATTAAAAGTCAGATAAGATTTTTTGAGATTTTAACAGTGTCTGCAACTCAAACAGCAACTTCCTGGAAAAAAGCCAGAAAAATGACATGAAGTTCTTTTTGCTAATAGGATCTACCTTTTTACTCAATATACTGTTCAGTTATAACAAGTAATTTGCACTGAATCACAATCTTATTTGATAATATTTGTGAGGTGCTTCAAGCACAGACATAGTTCTTTTTGGAACAGCATGTTATTTTCATTAAGCAAGGAATCCTTTGCAACATAGCAATTAATTAATTGATCAGAAATGCGACCTCCTATCAGACAGCTAGTGTTTGATGCACAGTCACCTGCAAAATAGCAAAGGCCATATTTAAAAGCTAAGTAAAGACACTGAAAAATGCATCAGAAATTTCACTTTCCGGCATTTCTAAAGGAGATGCTACTGCGGAAAGACAAGCTTCTGGCCTTCATGTTGTTTGTATGGCAGGGAAGACATTCTCTACGTTGTCAGAGTTACTGTGCAAAACACGATAGCTTCAATTAAACAGCATGTCATATTTACAGATATTAAGGGAAGGATTGCGAACATATGAACCACCCACTGTGCCAACACCAAGCACAAATGCAAATATTGCTACTCGTTACGGTATCTGAATTATTGGCAGTCTAAAATCTTCTCTGTAATGTCACAATATGGAAAGGACTCAGGACTCCTGATCTGCTAGAAATTACCTATATGGGGCAGAGTGCAGTACAATCCAGATGATACTGCATTTTTCATAAAGCGCTCGGTGTTGGCTTGAGCAACTGCTTGTAACTTAGTTCATTTTAAAGAAAGTTACTACCAAAAAGCAAGGCAGACTTTTTTTTTTTCTTTTTCCCGTCAAGTACTTGGCTAACTATTTTGTAAGGTAAGCTCTCACAGCAATTTAAAGCAATGAATTACAGGCCTTCAAGGCAGCTTTTGCCTTAGCAAAAGAGCACCTGGAAAAAGTAGGGAAGTGAGGCCATTCTGCTGCATTTGGCTTGACTAAAACAGTGGAAAACAGAGGAATTACATTCTCAGAAAAAGCATTATTATTGAAATGGGAGTGTAGTTATGGACCTTCGGCTTCTGCACTTCCCAATCTGTTCTAATGTTCTTTCTATCCACACTTGTGCTTCCGGACCAGTCTGAAAATACAGCAGCGCTTTTATCAGGCTCTGCAAATGAGTCAGTCTGATGGAGGTCACGCCGACCTACTGCAAGCTCATTTTCTTTATCAAAAGCTCTTGCAGAGCTGTTAGCATCCCCCAATGAGATCTGGGGTGGGTGGTATTGTTCTCAAAAGATGTTAATGTTTTTTTCCAAATGGCAAATGTATCTAGACAATGTTTATATTAGAAGTAAGCTATTCACTTTTGCTTTTACATTTTTGCTTCAGAGAACATATAAGCACTTGTTTTCATTTTGCTTTTTATAAAGCAGATTTTAGACTCTGTCAAGATCCCTTCCCACTCCACCCCTTCATGATCAACAAGGGTTTTTTTCCCCTTTTTCTCAGCTCAGACCTTGTTAGACCCATGAGCCACGCAGACTGCTGTGTGTTCTTCCAAGGAGATGGGGAAGAGCCAAAACCTCATCTTTCCTACTGCAGCATTTACGCTGCTGCCACAGCCCAGCAGTGGAGCAGCAGAGCGGACGGCAGCCCTGGAGCCACTGATGCTGCTGCCACGGGGGCCCAGCTCCTCCCCACCCCACAGCCACCATCAGGCAGGAGAGCCAGCTACACTCGTCTCTTTGGCAGTGGAGGGAGACGGGGACAGGCAAAGAGACAGATCCAAGTAAAATTTTTGCCTTGCCAGCTCTGATACAGTCTCTAATTCCATAACTAATGTATGCCTTGCTGGCAGATAACTTCAGTCTCCAGCTTCAGAACAGTTTAACAGCATTGCCCTAATATCACAACAGATGACATAAAAATCAGAGTTATGTAGCCGGGTGGCCAGGTCAGGTTAATGACAGTATAGCTGAAGAGGGAAAGAGCCCCACAGTTTTCCTTTCCTGCATTAAATTTTTATGGTCTCTCAGAATGACTTAGCACATTAGCCAGACTGGTAATTTCTTCTGCTGATCATTTTGTGTATGCTTCAATTTCTAAAAAAACATTTCGTAAAACAGGAAAGGAGAAGAAAAGCCTGATAATATCCGAGCAGCAGCTTTAATGCTCCTATACTGGCTTTAGAGCCCAAATGACAATCAAAAGGAAAAAAAAAGAGGCCATTTTAAGCCCCTTTTTAGTGCCACAGACTGCCACAGTGCACAAGCTTCCCAGCACCATCATAATCACCTCATTTTCTTGTCCATCAATCACCGCCTGGCAGATCTGTTCAAGCTCTTTTTGATCCTGTATCAGTTCAAGTTTCTTTTCTTTAACAATTTCAAGAGGAGTCTTCCCTTCTCCCTTCCATAATTCCGCAAGCACCTGAAAATCACAATGAGTAGTGAAGGTCAGTGTCTTGACTTATCCACGTTGTTTAGATGCAGTATTTCAGTTCCTATCCGAGAAGCCAGATTTTAGTTAAAGCAATGTGAACAAAGCCAAGATTTAAACCTGTGCCTCGCTGAAAGAGCTCTTGTACCCTCCCTCTTTTTCTACATCCTGAAATAAGACAAAGCATTTTCACTCACTGCATGAGTGCAGGTTAATGGTTCACAACCGGTCCTCTGTAGTCTACCGCAGTAGCGGGACCTGCCCACTACTACCAGTGATGGGACCTGTTCAAAGAAGTTTGCCTCGCGCAGCCCCCGTGTACCTTGCTGCATTCAGCCGCTGCTCTCTCACTGGGAGAGGGGGGCACCACGGCAGAGACTGTCCCTAACTGCAAGGCTGTCCCCCTCAGGCGGTCCTCACGCTCATCTCACATTATCCACAAGAACTGCCTGAGAGCAGTGAGAAAATGCATTTCCATGAGCAATGTCTCTGCCCGAGAGCTGACGATTAGCTGACTATTGTACCAAGTCCAATCCCAGGTAACTCATCCCATTACCCATGCTCATCAGCAAGCTGTAATGAGGATACGTATGACAAAGCAGAAGAAAAATAGTGCCGAGCAGAATGAATGCAGCAGCTCCAGCCCACCTATGCATCACCTCTGAGTACCGGAATGCTGGGTGAACCCAGGCCTCCGGAATAATCACTTGTTAATGCTAGTGTGTTTTCCTACGCCATAGCAGGGCTATCGCCCTGGAATAAACTTGAGAGACGAGAACATTTATAAAAAACCAATTTCCTTGGGCAGTCATTTTCTGTATTCCCTTTGCTCTTATTTCAGAGCTGTGGGAGGAGAGAAAGAAAACCATTATTAAAACAGCTGCTTGTGCTCCATCCTGAGCTGAAGATATGATTGTATGCCTGGGCCATTGCTGTGTACCAATATGGAAATGGATGTCACGTCAAAATTTCAGCATTAAATACTCACTGTAGGATGAAGAAGAGGCTGGGATGGGGAGACAAGAAGGGGCATTCAAACTGCATGTTAAAAAATTAGCAGGGCAGCAAAACAACTTAGGAAAAATGAAGCACTTGGGACAGTATGTTAACTACCCCAGCAATTTTTTTCAGCATGAAGCATTTTCTGGTACAAAAGACCTTCAGTTAAGCAATTTTGTAGCCACAACAGGTATTTAAGAACCATGCATTGACACAACTCCTGCAAGAGGAGATTTGTTTGTCAGCCATACCCCAAAGCTTTTTATGGGATTTTATCACTCTGCTGGAGACCTTGAGAGAGGGTAATGACACACAGCTGTATTGTGGTAGCTACATCTTGTTTTTTCCCCTGTAAGAGGGTTAAAGGCAGATCGCAATATTAAAGTTACTGATAAGCAGCCAAAGTTACAACCACTATAAGTAAAGCTTTCAGATGTTTGTATCTAAATAAATCAGTGCAGTATATGATCTTCCTTCTAGTGCAGTATTTAAAAATCATCATGCCAGTGCTACCTGGAATACCCCTAGAAAGAAATACATCCCAACAGAGATTCAGCCTGTCTGTAGCTGCTCGCCTTTTCTTTGTTGCACTCCATTGCTACCCCAGGCAGCCCCCTCCCGCTCCCCTTCCCTGAGGGACCAGGCAGGAAGCTTTCTATCCTCAAGGCCACCCGAGGCACCGGGAAGGTACATCACCGCTCAGAAGGAGCCCTGTCCTCTTTGCACAGCACAGCCCATAGCAAAACAACCCGGAGGGTCTGAAGCGCTGCACAAAACAGGGGCTGGACAATGAATAAGCCATATCGCTCTCCTGGAAAAAGGCAGATGTGATTTTTAGGACTGGTATGTATTCAAGCAGGATGCCATGGGCTGCAGGAGGGGAAAATCTGCAACAAACAAAACCTAAGCAGCCGACCATGGCAGAGTTCCCCAGGAGCAATTCATATACCAGGCTGACTTAGATCAGGGGCAGGACAGCTTGACAGTCAGAGATCCAGCTCTGATTCCCTGCTATTCCTGTGCCAAACATCTCCTGGCACTGAGAAAAGCTCGCCCATTAGAAACCTTGAAGGCACCAGATTTTCCCTGTGACATCTGCATCCTGTGTACTTTTCAATTTGGTAACAAGCATCTCCACTTAGCTAGTAGAGCAACACTGTTATCAAGGCCCTTGCTTGTTTACAGGTATGTAGAAAAGCAGAAAGAGATGTGGCCAAGACCTGTCAAAGATGCACTTTTAAAAATGTGTTTCTCCACTTGGCAAGGAGTACGAATCTAAAGAAAGCAGTTTAAAAAATGATTTCAACTCATTTACACAAACTGCCTGCACCAGAACAGGAGGATCAAATTATGAAGTCTCCAGAGCCAAAATGAGAATCTCAGGCCTCATTTCCATTACTGAAATCTCAGTAGTTTCTACTATTGATTCTTGCTTGAGCGTGATTAGATTTTAATGATGTTCTGCTGCCTCTACCTACACAGGCATAGCAGCAAACCATTGGTCAAGATGAATTAATCAGGACTTGCATGTCTGGCTGCCACGGGCATCATATCAAACATTTTGCAACTGGTGAACGTGCCAGCTGACTGCTGTGCCTGAGAACGCTCCAACTGGAAACCCTATCTGCAGTGATTTGCTGCCAAGGGTGGGGGGAAGCAGCAGGCAGTACCACTCCAGTCAGTCCTGTGGGCATCTCTCCTTTCCAGTGATGGAAAGCCTCGATGTCTGGCAGTTGTCCCCCAGCCGCTGACAAAAGTGAGGGGCAGGCTGGGTCCAGCCTTCCAGATGGTATAGCCGTAATTGTCAAAGCAGATGGTTCTGTTTAAGTTTGTGTACTGTATTCATTTCCCCACTATCTACTTTAAAGTAGGGGTGCCAAGTGGGTCTGTTGAAGTTATTCATATGTGGGTGACCTATGCAACTGCAGAAGCAAACAAGACTTGGGGTCTGCTCTGCTCCACACCCTGCTACAGCCCCCCAATGAATGCGTGACGAGGGTGTCCACGCGGAGTTGCTCCAGCATTGGCTCTCAGCAGCAGGGGCAAGCTTCTGCTCCCCTGGCCCAGGAACCAGCCTCCTCCCCCAACGCCGTAACTCAAAGGCAGGCCCCTTATGCCAGAGATGCACCCACTGCCAGCCCTGCAAACGAGGACCGAGGCCGCACCTCAGGCAGACTGGTTTGCAGACTGGTTTCAGCCCTGGGTGAGCAGCAGCAACACCTCTCACTGTGGGCTTCAAAATGGTGCCTTTGGGGTGGGCCACAGTGTGTGCCTGTGCAGGTCCCCTGATCCAGGACACGCTCACCCCACAGCCCTGCCCACTGGCAGAGCTGGAAGCTGCTCCCTTTTGCACAGGCACACCAGCCTGAAACTGCTTCAGAGACCTCTGGAGTAGGATGTTATATTTGATGGCAAGTTGGGCGTGAGCTCTGTAATTACCTAAGTGGTAATTATGGAAGCACACAGTGCCCTTTCCTTGGCATATGCATCCTACCATACAATGTTCTGTGTCTATAATCAGTGCTTACAGCTTTTATCTGTCTGTATTTTAGTGCCTTATACAGCAGAGACCGAACACAAAACCTCTTAAAAAATTTAAACTGTTAACAGTTCCTGCAGCGAGCATGTATGTGTATGCACGTCTGTGCGCTCACCCCATGGAACCCTTCCATCCTTTCTCCTTGGATCTGTCTCTACCACTGCAGTTCATTCCCCCCCACCCCAAGTGCTGTAATTCATCTTCTGTTGTGTATATATAGCCCTTTCTGCCCTCAGGCCATCCAGTATCTCTGCCTACTGCTGAGAATTGTTATAAACATTTGTTATTCTTCCGACATCCAGGCAACCAAAATACTTTTCTAAATGTGGCAAGGTTTCTGCAGTTTGATAGCATCACTCAGTGATGGCAAACAGTACTGTTATTTCTCTGTGTCCAATTTCAGAACACCGAGGACAACATGCACATTACAAGGAGTTGGTAATTAAACAAGAAAAGCATCTCTGAAATTCTTGACATTTCATAAGCTGTCAGAAGTGCTGGCACACAAATATATCACAAGACAAGAAACTCCCGTAGAAGAGCATTAGTACCCTGTCTCTACCTCCACAAGGAAGCCCAGAATTAAGACTGGATTTCTGAAGCTTCCCTTTCAAATGCAGACACCAAACTGATGGGTGTGCCATAACCCCGCAGGCACAGAACCGTTCTGCATTCCAATGCTTTTCCTATTAATACTTTATCTCCTTTTTGAAGCTTTTACTTTTCCAATCCAAAATTTCCAAATGCACATGCCTGAAGTCAGGCACTTAAATCCTTATTTATGACGCCTGTCATATGCAGCTGGCTATTCACAGAAGCAGACCAACAAGATGACCAACTTAATTAGGAACTACAAGCATCTCCAAAAAAGAAAACAACAAATGAGGAAGTTTAAGTGTCTCCAAGTAGAGTAAAGAGCCACATTTGCAACAGTTACACACTTGGTTTATAATCATGCAAAAAACCAAGTGAACGGACTTCAGTACTATTCCAAAGTTGTACTTGGATTAAATCAGCATGTGCTAGAAAGATGGAAACCCACCCTGTGTATATCAGAGTGTTAAAAGCTTGAAAGCAGACAAGGCAAGTTAAATATCTTCATTGCAAGTTAAATTCATTAACAGTTTCTCTGATGAAAACCTGAGAAGAAGCAGTCATCTGATGTACTTATCTAGAGAATAATAATCAATCTGAAAAGACAATACATTCCACATAAACCAGCTGGCAATAATTTCAGGTGAATGACAGATATTCCCTATCACAAAAAGCCTCCAAATTTTGTCTACGTCTAGTCACCATACCCATCATAAGCAGTTCACAATCTGAGATACAAATCACCAAAGCTGATTTTTCAGACCGTCCTAAGCAAGATAATATTTAAGAAGAGGGAGAAACTAGCTTTGCCATCAGTACTTGCTTGAGAGGTCCACAATAGCACTTGCTTAAAGAAGCAAGGATCAAAGAAAAGACCAGACCTCTCCACTTTTGACTCAGGGGTACACCAAAACAGAACTCTTTTGTGACTTCACTCAGGTGAATTATATCCTTTTCCGCATGCTAATGCTTGGGAACGTAGACCTTACTGTCCCTTAGTACCTAGTAACAGATACTCTCAGATAATCTCCTGGATTAGCTCTCACTGACCTTTCAGGTCTGACTCGAACTGTGAAACTGAGATCGTGTCCAGGCTGTTCAGAAGCAGGATCTATTTAACTGACTTCAGCTCACATTGCTTAAATCTACTATTTGGCTTGTGCCACCTTCTAACACTGAATATGCAGATGTATCTGTAAAATTATCTACACATGAGGCATTTTCATCTGTTCTATGTATATAGTAGATACAAAATTCATCCTTCATCAACACTCTATATAACTTCCTTTTAAAGCAACTGACGTACTGGTACACACAGATTATAAAATTGCCACGCAAATGGAGTAAGCAGCCACAGACTCAGAGTATAGTAAAATCAAAAAGGTACTTACCTGCTTTGCTGCTGTAGAAGAAATTTCTTTTTTTTCTAGAAGGTTCAGAAGGTCAGCCAGGACAAAAGAACTGACCGGGCTAAAGAAAAAAGGGTCAGAAGTTACCTCTGAGAATAAGGTAATACATCTAGGCTACTGTCGCTTGCCTAAAGATCACAGAGTTTAGCACAACAAGCTAGTCTTTTTCCTCGTGATACACTATATTCAACTTTGGTATTGACTGCCTGATTATGCCTTACCACTCTCATATTCCAAAGAAGGAAGACTCTGGTTACTACTCTTTACTACATGGTCCTCTTCTCTGCAAGGTATTTGGTTAAGTTCATTCAGCAGGACAGCATCAAGGCTTGTGTATTACTGCCTAGCGTAACAAACTTCACAGATAGCAACCAAAGCAGAAGCGAGCAACGGAGTGACACGATACTATTCGTGGTACATGAGAAAAGGATCACTTTTGTTCCACCACTGTAGTAATCAAGAAGCCTGACCTTTCCTTTACTGTCAGGGAATGTTGTTTCAAATAACTGAGCAAGACATTGAGAATCCAGCCGATCACTTTCTTTGGTTTCATCTGTGTCTGTTTTACCACATTTTCAAAGAACTCTGTTAATCCATCTTCATTCTGTTTAAGAAAAGTTAAATGCATCAAAGAGATACCAGAGTGCAAGCATGATTAATTATACAATTACATTTGGAGTATAAATACTCAATCCTAAAGTAAACTTGGTTTTATGAATTCATTCTACAGTCACAAGACTTTGGACTAATTTTATTAACATAACAGCAAACAAACTATGTTACACCTAGAATAGGTACATATAGCTTATCTGTCAGCCCGTCCACTTCAATGGAACTCCCAATAAACAAGTTTTTTCTCTTAACTCCTCCCTAAAATTAGCATTTGGGGAGAAGCTTTCTCATCTTCTCATGTGTTTTAAGTACGTATAATGCTAGAAAATATAATGCTGCCATCTAACAAGCTGTTGTGCTACCTTTTACCAAGAAGAGATTTTTCCTGAAACTGTCTACAGATATTTCACTCTTGAACTTGCAATCACTTCTATTTATTTTGGATTGAAGGAGTAAGTTTAGCTCACATTCACCCTTCAATGCTATGGAAAGGTCATACTGTAAGAAGCAGGGATTTATTTTTCTAGCTTTTTTAGAGAAGCTATATAAGCTTTTCCACAGCACCCTAAATGCTCAGAAGGTATGACAGTAGGGGATTCAATTTATAGCCTAAGTGAAATCTGAGATTGTTTTTAGAAGAACAGATACCGCACAGTCTGTTGAATGCTGTGCTGTTTGTCATCAAGGCATTGTTGGATCTTTAACTGTAGCGCAGAACTCATTAAGGTCTACTGAAGGCTGAAGAGATATTAAGTGGCAGCTCCTGCCTTTTCAAGGAGGAATCCAAATCCAGCGTGCCACTGGACTTCTTCAGTGTGTGGCATAAACACACAGGAGGACAAGCCAGCTCTCAGAAGCTGAGGTAACAGTTTGGAGACAGGCAAGGAGCTATTCTAAGTATACTGTAATCACAGCAAAAGCATTTCCCAAACACGTACTGACTGCAGCCCAATCTCCCAACAGTTCTGAGCAAAAAGAGTGCAGGTACACACTAAACCAAAGCCTCACTTTTCCGCTCAAACACATCCCATCAAAACAGTCTCATTTGCCCTTGTTTTTAACGGCAATTTATCACCATAGCAATACAGAATTTTAGACTTTCCTCCTCAAAACTTTCACAAAACAAACTTCCAACAGCTCTAGATACCACATTTTTCACTGGTAATGATGTATGGCTTTTGAGAAGACTGCAGCCTCCTGCTCTCTGTTCTGTGAAACAGAACAAACCGTACTTAGATTAATGGTTGATGTGCTGTAAAACTGGTGTGACAAAAATCAGACCTGTCCCCTTTACCTTGAGACCGTGAGCAAAGAAACCCAGTTCTCAGCGTAGGAAAGCCACTGAGGTGTTTTGTGAACCAAGGTAAACCTTGTAACTCCCCCTAGTTATCCATCTAATAATATATATACATAATTCCCTTCTTTTCCAGTGTGCTTACAAATTTAACTAGCAGTTGTTTTGTAATCAAATTATGCAAAATCTAAGGCTAAATAGACTAGAGGAACAAATTTGGCTTTAAAAGAAACAGTAAAGGAATGACGTGATTACCAAAGTACAGTAAACTTGATTAAAAACTGCATGTGCGTTAAGTGGAATTACTAAAATGATGCATTACTAAATACTGTTCTCTTTCTAATTCACCTCAGGATTCAACAGCACAAACAAACACTGATTATTTAAACAGCGGGTTCTCTTCCACAAAAAACACCTGTCCAATTTAGGTAGGAAAAAGTGAGCACGTATAAATGCTGGTTTCTTTACACACACTGCAGAAGGTTCTACAAACACCGCAGGCAGAGTAGGTCTAGCTGCAACATTATGCACACAAAAAAAGCGCCTGCGGATGCCACATGTCTGAATGAGGGCTACCCAACTCGGATGCAGCATGTCCAACACACTCATCACGTATAGGCTAGAGAGTGTACCTCTAGCAGTGGGCACATGCAAATTTCTGGATACCAACAGCCTGGCTGGAGCTACAGCTCTGACCCTGCTGCCAGACCTTGGAAAATCAAGGACAAACATACTCAGTCTTCACATTTTAATCAGACAATTTCCAGGCAGCAAAAGCAGAAAAGCCCAGGAATACTCACTTACGTATGCTACCAGGTACTGAACCCCATACTCAATACTTGTGCAGATAAAACCAGACATATTCCCCAAAATTCCTCTGCGTTTCATTTTAGGTTTTTGAAAGTGACTATCATTTTCTGTAGCCAAAGAATAGGGAAACCCAGAAATGCTAGACTAAAATGAGTAAGGCAGAATGTCAAAACATGAAAATGACTGACAGAAATGAAACATTTTCCTTATTTTCTTGCCATATTAGAAAAATGCGGGCATAACTTGATTAGCTTCAATTTCTAGACACTGTGCTACTTGAACATGGCTTTAGTTTGTTCTGCATTTTGGTCAACTTACTTTATGCCAGATTCATTCCAACTCCCAACGTACACACACCTGTCCCTTGAGACAGATCTGAGCTGAAAACCACTGCACGCCCTAACACACTGGTTTACAGGAATGCTAACTGACTGTTCTCACTTAGTTCTGAATAACATATTTTAACCTTCATAGAAAGAAAACCAGAAATCTGGAATTGCAGCACCATATTTGTGATCCAGGCCCACTCGGGGCTCCCATTACACACAAATATGCTGTAACTTATTCATTGGCATGACATCTGACATACCAGTATTTCAACCAGATGCAAATTTCTTTCTTAAACATGGTTTAAAACAATCATTTAATAGTACCGAGATATCAAAAGCCCTAGTGGTGGAGTGATTTCAGACGCGTTTTAAACAAGTTTAAAAAAATACATTATTTTACAGAATACTATGGGTACAATATTCAGGGACATTGGGTCTGCAATGTAAATTTATGCTTTTAAAGACCAATGTTTCCCAAAGAATTGAAGAAACCACATCAATGTTCACAAATGTCATTTTCTGCTTTCTTATTCCCATTTTCACCACCACAGTTCCCACAATAACCCACTGTGAGGTAACAACTGCTGCAAAAATGTGCAAGATTGTCAGGGATAAAAACCATAAAATCTAGCCTGTTAAAGCAGACAAGCACAGCAGTCAAAGAAAGTTCAAACTTTTTCCTACAGCTTCCTATAAAATGATTTAAGTTCTAAAATTAAGCATAAATTCACCTGCACACCAACATGTACGAGGATGGCATGTCATAAACAAAATGGTCAAAACCAACTTCTACAGCATCCCACTTTTTTTGACTGCTTGAAGGATTCACCAATGTAATTGTTCCACCAAAGCAATAAGCCAAAGCCCAAGTGGAACACCCACTTTTATCTGAGTAAGCAGAACAACAGTAAAGGCACAGGAAGACTTGGAATTCAGATGAGAAAGGAAGTGATCAGACTGTTTTTTTTCTAATGCTGTACTGTGACAACTGATGTATTTTTTGGTTGGACCTCCCCGGACCTCAGCATGCTTTTTGAAAGCAAAACATCACATTAATGTCTATGCCAATATATCTTATTTTTTTGACTCAATAGGAAGCAAGACAAAAATATTATAACATCATAACTGGCGAAGCTGTCAGAGATCCCTCTTCACTGCAGTATTTGCCAGTCTACTCAGCGAAGTAGAAATTGCATGCAGAAATCGAGTACCCAAATACCACGGAGTCTACATGGCTCGAAGAATTGTATCTCTACAAGTAAGAATAGTTCTGCATGAAGACAATCAGAGACAATTTATACAAAACTGTCAAAAACGTAGCAGTTTACACTTAAGGAATTTCAGATATAAAGACATTAATAGGTAATGCTCTCCTATTTCAGTACATCTTGTCATTAGGCAAAGCAGGAGTCTCAGATTCTCAGTCCTGCAGTACGTACAGGCAGCTACTGTATATAAGCATAAAGTTCATGAAGCAAGCTCGGGAACTAACTTGCATGCTGAAGTATGGTATTGTTTTATTACAACTTTGGTGCATAATGTTTTCTCTAACAAGTTAGCGCAGAACGGAGATTTTGCATTTTAGAGTCATCCCTCTACCACTGCCATTTATTTAATGAGCACTCCTGGGCGCTCTAACCTGAAAGAACGCTCATTAGATTTGTGCATCTGGCCCTATCAGCAATCTTCTGCAACTCCTGATGTAAGCTTAACACAGCAACGGACATACCGTTTTCAGATGAATTAAGGTTAACTAGTCTCCCAGTGAACAGGCAAGCAACTTTTATGGAGAGTATACATGCTGACATTCTAATGTGCAATAAAAGACGACCCGCAATGAAGAATGCATTCACTTCATGCATTCAAATGGATGCATTATCTTATTACAAGCTGAATCCCAAATTTCAGCTTGGAGCTCATTAATTATCTTATACGTTGCAAAAACAAAAAAAGTTAAAAGGGAAAAAGCAAAGGCAATAGTGGATTTCAGAGGACAGCTGGAAAGAAAGGGCAGTTGATGAGACAAATATATAGAGCTAGTTGATAGAGATGACAGAACCACACAGCAGAAGCCATCAATACCAGCAAAACTGCAATGTGCAAGAAGTGGGTTGATGCCAAGTGAAAGGAGTGGGTGTACTGGGTCTGGCTGGGATGGAGTTCATTTTCTTAAGAGGGTGCTGTGTTTTGGATTTGTGACTAAAGCAGTGCTGACAAGACACCAGTGTTTTGGCTACTGCTGAGCAGTACTTTCTCTTTTTCCCACTCAGCCCCCCACACCGAGTAGGCTGAGGGTAGGCACAAAGTTGGGCAGGGACACAACCTGAACAGCTAACCCAAACCGACCAAGGGGACGGTCCATGCCATACAACGCCCTGCTCAACAAGGAAAACTGAGGGAAGAGGATTTTGGGGGAGGTAGTCTTTGTCATTGGTTGGAGACTGGTTGGGCATAAGTCTACTTGTGGGAGGTGGTAAGTGATTGCATTTGCATTGCTTTTGGGTTGTTCCCTTCCTCTTTCCTTCACTTATTTAAGTGTCTTTATCTCAAACTACAAGTTTTCTTGCTTTTGCTCTTCAAATTCTCTTCCCTGTCACACTGAGGGGAAAAATGAGCAAGCAGCTGTGGTGCTTATCAGCCGGCCAGCGTCAACCCACCACAGAAGGGGAGAAAAAGAAAAAAAAAAGTCAGAAAAAGGGGTTCAGGACCTATCTACCCATCTGAGCTCTTTTTATTTTAATACATGAGAAATATGTTGATGTGAAAAAATGCATGCATGGACAGGAATACTGACTGCAAAACCACATTTTGCAGCTTATACAATGAAATAGAAAGGTTAAGAACTACTGACACCTCTCAATGCTATCACTGCAGCCTCATGACTTTGATGAGGCTTATGACTCACTTTCCCAAACAGTAAAAGACCTGCAACTCACTAAAATGGCACACCAGCACAAAAGCAGTTTTCCTAACAGCTTTCTTCAAAAGAATGAACCATTTTTTTCCCTCTAGCACCAGCTTCTTATACAAGTGTATTAAATTACAGACACAAAGGAGGAATATTAGGTAGTTAAGTTAGGTGCACTGCTCTCCCTCCATTTTTAGTCAAAGGAAAGGAACTCCTCCAGAGGACAATTTAAAGTACTTATGGTTCTGCTCTGAATCTTACTCTAAACAAGTCCTTTTCCTTCTGTCTCCACTAATCACAGAGGTAACCAAAGCAGGACACTGTCCTAGCTTAGCTGGCTATGTGAAATGTCTCATCTTGTGTGGGTGTACTAACCCCCACACAGAGTTACCATTAGCAAACAGAGATGATGCAGTTTGTATTTAAGAAGCTCAAAGTCCTTTAGAAAAATTTTGGAAGTTACGAGATTTTTCTGTCACTTCCTTATTTATATCTGTATTTACCGCATCCATTTCTTTCTCATCCCCTCTTCTGAACCAACCCCTGGTAAATTGTATTGTGAGGTCAAAGTTGATGTTGCACAGCCATTTTGTGTATTTACCTAAGAATAAGTCTGTTGGTTGGTTGTTGGGGTTTTTTTTTTTTCAGAATAATGTGGGAGCCAGATCAACGGGCATGTGAAGCTGAAAGATTTAAACTTTGGGTTTTGCTTCTGCAGTCAGAAAAACGTGCCTATTAATTTGTTAAATACTGACAATGTGCCCAGCCTTGTACCAGACCCACAGACAAGAAGAGCAGGCGCTTGCAGACAAGGATTTGTCAGCAGGAAGTTGTACCTTTGTTGCAGTCAGTCACGGGTGCATCCATGTGTAGACAGACAAGATCAATATTAAATAATAGTTATTTGATTGCACCTTGTATGAGAAACACTTCAAGGCGCACTGTGTATGGTTTCTTTTCCCCATCATTCTATGTATATGGCTCCAAGGTACAAAGTATGCATTGGACATATTTCCAACTAAAAAACATCCATGAGAACTGACAGCTGGTTAATATGACATTTGTAAATCTTTCAAAAACAGTGCAACTTTGAAGTTTCTAGGCTTATTTTAGCACTTGATCAATAGACCTACCAATAACGCGAAGCTGTGTTCAGGAAGAATCCCATACTGTTCAACAAGCTTTGCTCTCTTCACACTGGGGAGGTCAGGAAGTCTCTCATGAATCCAATCAATATTTACTACTTGCTGATGGTTCATATTAGCTGGCAAAGATTTTGCATCGTACAGAATCAAAGGAGGAAGGTTTGGCTCTGGCATAAACCTAGTAAAAAGGAAAAAAACCTCCTTTATAATTATTTTCAGTCAGAAGCTAAACAACAAGGAATAAAATTTCTATCACAAGTTTATACTTACCGGGAAGTTGTATTACTATTTCAACTAAACAAAGTATTAAAAATTCATGATTTGATATATCACTGTTAAGTAGTAAGAGATCAGCCCCTGAACTGCTGCAAAGCCTCTGTTCTCTTTCTTTGAGTATTTGCCACTGATTGTCAAAGAGTCGATGATAGGAAAGAGGTAATTAACACTTCTGCACCCAAAATAATAATTAAAAAACCCAATAAAAACCAGTAAGAATAGATATGGAAACAACCCACTCCTTTGGGCATCAAGCACGAATTGTGGATCTGGACAAAACCAGGAGTGGACTGGCAGGGAAAAACCGAGATTTACAGCCAACTGCCAGGAGTGATCCAGGTAGGTTGTAACCTTTTCCAGACAAACTTCAAAAATCTTGGTGAAATCTCACGCTGTGCTAAAAGCAAAGTTACTGTGCTCAGCAGGGTGCCACCACAGAACAAAAGGATCCCTTAAAGAGAAGGCCAATTCAAACCACTCCAGTAACTGCAATTGAAGCAGAAACCTCACTCTTACATGATCAAATGAGGGGTTCAAAAAAATATCAGAATAAAGGACATTGGGCATGCCCCACATTTAATATAATAATTTCTATTTCAAATCTACCTAAACATAGATTCTAAGTTTAATGTATAATGTGCAGCTGTAAGTTACAAAAAGTCCAAAAACCACAGTTTAATACTGATCATAATCTTAGTAATAATCTTTCTGGTCTTTATTTGAAATATCTTAGACTCACCAGTTTTGCCTAGGTTTTCATGAATTTTCTTTTGTCTTTGTTTCAATTAGTCTTGTTAAATAAGCCTCATGCCACCCCTTCCCATAATAACAAATTCACAAAATGATCACTGCCTTTTCTGCTGCATTTCTACAAACAATAATTGAAAGAACAGATTTAACTTTAAAGTTTTTTAATGTTAACAAAATTGTTTTGTTTTTTGTTGGTTTAGTTTGTGGTTTTAACCTTAATGAAATAAACAACAAGAACAAAAAATAAAAATCAATGTTTTCAAAATCCTTGCTTTGCTCTAGTAAGATCAGTGGTAGAATACACGTAGATCTAACAGGAATACAGATATGTCAAAGCTAAGAGGCTCTGAAAGTTCTCCGGCGGAACTGTAATTCTCCAGCTGGGAAGTGAACTCTGGGAGTAACAGGAAGACTGTCCCTGGAATGCAAAGCTAAGGAACTACTGGGAGGATCAGCGCTAAGATGGCCCTAACGAGGGGAGGAGGCAGGCATGCACAGAGAAGCAGAAGAGGTGCCCAGAGCAATCAGCAGTCTTCCCCATCCCATCTAGACACTGCTGTGACTACCTCCCATGTTAGGGCACTAAGCAGCTGTGCTGTTGCTGCTTTGCAGCGTTGTCTCAGCACTTGTTTCCGGCAGCACTGCTTCCCAACAGGACCCGTGCCTTGTTCGCTTCTTGGGTGGCTGTTTATGGTTTGATGGCTGTCATCTCACACTGGTGGAAGGCAAGAAGTACTTAGCAAGGTAACATCTTCATTAGGTCTACAAAGATTTTATGGTAGAAGCCTGCCTATGAATGCTGCCACCTTTCAATAGTAGTTAGGATTTTCAAACAGTGATTGAGATCTATGATCACAGAATTTAAGCATGGAGAGGCAGGGCCTGCTATCTGAAAATCATTTCCCTCAGTATTTTCTTAAAGCTGGAGCAATGCTTAACTCACAATATTATTACATTTTATGCCTGGAATTCTTCAGAATACACGTGTACTGGCCACAAAGTAAAACGTCAACTCATCCACATTGAGCTAAGGTACTCCAGCTTAGTTTTTGGGAAAGGTCTATGGGTTTTAGCAGAGATGAGACACAGTTCTAGATCTGAACTGCTCAGACTAGCACCGATTTTGACAAGTCTCCTCCCCTTCCACTGGAAGGTAAACTTCCAATACATACTCACTACGCTGGCTAACTTTATATGCTCATTACACTGACTACACTTAAGAAACGAAATAAATTTTCAGTGCTTGGAATGATAACTTTATTTAAAAAAAAAAAAGATACCGATAATCCTGTTTTCCTTCTTTGTCTCTCATTGGTACAGTGCACCTAAAATAAAAACAAAACAAGTAAGATGAGTAAGTAGTACACCACAGAATTAGTTTTATAGCAAAAACACAAAACAAAAACTTTGCCTCATGAAGATCAGGAGAGTGCCTTAAGGCCGCTTCAGAGAACGCATGTATGTAAGAGGGCAGTCATTTTCACACGGACACTGCTCGATATAGCACACAATCTGTTGTGGAAAAAGCCTCAACTTTAAGAATGTATTACTGCCTGTGAGGAGACTATGCTTGTGATCATTAGCTTTAGAAGGCAGAAGTTGAGCAATACCACATTACTTCTTCTGACCATGCCACTAGGTATGCCTTGCACTCTAAAGCTGCTATTCCTGATGTTCCTCCAAAATAAAAACTCACCCAAGCTTGGCATCAAAGGCTCTTGTTTCATTCAGGATTGTTCCTCCGTTTTCAAGCTCTTCAATTTGCCTCTGTATTTCATAGTCTGACAGAAGTAAAAGAAAAATAATAAGGGTGTTATACTGCATTATTAGCTTTTGTACATTCCACTGTTTCATTTTTCACTGCTATGCAATAATGGAATAGTTTGTTGTTTTAACCTTAATGAAATAAACAGCAGTAGTTAGAGGCAGACTTATCAGTCACTGTCTCTTTCTCCAGCACTGTTTCTTTCTTTGCCCATTCTCCTCATCTTCTTTCATTCCCCTTAAATAGAAAACATTTTCTCCCAGGCACTGCAGCCAAGACATACATTCCTAGTGACCGTCCTATTACCCAGTTGAGTTTTCTTTTGGAGATGTAATAATCATCCTTTCTTGCTCAAACCCAAGCTGCATCTGAACTTCTTACCATCTACTGTACTCAGTGGAAAGCAATCATCTACATTGGACGACACAGCTACTGCTAACATATTTCAGTACTAAACACGCTAGGCATTGAATCATCTGCTTTATTCTTCTTGCAGGCAGAGGGCTACCCCTGCAAGAAAACTGCAGACTAACATGCCTGCTATCCCCACAGTACCCCATACTAAGATTTATTCTGTCAGGGAGCAGCAAGAGCGGGGCTGCTCCACAAGGGGGTACATGCCAGGAGCAGAGGGTGACCACAGCACAGGCAGAGCCCTCACTCTCCGGTGCAGTCCCACTGGTCTGAACAGCATGGGCAGAGGCACGTGCTATTAACAGGCTCCACTGACAGTCAAGGTGAGGGGATGAGTTGGGTCCAGGGTCCATCCAGGGAGTTCAGTCAGAAGCAGCAGGAGGTAAGACCAGAGGCAGGACTGAGAACAAGACTACAGAACAGGTCCAAGGTCCATCAGGAGACAGGACTGAAAACCAGCACACCTGTGATGTACCTCGGGCAGTCTGGAGGCCCCAGCCTGAGCTTAAATGGAACTTCTGGACCTATGGGCAAGGTGCATGGATGGGACACCCAGATGAAGCTAGTCAGGGCATTTAAGGCCAATTACTGCACTCAGGAGCCTGACCTATTTTGTGTCAGACCACATAAAATATCTACAATGCTCTTGTAATGAAGTAACCATCATTTACCTACTGCTTTTGCCAGGAATCGTATGCTATTGATATTCTTCACTTCAGTCCTCACTCCATAAGGCTCTCCGGGGTGATGCACAGAAACGTTGGCATCCACTCTCAGCTGACCCTCTGTGAAAGGAAACTTCATCAACAGAATAGTCTGCCCTGTAAACTAGAGTAAAAACCTTGTCATGCATTAATAAACTGCATGTTATGTGCAGAGCATTAATAGCAGACTTCCATATGTTCAGAAAGGAGTAACAATCACCTCATCATAGCGTTCTGTTTGTGATTCTATCTCGAGACTCTGCCTCCAATCATTCAAAATTTTCTGAGAATACTACTTTTTAAAAAAAACTACTGCTCGTAATTCCTCTCGGAGAAAACTGCATCATGCAGTGCAGCACAGATCCTCTAAGCCATATAGTGAAAAAAGCTTCTGATTCACAGCTCTTAAATAAAGGGCAGAATTAGACAAGCAATTTAAAGTGGTGGATTCTGAGCTTCCATTCCTCTAAAAACAGCATAAAAATACATTTTGGAATTACAATTTGATGGACATATACTACCCTAGCATAGAACATAAGAACTTACAGTTATGTTGAACAGATTTAGTAAGGTGTTCTTGGAAATTTACAGCTCAAGGACAAAATGTGAGTAGTAGTGGATTTTTTTTGTAATTTTCTTCCTCTCCTTCAAGAACCTGCAGTCTCCCTCCCTGCCCCAAATTTCCCTGGCTGCCAAAAACTGAAACTGAATACAAAGTTATATATAAAAGCATCCTGCACTTTTAGTCCAAAATGGAATAATGTCCTTAGAGATCTTTAATGACTCAACCACAAGTAACTTGTAATTGTATCTTTCCAAGTTTTGTCCCTCTAAAGACATCCCCTTCTGAGAAGAAAAGGCTTGCCACAGTTATTCAACTGGTGGGAATAAACAAACAGAAGAGGTTGTACTAAAAAGAAACATCATTTTTCCCATATTGCACAGTTAACATCTGTAGCCTTCCTCTTTGGTTTGTTTGGTTTCTTTTTTAATAATTTCAAATACAGATAAAAAGAAACAAACACTTACTGTTTAGATACAGTAGCATTATCAAAGAGAGCGAAAAATAGCTCAAAGTTAAACCTGTGAAGACATCTACAGCTTCAGAATCCATTCCGGTCAATAGATGTAAATTGACTAGAGGGGCCTTGGTACACTTTGTAAAAGTAGGCTGGATGATAGCACACTAATTTCCTCTGTCTTCATAGAGTCTTGCCAGACATGCAAATGAAGGACAAAGGTGCTGGAATAACCCAACATCTCTTTCAAGAGAAGTGTTTTGCATGTGGTCCCTCTTTGGGGTGAAATGAGTACTTGTTCCAAAAGAGGAATAGTCTTGTCCTGCCCTTACTTCATTTTGAGACATGACCTGCTTCTATTTGGATGTAGGTGTCAATGTGAAAAGACAATGAAGTTAATCAGGCATAAATGAATGGAGAGCCAGGCCCCAAAGTTCTTACAAAAAAAAAAAAAAAGTTTTTTTTCTTTATGCCCACTTTAAGCCCAGCTTCTTTTCCTTTCACTTTGCAATGAAATCATCTTTTCAACTGTTTCTTGTTAATGAAATAACACCTGATAAAACCAAGCACTTGTCTTCACTGAACACACACATAGAAAGAAGGTAAAATATGAGAATGTAAAGCCCTTATTTGAAAGAAAGTAATTATAATGCAGCAAAACCACAGTAGAAAGCTCCTAAAATCCCCACTTTGAAAAAAATATCCAAATATTTTTAAAGCCAACTCAGAGGAAAAATATTCCCAACACTGGAATTCTCCTCCCAAGTCAGAAATCTCACTGCGATAGAAGATATCATAATGCAATTCCAATGGCTATCTTAGGGCCAAATTCTGTAGTGATAAATGATGGTATATATGTATGTCCACGAAGGCCTTTGAAGAAGCATGCAAACTGTCTGCTTAATATTAACAACTGTGTCCCATTTGACACGTGTAACACTAGTGTGAGAAAAGATTCAGGGACATATATAATGTCTAGCAATTATCATTTCCCCCTACATTAAGTTAGATTTGCATCACTAGCGAGGATCCCATTTATTGGGTGATACATGGACCACTCTGACTCAGTTCTCTAGGAGACGCATCCACTTATACTGTGGACTGAATTTGCTGCCGGACCAGTGAGGCCAACTGTCACAGGCAAAAATATAGCTTACATTGTGAACACTAATAGGTAGCTTATAATTGGGTGTATGGGTGGAGAAGATGAATGCCCAAAACTGTACTTTTAAATTCTGAAGCAGAAGCCTGCTATTTGCTAGCTGTAACCATGAGTCGGTTGTAAATTTTGATTACATTAGGACTGAGCAAAAATAGCATGACCTGAATCCTCCAATTAATAGAGAGACATGAGACAGAATCACCAGTTAGGAGGCTGATCACACACTGTGCTGCACATCACCTATTGGGAAAATTGGAGTCTTAGGGTTCCAGAAAGAAGAGATGGTGCCAAAAGCAGGGGTTCCCAAAAGAGGAAGTGGTCTCACAAAGATCGTAGTGATCATGGCTAGAGAGATCCTGGAGGTGGGGGAGCAGCCCGAAGATCAGGGAAATGCACAGAGACAAATCCCAGGGAATGCCTAGGGTCCCTGGCCTCTACCACCTGAGACTGGTATCTGCAAGCCTGCTGCAGAGCACAAACCAACACAATTTTCTGGCTCACCCTCCCAGACTAGCAGTGATCTCCCTAGTGGGAAGAGAAATTGAGACCTACTGAACATAATGCTGGAGGGGAGGGAGAGACAGAGTGAGTGTGTGAAATGAACAAGTAGGGTAAAGACGCAGTCTCGTCGGTTCTTAAATTAAACCCAGCACCCATGTCTGCTATGTGCTGTTGTTTACTCCATCTCACCCATGACATCAGCACAAGTTTACTGCCTACACCCATTTTATGACTAGCTGAGACCTGACACACAACTTACAAGGTGGTCCATGCTGCCACTACTTTGTCCCGTAACTTCCATATTCTGCAACTAATCCTTACCACAGATCTTCTGTGCTGCAGCACTGTGGCAAGATAAGGACAGACAGGGAGAAACACCACAAGAACCCTGGGGACACTCCTTCCTGCCTATGTTTATCCTGTAAAATTATTGTGTGAGGCAATATAAGATCTAGCACTGCAAATCTCTGCAGAGGGAGGCAGGCCCATAAGGACACCTGAAGCATGGCAGACATTAGGAGAGGCTCTGAGGAATGTAAAAACAACAGCTAGAAAAGGCTATGTGTTATAAGCAACCACAGAGCAAAATAACCAGAAGCTGCAAAACTCCTGCAAATGCAGAGAATTACGGTTAACAAGGGAACAGCCCTTCCCCCTTCTGTACCTGCCATGACTGCCTGGCTGCTCCCAAGTGTTTGAAGAATGAGCTGAAGCTCTCTGACTGCTGCAGCTGCTTCTTCCCCACAGCACATATCAGGCTCCATGACAACCTCCATGAGGCCGACTCCTATCAGGGAAAGAGACAGGAGATTTTCAACAATAGCTTTTGATCTTGGCATATTAGAGTGCAACTGGCTAAACACATGAAAGCACTTGGGCTTTTTTCAGAAAAAAAACCCACACAAACCCCCCTCCCCCCCCATGTATTATTTAGTAACCGTCACTATGGGCCTAGCTGGAGATTGCTATAAAAACTTTTCCTCCTATTTTTTTAAAGGAACAGACAAACCAGAGACAATGCTATACCCTTTGATGACATGCAGATCAGAAGGACAGACTCCTCTTCTGCCTTTCTCTAGATCTCCCATTTAAAGCCAATCTGATTCCAGATTCAAATTTATTTATCTTAAAATAATTTTGGAACAGAAAGAACTGTAAACAGATGTAGTCTAGTTTTTAGCTTCAGGATCCAGCTTTCAAAGAATATGAGCAGCCACAGCCCTTAACTTCAATGGACACCGAAGCACTGTGTCCCAGTTAGGCTAGGCCATCCAGTTTGCTGCCCATGTTGTGTGCTAATTTGGTTCATTCTGTTTACAATTTCAAAGTTTAAAGAGAAAAATCTGCACTTTTTCAAAACTAATAATTAAAAGAAATGTCTGACTCATGCACTGACAAATTCCAACAGCTGCTCCTTCTATACACAAACTTGATTCATTAGGTCTGTGATATTTTTTTTTTTAAAAACAACAACGCATACAGTGGCAAGAGCTTAAATAACTGAGTCGCTGTATGTGACTGACACATACAGTTTTGAGCAAACTGGAGCCAACAGATTTCTAACTTGCTATTGCCAATTGCCATCAACAAGCAGCAACAGAAAAGGTCCATTGGCCATTAAAAAACTCAAGTATTCCCCTGCTTCAAGTGTAACGGTCATTTTGACAAATTTTTATGTTCAAGGAGAGAGATATCAGGCTGTTTTTATTTTTCACGGGTTCCCTGTCACCTTTAAAAATTCATCTTACACAGAAAGAAGAAAAATAAGAAAATAATCCAAGCCTACCAGCCCTATTCAAGTCAACAAGAGTCTGGCTCCTTGTGTCATCATGGAGACTCTTTCCACTGTCTTGTTCCAACTGAATTTGTTTAATCCTCACGGTTTTGGTCACCATCTGGCTCATTTTGTTGTCTATGCAGAGACTGTATGACAGACTTCCATTCACCGCAATAGGAACTCTTTGCTGAGTGATTTGATAGCCAGCCTGTCAACAAAATTAGCTTTATACTCAAATAAAACATTCACTTTTCAGAAAGCAGCAGCATGGCCAAGTGCAAATATTACAGACTAAGAACAAAACCGAAAATGCAACATCTTCCATAGTGACCTATATAAGAGAACACACGCACATGTAAATTCAGAAGTTATTTTGCTTCGCTGGAATGGAGGCAAGCTAGAAGATGGGTCTAGAATTCGACATAACTGTGAGAAGCTGAAGGTCTGGAAAAAATAATAGCATTCCTCAATCCAGGCAAGTGTAAGATACTATACTAATGCAGAAATAATCAATAATCAACTGCACAGCCACTTCCCAAGGATGACAAATTTCACTGATACTACCTTGGGGCAGGAAATGGACTAGAAGAGGTTCTTCCACACCTGCGGTTCTGTGATCATGTTAAATCTTGTCTGAAGTCAGTTGCCATACCTCCATCCCCAAGCTGGGACTATCACTCATCCTCCCATCAGGCTGAATATCCCGCTCTGCCTGTTCAGAACTTTACTCATTAGAGAGGAGGAGAGGGAGAGGGAAGTGGGGAGGGGGGTGCAAATCAAGAAAATGAGAAAGCTTGATTTCATTAATGTAGCAGTTTAAAAGATAGACACTACAACCCCACATACGGCACAGAGCTGAGAAATGCTACCTCATGCCTGGGACTCCACTCAAAGGTGAAACTGCTAGCCAGAAAAGGGGCTGCCAGTGACAACGTATTGGAATTACTGCAATGATGTAAAAATATAGAAGTGAATCAAGTACTCTGTTGACATATGGTCCCCATCTCTTTCTCTTTTCCTAGCCTGCTCATGCCCCCAGTGGTGAGAATTAAAAAAAAAAGCCTGCCAGATTTTAATGAATTGGGAGGAGTATTTGCATATTTTGCAGGGAGGATGAGCTTACTCTAAAACGGAGAGATGGTGACAGTGCATTGGAATGGAGAACAATGGTCTGGCCCTGTGAACAGCTCAATTTATATATGCAGTGAAGTGCATGACCTTCTAGCCATAATCACTATAAGAAAAATAAAATAAACGACTCTATGCAGCCTATGCTAATCACACAGCTCTTCCTATCTCCTAAAACTCCTCATTAAAATGATTTTTTTTTAAAAGCCTGAAATAGTGAGTGACAATAAATAACAAGAATCCCATCTCCCATCCAAAGCCCCATTTTCAAGAGTAACAATAATCCTATTGTCAAACGACCCTAAGAGCTGGATTTATTTTATCTGTTCTATACAGCTCATTAGCCTAAACCCTGCATCTTATTACAGGGTTCCTGACTAGACTGTTTCACTCTGAAATGCAGGTCGGGCAGTTTATTGTCAGTGCTTAAACTGCAGAAGTCAGCCAGTAGAAAGCCCGAATTACATGTTTCAAGCTAATAAAATGTGTCAGCATCGCCTTGACCAAATTTCCACGCTCATCGGACCAGAGGATCCCATAAGTCATGTCTGCAGACAATGGCAGCCCACTTGGTGCTCTACACACCACCTTCCACCCCATTCTTCTCCTCTGAACACACAGATGCAGTTTCTTTCCTATAACAACGTTCTTCCATACAGCTTCTGTGCAGTGGACTGATAGCAGCAGACATCACAAGAGTATGAGAGATTGTTTTCAGTTTAACAGCAGAAGCACCAAAGGTGCCTTGGAAACAAGTCTGTGATGTTTTTGGTGTTTATGATGCATAAAGGAGTTTTGAAGTCATGTTTATTTTCTGCTATTTCACTTTCTTCTCCTTCAGGTCTAGAAATGGGCTTTAAGGTAGTTTTACAAATAAAAACTCCCCACATATTGGCAATTCAAACTGCTAAGTTTGCATTTCACATTCCCAGTAGCTCACTACAGAGCCCCCAACAAAAGGGCCTCTTAATGGCTCACAAATGTTAGCAAAGTTATCCCCAGAAACCAAATCAGTAATTATATCAACTTCACAGAAGAGCCACAAGTTCCCAACCTAGAAGAAAACAAAACAGAAAACTCTTCTGAGATCCAGGTCTCCAGTGGAGAACTATAACGTAATTCTCAAAGGTGGGAAGCAATTCTATTTTAATATATTTTGTGTAACTTCAAAATACTTCCAATGCCTGAACAAAAGAGCGGGAGACAAAGTAGTTTGGTTAATAATACAGCACCTCTACACGTTAATTTGGGAGATGAGAAATCTCTGCTTCTCTGGATGTCCGGGACACCTCACCTAAAGAAAGGATAAGCTAACATGCCGGATCTTTCTCAGATAAAACAGGAACAGATTTTTTTCTTTCAATGCACTAATCAGATCTTCTACCCCAAATCAGAGAAAGTAAAACTAGTATCCTCCCTTTGACAGGGTAGTATTAAACTGAACATTCAGTACAAATAAGCTGACAGAAAAAAAAAAAAAATCTTTAAAATTAGAAACGTTTAATTTCATTAAAATAGAAAAAAGGCTCAAAAACTGCTGCACCCTGTTGCAATGACAGAAGTCAGGTTCTTAATTGATTTCAATATTTCTACACCCATATCAAGTGCAGCAAAATGCATTTGACTTCCACTGACACCTTCTACCAAATACGAAAGCTACCAACAAACCACACTGCAAAGACTCAGTCTCTCAGGTTTTTTTTTTAAATTTATTGGAACTACTGACTGAGAAAGTTTTAAAGGGAAATTAAATATTTTTAGGTCCCTAAGCACACACAAAAAAAGACTATTATGTTTATACCACTGGAACCTGTGTTTGTTATACATTCACTTTAAATGAAGGACTATTATCAGACTGCTTTTACCCTAACAGACAATTACTACTAAACACCAAGAATGGAAAACTTAAGGGGCAAAGCAGCTCCAGCTCCCAATTCAATTACATTAAGCTACTGGAATCGTGCAGCTAAGCAAGGAGTCAGCAATCAGAGCAATCATATTCAATCAGCAAACACCAGGGTACAGCTGTCTATTCATCAGGGCACAGCACAGCATCCTGTTGGGGTGAGCAGAACACTGACTGAACACAGAAAAAGCATCTCTTCACTCATACCCTATTGCCATCCGTACTCCAGACTTGCCCTTTCCTAGAGGCGTAAAGGGACTGGCTATACTGCATACTTACAGGCAGATCTGCATAGAAATAGTGTTTTCTGTCAAACAAGGACTTCTTGTTTATGCTGCAGTTGAGTGCCAGGCCTGTCATCACTGCTGCTTCTACACATCTCCTGTTGAGAACCTAAGGAAACATGACACATGGTTTTGCTCAGATACTCAGTATGTAACAAATGTGTCTCCCACACATTGCCTTATATGGAGCATATATTCAACTTTGCTTGCCTTCAGCCACCATTAGATCTCTTTCCTTGTGTGGGTAGTTCTTATTCATCATTAAAGTCGTGGTAGCTACAAATCTGCAAAGCTTTAAGATGAAAAAACAATCCATTCAGTCATTTTGTCATGCCACATAAGGTGGTGTGCACTGTTCTGGCTTGCTACTTTTGCAAACATTCCAGTACTTTTGAATCTTCAAGGGTGCAAGACAAATCATAGCAAATGGTAATTGACTTTTAACCAGCTGTCAACTCATACTGGAAACTGGAAATACAGGGGATTTGCAGTAGGGACTGCAGTGCTATTGCAGTAAAACACTTCAGAACATCTGTAACCACAGAACCACAGTGAATTCATAAGTATCTACACATAAAATTTCAATGCTTTGCTTAACCAGGATGAAATTAAGCACTTTTATACACTTTGCTAAAACAGAACCAAAGAGACATTAATTGACCCCACAGCTACAAGTATACATGCATGTGCAGTACCCAGGTAACACATGGGATTAAGGTTCTTGCAGAATGCCACGTGATCTGAAGACCCAGCAAGGCTTTCATGAAGAAATAAAGGAGTTAAATGTGGTTTCTCACCATGGACCCATCCCTCTCAGGGCTACACCCTCTTATCTCCTCAGCAGGGTCAGAATCCAGAGGAGAAAGAAAATTCCACTCCAAAAAGTACTAACAAGCAATGGTTCAAAAGTGGTGGTTTTGGTTTTTTTTTTTCCACAGGTGCTCTCATTAACAGTTGGTTTAACTAACATCAAATGGATAAAACTGAAAAGAAAAAAAAGACGAATTTGTCTTAGTACAACTCTGAGATGCTCACACTCGTAGTATTTTGGAACAGGAACAGAACTTTATCCATCTTATTCTGCACTGTACAGCTGCCAAGAAGTCAATTTCCAGCAGGACCATTAAAGGGGTACATTATGTAAAAGAATCTACATTACTTCATCTGCATTGACCACAACATAAAAGGCTTAAATAATGTTTTCTTCAATGCTTCTGACAGTATTTACTTTTTATATTCTCCAGCCTGATTTCTGAAAACAGATTAAGCAGCTGTACATTTCCCATCATCCCATGTCTTCAGCTGGAAAAGGAATCTCTTTTCTTTACTCGTCTAATATTTCAAAAATCAAAATAATAAGAGAAAATATGAGAAACTCTTCATGTGACCGAAACTTAAAAATTGCTTATACAGACAAGAAATTAAATATTTAAGACATTTAACAAGGGAACTTTCAGATCTTTAGTGTAGCTATATATGGCTAACTAGAACACATCATCTGTGCAGGCATATTTTATTTATTAAAAAATTTAAAAGATACATAAAGCAAACGAGAAAGGAGAGAAAAGGAAGAACAATTTCCCTTTGAAATACTGATCTGCAGCAAAATGAACACAATTAGTCCTGACTGTAATCTAAAGTAAAATTGGTAATGGGGAAATATTAATTTATTTCAGTATCATAGCTGCAGTTCATTATATAGTAGATGCTCCTGTTTTCAACAATTAAATGCTTCCAGGCAGTACAGACACTTTTTTTTTTTACTGTTTAAGGAAGCTTGTAACAGTGCTAGTCAAATTGTTCAATGTTTAAAAATATCGTATTTCCAAGTACACAGGCAAAAATTTCCTCCTACTAAATCCTTATGGCATGATCCTGTTCAGCTTTACAAACTAGGGAGGACCGTCCCAGTCAGCCCTTTAACAACTGGTCACCAGAAATCATTAACGCTCCATAAGGACTGGGCAGACTCAAAACACCACTGCGTCAAAGCAGTGAAGCGTTTTCCGATTTCTGAAAGCATTTCCTGACGGTGCAGGGGTTCTGACTGATTGTAATTAGAGAATGAGACAAAACCCAGTTGCAGCCAGTTAGAACCTCATAGCACATTCTTCAAACACAGGTGGAGTTTAGCTAATGATTACATTACAACTACTGCCTTTGACCGCTTGCTCTTCAATTTCTGCTTCAAACAAGGTAGAGGGTATTCTACTCATCACCTTAAGGGATAACACTTTTGAGGTGAAGGAAATAATTCCCACATACATACTACTTACCCCAGTGAGAAACTTTTGCACTACTGCTGATGAACCAGCTCAGTGGCTCTGGGGAAAAAGTATTGATTATTTTCTATGTAGTATTACTAAGCATTTAGATGACTTTTATGTGTTTGTGTCCCCAGTGTACTGGGTCATACTAGCCAAATCATTGTATATGCACCATTACTCACTCACTAGTAACACTTCCTGGGCTACTTCTTTATCAACCTCTGTGGTGACATAAGGCATTGCAAAGCACATCTTTCTCACTACTGCATACTGAGATGTCTACCACACCAATCTGCTTCCTCTGACCTGTTTGACTCTAAAAAAAACAAAACAAAAAGCAAACCAAAGTCAGATGACCCTCTACTTCCTCAAAGATCAAAACTTATCCTTTTAATATTGCTCCATTTCTGAAGTGACTACTACTACCCATTCCAGTGATCAAGGCTGTGCACATAATGCAGAGCTGTTTAAGTAAACTACTACTTTTCCTTCAAACAAGCCTAGCTTTTCAAATAATCTGCAGTGATAAACATCAATTCAGTATGTGAAACTTCCCATACTAATGACCTAGAATAAGTCCCCCTAGCTTGTTTATGCAGTAAGCTGTTATTAAGTTGACAGCTTTGACTAGCACCAAAGATTTAAATTACTGGCTTGAACTGACAAGCTGCCAGTCTGGTATGTTAGCAAAGTGCTGGCCTTGAAAGAAAGCTATGTAGTCCCTGCAATAGCTACGGACAAAACACAAGAGTCTATAAAGCCTTCCTAAATATTTCTGGTCTTCTAAAATGGAAGCATCTCTCAGGTATTTAAAGAAAATCCTAGAGAGCTATCACAAAAGGAGATGTAAATCATTTGTATTGGAAACTCCTGAAAAACCTTGACAATGGCATCACAACACCAGCACCATTTCCCTTGTAGCTACGCTATCCTGTTTGAGCACCATGGTAACTGAGCGCTAAAGGAATGAAAGAACAATCCAACCAAAATCTCTCTTTTTCTGATACTCGTCTCTTCTTTACATCTAGTTCACAAGTGGAAAGACTCCTTTTAACAATTTGTCATCTTTATTTGCAAGGTCAGTTTAGTCAAGACCTTGGTTTTAAATACAAGACTATCCAATAGCTATACAAAACTATACACAATACCTTCAATGGCATAAATTCCCACCAAGAGCATTTTTTATCAGCTTTTTCTTTAACAGCAGGTTTACTACTTATATTAATACCTTAAAGAAAGCTAGCCCCCTTTTAGGTGAAGATATATGTTTCTATATTTAGTAAATGACCATTTTAAAGAGAGTAGGTATGCAGCTTCTTGCTTTGCTAATGAGTATTACATAGGATGGGGGGGGGAGAAGAAACATCTAGATCTCTCTCCTGGAAAAAGTTTATTTTTGCTACCTTAAAAAAAAAAGTAATCTTTGCCATAATGGTGGCACCCAGGAAGCCTAAGTTATGGAACAAAGTATCGCTTGTACTAAAACCAGTAAAATCAAAATCATTCCCTGGAAATTTCAGAAGTTTTTGATTCTAGGTCACATTTTAATAAAGTAGATTTCATATTAATTGGCTATCTTAAGACCTTCACTCCTACTTATAATCATGACAAAATCATCATTAATCAGATTAACTACAGGACTGTTTATCTAAGAAACATTTAAGTTTAGCTCCTTTTCATTCAAAATAACAGCTGGAAGAAGGAAGTAGTGCAATATACTTAGCCAGCTCTCTGTAGACCAGGCAGCAATCTTTAGAAACCTCAACACATATATATAATCATATTTCCCAGTACTCCCATTTCATATCACTCTGATTTTTATTTGCTTCCACTAATGGATATATTCAATCTTACTATTCTTGCTGTGTTAAAAGTACCAAATTGTTCCAATACATGGTTCTTTGAAGTGCAATCGTAAGTTAAACTTCAAAATAAACTACTCTTATATCTACTTAGTCCAAACGTAATTGTGACTGTTCAGTCTGACACTGCAGATTACTTCAATGCAGCGTTCTTCCTTGGAATCTCCCCCCCCCTCCCCCCCCAATAAGGGTGTAACTGCCTTGTAGCTATGCATGTACAGAACGTACATTACAATAAATGAAGAGCTAACCATTTCCCAAATGACCCATTTATTTGAATAGGTGTACAATCAGACCCCATCCCTCAAGCACACAGTAAAAATTTTTTAAAAAAAAAGCCAACCTATGTCTTATTTGTTTGGTCTGCAAAGAGCCCACAAGTTCCAAAAATTCAGCAGCAGCAGGAAGAAATGCTAACCCCTGGGAGTAAGAAAAACAAGAAGGTATCACCAGACACAATGCTATTTAAATACTGAGCGACTTCTGAGTTTCTCAGCCCTGAGACAGGGGTTGCTAAAAAAACCAACCCAAAACACATGAGGTAAAATTCATTCAGACCGCTGTGTGGGCGAAGTGCTCAATGGTCTCAATGGAGTAGATTTTCTATTTTCTGGGGTGCTAGGGGAGCAGCCAATCCAGTGGCATTGCCCCAAACCAGTGATCTTCATATCTCAGATCCCATCATCAGTGTCTAAAACCAAGTAAGCTTCTACCATGCAGAACTGGCTCCAAGCAGGAGAACCCACAGAACAATGCAACGGCAATACAACGGTTCACGATATCCGTAATCAAACACTGTGTTTCTATGGTGTTCCCATCAAAAAGTCCGGTATCTCTCTAATATCCATGCCCTTCCTGTTGACAGCAGTCTTCTGCATCTGCCACATGGCTTTTTTTGACCTGTCATAAGGATGCTCCCTCTCTTATACCTGTTGAAATTTAAACTATTGCTAATGCTATCTGATCCAGGACAAGTTAAATACAGGAAGATCCAGTGAAAACACTTCAGTGCTTTTGGAGGCAGATGACTGAGCAATGGCTAAAACCTAAGTTACAGAATGTGATCAAATCCAAAGCCAACCAGAGCTTTAAGGTCGACCTTCTCAGACCTTCCTTCCCCCCTTGAGCTCCACAAAAAAGGCTAAAAAATGCTTTTAAACCCGAATAACATCTGCCTTTATCAATATAACCTCGATTGTTTAACTTGTTAAACAGAGAAAATTCAGAGCACTTAGAACGGAATACAATTTATAGACTGACCCCTGCCCTGTTTATCCTTGCAGATGGTCCTTTGCTTGTAGGCTTGGTGTGGGCCAGCTCTGTGGTTTTCCGACTTGTAACAAATTCTGACCTTTGATACACATTGTCTGTCATTTTCTATCATTTCTAAGTCTTGGCTATCTGCCCTCTGCTCCTTGCAATCTTTGTGTGTCTGAAAGCCCACACTAAACACACTATAAACTCCCAGCCCTTCGCTCTGACTCCCTTATTCCTTTTTCTTCCATTTGCCATCTCCTGAAACATGCTTATTTGCTCCCTGGAGAGGTAGCCATCTTTCCCTCCAGGCTGATCCAGATCTCTTAAAAGAGCACAACATACCACTTGAGAGTAAACCAGAAGTGGTCTATCACACATATAGACAAGACTATACTAATTCAGGAAAACAATAAGTGACATAATGCAACAAGCCTTGCAAAAAACTATTAAGAAAGCAAACTAAAATTATTTGTTTCCAACAAAGTTGTTCTGGAACAGCAAACCCAATGAAGAATAATTTCCTATAAATAATTGCCCTAGTTTGTTTTCCCTAAGCAGTGACCTCAACACTCTTTCCTCCATGATTCCCCCATCTTCTTCTCGTTTCTTCAAACATCTCAAATTGAGTATAAAGTGTCACAAATACCTGAATAGCGGCAGCCCAAATAAAGCTGAGATCAGTGGGGAGAAGAGACTCAATCACGAATTTCCTCTTCATGTGCTTGCTAATATACTCACAAAAACCTCTACAAACCTAAATTTTTTTGAGGCAAACTTGGCTGAACTTGGCAGTGAAGTTGCAAAACATTGTGTTCTGTATAGAAAACAATGGTTGCAGTGGCAAAATCCACACACCTAACTGATAAACACCAGTTGCGGAAACTTACATGATCCTCTCAAAATCAAATACATAGTCACAATATAGTTAAGGTGCCAAGGTGGCTGATAATCAGAGAGAACAATGAGAAAGAAATTAATTTTACCCCAGGAATCAATTACAGCCTAATTGGACCAAGATAAGTTTCAAACAAAATACATAAACCTGACAGTTCCGCAACATTACACATGAGACAGCTAACCATGAAGAGAACAAAGACCCAGTCTACAATTATCTGTCATTACTGTTGGACAATGTTTCCTAAATACCTTTCAATGAAAAAACTCTTCAAAGAAAAAATTGTTAAGAAAAAGAACGAAGAAGCAAGATGTCAGTTTGCAAAGTCAAAAAGCTGAGAAATTGGTAGAACCGTGATTGTTAAGAGAAACTTTTGCTTAACAGAGCACTGCTTTCACACACATATATAATATACTACTTTGGATTTCCTCAAAGGCAGTCACCTGGAACCAGACTATTTGTGTACACACTGACAGAAAATTAAATCAAATGCTTAAGGATGCCACAGCATATATAGTGACTGATAACAGAAGTAATAGAAATTTGTCCCAAAAAACCCACTCATGGTTTCAACTTAAAATAAAGAAATTCCCAGCCCACTAAGAAAAACTACTGCAAAAAGCTAATGTCTGTTTCAGGAGCTGAGTCTAGACTGAATCCAGAAAGAGGGGACACCGATCTGTCTAGCTATCATGTAATGGTTGTGCTGTCCAAAAGCATCAAAGATGGCACAGTAACTGCTGTAACAGAACTGTGTGAAAGAAAGGAAACAAGATACTGCAAACTCCTGCTCCCCACTAAGAAGCAGAAAAATGTCTGTATAAAGCAAAAGGTAAAGCAATACAAAAACCAACACAAAAAGAGATAAGAGCAAATACATAGAGAACATCGCTGATGCATTGAAGGATCTACTGAAATAGGTGATAGCAAGATGTTTTATCAACTCAATGCCATTCTAACTGGCAAGTTTACATCAGCCAGAGGGACCTGTTAGATGATGAACAAGAAAGCCAACAAGAACAACAAACAGAAAGAGAGCTCAATAGTTACTGAGGTGCTAAGGAGACAAAGCCCTACAGGAATTGTTAGCCTTGACAAAAAGATTAAAACACCCAGAATGAGTGTCAGAACTTCTCACAAATAAACCAGTCATAGCAAAAAGCATGAGAAAACCTTACAGGGGACTCCTTCAAAGCTTAAGAGAAGAGCAACAAATGTCACCAAATACTTCAAAGCACAAAAGCAGAGGCATCTGCAGAAAAATGGCATTTACAGTTAAGTATGAAATAAAGTTGAGCTAAGCAGCTGCAGTGACTAAGGAAGTATAACGCTTCTCAGACCCCAGTGAAGGAGACTAGTTCCACTGGTAACACCGGGGCTGTGAATGATCCTATGAAAAAGAAAGTTATAGACTAAGGAACAACCTGCACCATAACCTAGCCCTGAAAGCCGCCTGAAGCAGGCCTCCCTCATCTTTCAAACACCTCTCCTGACCAGTGCAACAGCGTTGAACTGATTAATAGCTTGAAATTATGTAGGCAGGCTTTAATCCATCATGCACTCAGAAATTTAAGGGTCTATGAACTGCAAAGGCATTCTCATGGAGCAATGCTTTGAAAACTTATTTCACTCCCCTATTTTTTTTTTTCTAAATTATGTGAGATTTTCTTTTTAGAGGCTTACTGGGACTGCAAGTCCAGCAAGCTGGGACTGTGTGAACGACAAAAGACTGTTAACCACTGATGATACAATGCATGTCGCAAACCCAAGTATTACCAGGAAAGAAAGGACTGCAACAGAAAGGTACCGTCAATTTCTAAGACAGTATCTCCTTTTTTTCCCCCCTAAGTACGATTATTACAGTCTTACTGGAAGAAGTATCAAGCAGTTAAAGTGAACCTAGACATAAGTAAATGGTTTAAAACAAGCACGAACTCACTTTTTCCTTCAGGCACTGCCACTAATTTATTTTTAGAGGAGAACTCATGGATACAACAACCTAGGCATCACGTGGTTTCAAAGAAAAGAAGAAAATTTATATAATGGAAGCTAAACCAACATGCATACAAAGATCAGAAGATTGTCCAGTTCCCCAAGAAAGGTACATGCAATTGCAAATGTAGTTATCAAAAGTCAAGCTAAGAAGCAGGTTTTTTTCAAAGAGAAGTAGTACAAGAAGGGAGTAAATTCATATGCATGCCAGCAGGAATGTCAAAACAAAACTGAAATCGCAAGTTGGTAAAGCAGCTGTTGCAATCACCAGATTTAACAGGCACAGGATATCAAAAAATCTAGTTTCAAGCTGTAAAGTATAAATTCTGGTCTCAAATGCTGTTTCTGTTCCAATATGTATAGCTGACAGACAGGTCCACCAAAATCTCACACAAACTTCTTGGTGCCTTTGAAAGCAAATGCATCAGGTAAATTCTGTATATTAATAACATCTAAAACTCATCATAAAGTCTGATAACCTATCGCCCAAGACATCTGAAAAAACACTGGGTATCTGCCACTGGATGGATGCAGTGTCAGTATAGAAAGGGGAACTAAAGCACATTCTTATGTCCCCAAACTGGGTATTACCCCTGTCACCTCCCTGGGCAGCCATCTGGACAGCACAGCACTGCAGGGTGGGGAAGGCAACGGCATGATACATGTGCTCTCTGCTACTGCATAGTGTTGCAGTGACATTCCTCACCTTTAGAGAAGCCAGAGTTTAAGTTGCCAGCAGTGCAGTACCCGCAGGAACAAGGTCTATTAGCTGTTCTACCCTCACTTTCTTCCATGAAAAGGCATACCTGGTTGCCCAACTGCCATTATACGGGTGAGAGAAGATACAGGAGGACCAAAATGCTTCCTTCTACACTATTTACAGAGGGAAAACTAAAGGAGTTTAAAGCAAGAAAATATGAAAATCTCAGTACAGGATAGCAGCAATGAGTTAGTTGCCAAGCCCCCAGGATGTCCAGCGGAACAGGAAAAAATTCTATATTCAGATAAAATCATGCATCTCATATGATATTCTACAGCAGTGTTCAACACAGATCTTACTCTGTTTCTTCTAAGGTCAGAAGGTATTTACCTTTTCTTCATTAGAAACAGAGCTTGATCATTACCAAGTGTTTCCAAAAACTCTGTCTTAAAAAAAAGATTAAACAGATGCTGTTCACACTGTGAAGAGAATGAAATTCAAATGCATGAGAAGGTGTCAAAAATTTCAAAATACTTAAGACTGTAAGGCTAACATTCATTCAAATCTTATTAATTTAAACCTTGGTTATGTAAATCCTAGATTATGTCTTAGTACACTTGCCTACAAAGAAATAGGATCAGGCTTTCACTTTAGTCATGCAGGAGACAAACATAAAATGTGCATCTTTTGGTGTGATTAGCAACAAAGACTAAGCACAGACGAAAAGGTTTCAGCCTTTAGCTACTAGATCTACCATCTTATTTCTGTGGCTGAGCTATAATTAACCTTTTAGTCAGCCACCTCAATCATGAGAATAGATAATCATGGATAATCATCTCTTTCTGTGAGCCCAGTCTTATCTTTATAAACCTTTATAAAGATTCTCAGAATTTTCAAAGAGGATAAATCAGACTGGGAGTGCAAGCACCTTTATGGATCCTCAGAAGAATTTTAGATCAACCTGTATGTGTGATGCACTATATGCCACGACGTGTACCATAATACTTCCTTTATAACAGGTCCTGTGAAGACACCAAGCTAAGATCATTGCCAGGTCCATTCACCTGTAAAAAAACCAGGCCTTTGCACATTTCATCTCATTACATGAAATGTAATGTATGTAGTCTTACATAGTCCCAAAGACAGGAAAGCCTTACAGTAATTTGAGTAAGGTGCCATTTGGTCTAGTGGTGAGTGGCTCCATCACCATAGGGCACAAGAAGCGTGCAAAGTAGCACAGGATGTGCCATCCAGTCTCACTACTTCTAAATCTACTTTTTTAGTCAAAGCTTTGCCACACCATTTTTTCTGTCTCATGCCAAACAGGAGTGCACCTGCATAGCTGTTCTTGCCTGTAGCTGAACATCAGAGGCACGTTATGAGAGCAGCATAGTGAAATGGCCTGACACTAACACTGTGATGGTCCTCCTAAGGCCTACTTGCAGCAGAAACATAAAATAAGCTATATTACAGTACAGGAAGAAAATATAAAGAGGAAAGATGGAGGAGGGCTAAATACAATCTAGTTTCCCCTCTCCTGTGCAGAACACAAAGGCTCACGCCCATACTCATTAGTGACCCAGAAACGAATACCAACCAGAAAATCTCCCTTTAGTACCATTCTTTCTGGTCCCATTGTGAAGCAGCAAATACTAGCATGGTTGTCTATCATAACCATCCCATGGTCCCACAGTAAATTAAAATATCTGTGACACTGAATACTCTCCCAAAAGCTCCCAGTTTATAACAGCAGTTATTCTCTGCTACAGACAGCACAACTACTGTATTAAAACTTTGCTCCTACTTTTTTCATTTCTCAACAAAATAGAGTCAAAAAGAAAGGCCAAATATTTACCTTCTAAGGAGACTTATTAGACAATAATCCTAATATTTGTTAAAAGTTTTTGGTTTGTTTTTTTACAAATACTCAGAAATTTTCAAACCTACCTTCCATCTCTCAAAATCCACCAAAATCCAATTCTACTTCAAATACTACTGCCATGTACAAATACATAGTTATTCCAAGAAAATAAACCCAACTGTTTGATTTCAGAACAAACATTGGTGTCTAACATTAATTCCTGCGCAGCAAGCACAACGGGAAAATAAAGCTATGACTACTGACTGGACTTTGTATCTCATTCTAACGTGCAAGAACATGTATTCTGTGGCATTGACTTTCAACTCTATTTTCACCAGTACTACAGTGAGAAAAATCTTTCTTCTCTTTGTATAGATAAAAGCAGGTGGTAGAAGCTAACATAGCATCACTACTTTTAAATTAACCTAACCATCCTGCTTTTTGCTTCTCAGGTGCAGTTATATTCTTTGCCAAAGCCCATGTGTACTGGGATTTTCCCACAAAGGTCACATCAAGCCTTATTTGTAGAGCCCTTTACCAGAGGAAAAATTAAAAAAAAAAACAAACAGATAAATAGTAATGTACATAAAAATTAATCTCTTCATAAATACTCATTTTTGTTCACTCAAGAACAGCTTTTCTACTTGACTGAAGATAAGCATCAGACAATTTATGAGAATTCCCGTGCATTGACAGAATGTTAAATTGAAGGTCTAAAACCAAAATCTTGAACCCTTTTAAATTTTCTGACTATTAACTCCCCAACCTAGTCCTGCCCTCAAATAAAAGGAACTCATTTTCCATATTTAAGTCTAACTAGATTCTTCTAAAACCAAATGATTGCATAAGATTTCCAGTCTGTGGAAAGTTTTCAAAATTTCTATATAGTTCTATCTGAAACTCAGCCCTGAATTGCCACCAAGACCAGAGTGAAGTCCAAGTTTTATCAGCATCTAAACTTCACTTCCTTAGGTTTCAATACCTTTGCAAATACAGAATGCATATAGCAACTCATTTCTCTTTTCAAGAATCACATGGCATATATCAAGATCCTAGAAATCCAGTCATAAGTTAATTCTCTATTTCAGAATATTATTTAAGGCTGTATTATGGTGATGAAAAGCCTTCTATAGATAAAAACAAATATATCTGCAACTGGAATTCAAAGCTCCACTCCAATAAATATACTCAATGAAACACTTTCATATTAAATAATTTGACCTCATTCACTGCATGCTTGCTGCATGAGGCAATGCTAAGTCTATTCAATATTTATTTTCACTGTAAAGTAAGAGCTTATGTTATACTTTTAAACTTCTTCGATTCCCAAAGAACTCTACAGCAGTATTATCATAGCCATCACAAAGTTATAATTAAGCTGTGACTTAAAAAGTCTATTACGTTGTCACTAGTAAGTCTCATTGCTAAGTGCTAGCTAGCTATTCTGACTTACTAGTCCACAATGTCTCACACAGATTACTTTTTTTTTTTTTTAATAATTGTTTTGGTCTGGAAATAGGAATGCCTGACACTTTCCTAAATCAGAGACTTTCTACTTAGGAAGAAAAATACCTCCATAGTGAGACATTCCAAATGGCAAATGACAGCTACATAAACAAACATATGGCAAAGTGACATCAAGTGGCCACTCAGAAATCTAAGATGTTCTTCTCCCATAGGATTTTAAGTATCTCTCATATTTAAGGAATTTCCTGTGTGGCATACTAACCAAATACATCCACTCTGGCCTCAGAGAAATACCATGATTCATTCAATATGTTGAAGAGACACTCCTTATTTTTTTCCTTTGCAGAGGATATCAAGTATCTATAGTGATAACTAGGGAGTGAGTAAACTGAAAAGAAACAGCACTAGGCATCTCATGTTATCAAACAACTAGACAAAAGAAAAATATGTAAAAGTAGTTCTATAGTCAAATCTTGGGAAGAACAAAATATTAGAAATATATGCAAAGTTGTCTGACGTTAATCCTGCTATAAATTAAGTTGAAACATAACTTACTGGTAATGTTCCTGGTAAAGAAGCATCAAAGAAAGATACCAAAGAGTTAGGAGGTGCTGCAAACTGGACTTGGGAACCAGAGAAAAGTTTTGAGTTGGAACTGATCTGTGCGTGAATTTCCAGACCCACAACTGGTACCCATGGAGCAAGACTGAAAAGGAAAGAGAAGGGAAACAAAATTTAAATATAGATGACATTAAATACCATAAACATCTGAAATACAAGAATTAAGAACTTTTTATTTATTAACAAAAATGAAATTGTAAAAAAATTGTAAACAATGTTGTAAATACATCTACAGTGTAACAGCAGAAGTTGCACTGCAATATTGGAGAACCAAGACTAACTGCCAATATATACAGAGGGAACTATATGGCAAAGTGTTGTCTTCATTATATACAGAAAAGAAAGCCGTAAAAAAGAAATGTAGTGGTCTGAAATTTTTAATTTTTCCTTACATAAGAAATCTTAGAGAAATTAGTGAGGCAAACTTGTATGCTGAATGAACCCGAATTTGGTACCTCGTGAAAATCACAAAATCATCATAAATATCAATTACTTCTCAGGTAGTTTGATAAATCTCCAACAGACAGGTGGCATAATAAATTATGTATTCTTTGTTGGCTAGTCACTTGCATGCTGGGAAAGACGGTTCTCCAGAGCAGTGTTAGTAGCATATTAGCATAAACATTAGTAATCTGGTAATAGAGAAATCATCATTTCAACTAGAGAGCTACTGCTCTCTGAACATATTCCACAGAATAAAGCTTCTCCATATCATCTAAAAAGTAATTGCAATTCTCACATCCATAACCTCTATATGGACAAGAGAAAAAGGTCACCTTTACAGTATGAATTGCTTGACAGTTTCTGTAAGTAATTATCTGGCCTTGTACAAATGAAGTGGCACAAATAATATTTCAGCGATGAAGTCACATTTCTATGGCAGAATACTTCAGCAGCATAAGTACCCACATAGCTATAGGAGATAAGCAAGCTATGGAAAAACATCAAATATATCAAGTACAGTGTTCCTTCCAAAGGTGAACATAATACGTTGCCAAGATTTTAGTTTTCTGTCTGCCCTTCAACAGCTAAGGGCATCCCTACAAACACCAAACTAGCGATGCAGATGCCACTTATATCGCTGCTTGAGGAAGAATACTATCATAAAGGATTAAGGTTCAGATGTTTAAAGGAGCCAATACATTTTCTTCTACTGAAACTTAATATTTTCTTCGGCACTTTCAACTATTCATAAAAATGCCTCGAGGTTTAAAAAAAAAGGTTTTTTTCTTAATTTTGGAGAACAATTTATTTAATTGTTTCCTACATTCTTTAGAAATGCATCCTGATCACATCATGGCATTAAAAATTACATGAGTCTTCACTTAATCAGCGTGCTCGCTTACACTCTGATAAAAAGATAAATGCATCAGTCAGTCCTGGAGCCTTACTGACAACACTGATGAGAAACCTGGCATTTCTTGCCATGTTTGTTCAAGGTTTACGTTTTCAAGACTAACAGCAACATACTTCTGCTCCTGTCTGCACAATTTCACGTAGGTGATCGGCTGTGCCGAGAGAAACCTGAATCTCACCAGAGAACACAAAAGCTTATACAGGCCATAACTCTCAGTCGCTGCAGGAACAAAATGCCCCGTTCCAGGCACACTGACAAAGTCCCACAATTTTCCACTGGAAGAGAAAGTTTCCTTCGGACCACAATAGCCCCTCGAAAAATACTTGTGAGAATTGGTGCAGCCCTTGATGTTTATACTTCGAACAGGTGAATACTAACGCTGTCTTAATTCGCTTGCATTGTGTCTGGCTCTTACCACGACCAAACGTGTCAGGACTCAGCCCTACTGCTAAGACAAATACTGAGGGGGGGGCAGGGGTAGAGGGGTGTTGGGTAGGGCTGTGAGATAAATGCGTGCTGAGAAGGTGCTGCCAGCCACCAGCAAGCCCTAAATGCCTCACACGACTCCGAAAATGGTATTTAATGCGGGCCCCGCTGCTACCACCACGTCGCCACCGCTCAGCTCCCGCAGGCGCACAAGCCCGGCGGTCCCAAACCGGGCCCGGCCTTCACCCTACGGCTACACCCTGAGGGCGGGATGCCTCAGCCGAAGAACCACCTCCACCAGCCCCATCCCAGCACCGTACCCGCTCTTCCCCGCCGGTACCGCCCCGGCTCTCGCGTTACAGGCGGTGGCGGCAGCAGCCCGCTGCCCGCGGGGGGCGGGACCGGGACCCCCAGCGGCCCGCTGCCACGCCCGGCGCCAGACCCCACCGCACCCCCGCGCCGCCACCGCCGCCGCCATTTTGTCTTGCTCCCTTGCCAGGGGGCTCTCGCAGCGCCCCCCGGGAAATGTAGTCCGGCGCGCGGAGAGGCGGGGTGGGGAAAGGACTACAACTCCCGGCAGGCCCCTCTCCCTGGCTCCGCCCTTCCCGCACAGCCCGGCACTTCAAGGGAGGGGCGGGGTGGGGTGTGCCTCCGCGCGCTACTTGAGGCGGGCGGGCGAGCGAGGTGGGAAGGAGTTGTGGTGAGGTGAAGGTTCTGTGAAGGGTTCTGCTGCTTCTCAGGGTAGGAGGTGGGGAGCCAGCTGCAGACACGCACCTCCCCATCTTCACCAGCGGCAGGGTGAAGGCCGGCTCTGCTCAGTTTGAGGTGAATGTGGGGCATTTGTCCCTCAGTTTTGCTGTGGAAAGGTCTCCCTCTGCCTTTGTGGCTCAGTGTAATGGCGCCCTGTTACCGGGCAGGTGCAAGTTCTCCTCATAGACAGCTCTCCTGCTTACCTTCTCCCGGAGAGGTGCTTCCCCAGGCACCCAAAAATGTGGAAGTGTTAGTGTGGGAAGCAGCTGCACTACAATCTGAGGGGGTTTCGAGAGGCCTTGATACAGGGGTATACGGGTCCTCTGCTTAGCCTGAGGAAATTAATCGTTGTCTTAGAAATGCTGGAGCAAGAGACGGTGATTGTATTTGTGTCTTTCTTTTAGCTGTTGTTCAAAATGTCTTGTGCTCAGGTCCTCAAAGGGGTTGTGTATGGGATTTCCTTTGGGTTCTCACTGATACAAAACCAGCTGCTATTTTATAGATGGCATTTTGCAGATCTTGGGCATCAAACGACACAGTACCATGCAGCTGAAATTTCGGATCTTAACTCTGTATGTAGAGCAGCAAGGTCCAGTCTCTGCAGGGCCTGGGGGTGTTATTGCTGTACAAATACATGGTAATAAAGAACACATTCAGGACATATGCAAACATCTTAAATGCTGTTTACGCAGCTACATTGCACAGACAATAGAATTAACAACCTTCTGTCCTAAGCCACAGGCCTGTGGAGCTTAAATGGGAATGTACATTAGCCGTTGCTTATATCATCTTTGGTCTGTCAGTTACTCCTAATAGAAGCTAATCAGCCACAAACATATGAGTAAGACTGATTTCTTCCAGCAGAGGACAGTGGTGCACATAGGCACTTGACATTATCTTGCAACCTTTATACCCTCTTGTCTTCCCAAGCTCAATATGAGATGCTGAGTGGTTCAGAATCATGTGGAAGATAATTTATACAACTAAGAAAATGTTTTATAATGGTTGTTCCATAGCACTAGTTTTCTAATATATTTATATTTTAAATGAGTTACATTAACAGGAGGTTCTTTATAGGAAGAACCAGTTGACAGATACCTTCAGCAGACACTGATCTACAGATACTTGTACAATATAGCTTAGTTTAATTAGTTGGTTGCATTCTTTTTCTTGCAGAATATCCCTCCCTTGTACATCAAAGTGCAACCAAGACAAAATTCCTTTCCAGTAAAGAAGAACTGGACACTGGCCATCTCGGACATGTCGTGGAGAATGAAAGAACATTGGAGTGACTCTTTTCCTTCTCTCCTGTTGTGAACCTCTTCACATATGAGACAACCTAATGTAAAGCCTGTATAGCAGTCTTTAAGCCAATGGAATAGGTAAGAGTTTTTGGTAATTTTGACATGAGGAAAACCACATTGTCTTTTGGACTTAGTGGGGGCCTATGCAATGTATTGTGATGACAAAGAACGCATTTCAGGCTGAAGCTTAAGTATGTGATTGTTATTTCTGCAATAAATTTATTCCTTTAACAGTTGTCCTCCATGAACTCTGGATTTAATTATTATTTGATACTTTGTTGGGATTGACATATCATTTTAACCCAGCTATGAGGATAGGTTCTGAATATAGATCTAAAATGTTTTCACTGGTGTAAAAATGGTAAGTTTTGGATTATTTTACTTTCTTTTAAGCCTGTTATCCTGATGTAATAGAAGATTTCATAAGTAATTACTAAGAAGTTAAAACCTCATGAATATTAAAATCATGTTACTTAAAGCCTTACTTGCACAGACTTCTGCCCTTTGTGCATATTATTTAAAAGGGAGTAGACAACACAGAGGGGTTGAAATCCACTTTCCGCATCCAAAACAATTCACCTGAAACTTTTAGCTGTATGGGTGTTGTCTTATGTAGAGAGGAGGATTGGAAAATGCCATTGTTTGTGATTTAAATTGTCTCAATGCTATTTTAATTCCTTTCCCAGAAAAAAATCCTATTAGAAAGACCTTTTTCTTTGCAGCCCTGTGCCAGTGACCAAGTAGGTAATAAATGAAAGCTCACACATCCATATACAGGAAGCTGATCAATCACAGACAAGCAGGGAATAATTGCCTTTCTCAGCAGCTTACTTTGAGGTAGGAAAGGCTACATATTGTTCCTTATGTACCCTGGGCAGCAGCCTCTACTTTGCAGTGTGTTTATAGATCATGCTGTGGATTGGAATAGGAAAGTATCTCCAGCACTGCATAAAGATTTGTACAATGATAGTTCAGTACTAACTATGGAGACTTCTGTTTTAGAGAGGGTAGACGCAGAGGGCAGTTTGCTCTGAGTCTGAGTATCTTATTACTGTAGGAATTTAACCAATGCCTGAGAGGAAATTGGAATTTTGTAGAGGACAAAAACCCAACAGCATATAATTTAAGCCATAAACATGCAGTCTGTCCCATTTATTTGAAAGAAGATCCCTGTGAATTTCAGTTTATAGGGTCTGAGCTCTAAATTCTGCTTTCTTGCAAGCCATGTTTAGCACAAATACTTAGTCCTTTTGTGGGCTGTGAGATATCCTTTTGGTATAGCAGGGAATGGGGTATTCAGACTGTTTGTTAGATACCTCACAGGCTGCCTGCAGTGTCTTATTTCAGCATGTGAAATAAGGAACAGGCAGGAACCTCTGTTGTTAGGTGTTGAAGCAGAGGGTGTGGCTTTTGGAAGAGTAGATTTGTAGTCTATCAACTAATCAGACATTGCCCTACAGGGAAGAGTAATGAAGAGGATTGTTAAGTTTGGAAGCAAACTATGGTAAGGGATGTTTTCAAACTTTAGGCCCCTAAGATCACCTGTGTACCTTGAAAGCCTTTTTTCCTCTACAGGTATAAAGAGAATAAATTTATTCTTTGTCTGCAACTTTCAACTAATAAGGGCAATGATTTTCAGCCTGGACTATAGATTCAATTTGTTGATCTACCAATAATGGAAGATGGCAAATACAAAAAAATGTACCTGATCTTGCAGATTGGAAAAGGGTATTTCTCTTGACCACAGGAGACAGTATTTAGGCAGCTAATAGAGCTGCCAGGTGTGATCTGCTGACCATGTGTGCATGCATGCATGCATGCAGTTATAGGTTGGGTAATATGAAGGGACTCATGGTTTGAAGGGTCTTGTTTCAGTGTGTTGATGTACAAAATGGTATCAGTTTCTATTGACAGACAGGTAATGTCGTTTTACTTTATTTCGTAAAAGAGTTACTACTCATGAATTGAAAATAAGGGCCATACTCAGCTAGAAAAAACTACCACAATAAATAGGTATGCAGAAGCAATTTCTGTAAACAGTAATGGAAATATAAAAGTAACATGCTGCTACTGATATTACTGTAGAAGGTGAATTCACTGTTCCTCAGAGGCTGCATTGTGGGAGGGAACCTGTATCTTTGGTTCAGCCATGAGAACCCTTACACTACGGGTCTCCTGTACTGGTTTTCACATGGCATGTATTGCCTGGAAGTGCTGCAATGAGCAAGTCACTGCACCTGTGATTTGTATCAGGTGTTGGCAATCTTGAAAACTAGCACTTTGGTACATAATAGGCTCTTTGTGTGTCATGACATGGAGTTACTTGGAAGCTGGCTACTGGGCTTATTGCAGTGAGGGAGCCTGATAGTGTATTTCCTGAAGGCAAAGGCAGTGTTTGTTTGAGGGAATTCAGCACTACTAACCTTGTCTTATGGTAAGTGCTACTGTTAATCCTATTGTTTAATAAATTAGACTTTTCTTTTTCCAGTGTGAAGTTCAGCTGTTACGGGCATAAGAGGTTTTCCTAGTATGTCACTGCCATATTGGTGTTGTATCTTTGACTAAGTTATTAGAAAGATCACTTTATGAGCCTGTGCTACCTTTGGTTTGATTGCCAGCTGCCTAGGGTTTCATTTCTTTCTGCTGGAAGTCAGTATGATTTACTTCTAGGGTGATTACTGCTTTTGGTTTGGACCTGTTATAATATGCAATGTTTTCTAAATGCTTGAGTTGTAATTCAGGAATCATGTCAGGTTTATATTTAGATACAGTTCAGTCTATAAGGAATGTGTTGTGGTGGTGGTGGTTTTCCTTTATAGTATGTTTTTCAGGCAATGGGAACTACATTTGAAAACAGCAGAGACTAGGCTAAAGTGTCTAGATTAGAGAAGAGCCCATAAACATTGTATGAATATCATGCGTGTATTGTCTGTGATGAAGCATGTAGTGATTGATAATATTTCAGCTGATCTAAAATTTCATAGTATATTCTCTCTAATTGTATTGGCAGCCACAAGAAAGCCTGTAAAATGTCTTTCCAGCCTTTGGCTTTCACTTTACATAGTAAAGAGCAAGGAAGGGTAGAGGAAAAGTATGTAGAAGTGAGACTAATTTGTTCCTGTGTTTTATTATTTTTTGCATTGCACTTCTGTGTATTCTGTTTCTTCTGTTTACAACTTTCTACTGAAATTTCGAAGAGCTGTGTTATGTCTGAGGCCTGTTATTTCCTAAATTAAGAGCCACAACTCTTGTTGCAGGCTATCTATGACTTACGTAGAAAGTCAGGGATATAAGATTTCAGCAGCATATGTTTTCACATAACCAGTATTTGAATGAGAACTTTCTCCCTTGACCCCAGGGTAAGGGAAGGAACTGAATGCCATTGTACAAAGTACAACCCTAAATCCTAATCTTTTTTTTTTTTTTTTCTGAAGATAGCCCGACATTGTCTTGATGCTTGTTAAAGTATTAAATTTTAGACAAACTATACCTTCCAAACTGCACTTGAGGTATAGATTGTCCATTCTGGTATCCTTTTAAATTGTTTATGGATTCAGTTTCATATACACATTTATAAGATTGCAGCTGACAGCCCCACCCCAGGAAAAAATAGACACAAAGATCTATGCTAAATTTGTTAAAGAAGAAAAATTTTAGTTGAGTGGTCAAATAAGGAATATGCATCAAAGTGTTTCCCTAAGAGATGGCATTAATAATCAACAAAACCTTCAATTAGTATTGACTTTTCTGTCACAAATAAAGTCAAGGAGTTGTTTGAAAGAGTTGTCAAGCAGCATAATGCTTGGAGTAAACCGTTACAATAATGACATTAGTTTAGGCTAAAATTAATTTTTTTAATCAAAACCAATCTAAAGATAGTCTCAAGTGTTAAATCCTATTAAGGTGCTGCTTTTCAGAGAGGGATTTCTTCAAAACATGAGATTACTTGTAGGTTGAAGCCAATTTGAAGAGGTTATATTTTAAAATAAAATTATATTCTGGAGCCTTAACACAGTGCTTCCAGGGGCTGCCTTTATTGTTTGTAGCACTAAGGATTGTTTTTAATTGTCTGAAGCAATAAGAATGTGAACTAAAACTGTTGATCAGATGGAACTTTGTGATTAATTACTGCACTAAAAGCACAGCAAAAATGTAAATGAAGGGAAATACTGCAGATAAATGCTCAAAAGCTTTGAATAAGGTTCCAGATCCTGAAGTGAGACAGCCTTGTCTCACCTTATTTTTTCTGTGCAACAACACAGACTTTCGTTTTGCTTGTTTAGGATTGATTTATAAGGGGTTATTTATTTTCAAGACTGTTTGTATATTTCTTGCCTTCAAATGTATACACCTATAGGTTGCATTATGCATCACCCAAGTGGGCTTGAAGAACACAGGTTGAAACCCTTATCCTGCTGGATATAATGTCTTTACTCTGGGACATAATTTATTTTTATTTTTTTACTTATATAGTTGCACTGCTGTCCTCCTCTTCCCACAGTGCCTGTGGTGTTTGAAGCAAATTCTGATTTATGTTCTGCCTTTTTTTTTAATAAGCAACAAGAATGTTTTTGGTGTCTGTTTGTTCTGTTTGTTTTTTCCCCCTCTGTACTGTATTTATGCCATACCTATGTGTTTGGTAACTTTTCTTATAGTGAAATAAAAAGCATAAACGTTGCTTCCTCCTGAGAATGAAAAGACAATGGCAGTGTACTTGAAATTACTAATTCATCTCACAATTTAAATAATACTTATTCCTGTATAAATGCCAAATACTCACATACCAAAGTGGCAAGTGAAATAGAGGAGAAAGTAAGTACCACCATTTAGTAGATTAGATGGAGAGATGCTGTTTGGGTTTTTTTTATGCAGACTAAGAAAGGCTCGTTGCTTTTGAATCCTGGTTATGATTTCTCCGTGGACCTGATAAAGATAGTTAGTGTGTTAGTCACAGGCATTAACTGAGAACTTGTAAACAGAATCGTATTGTGATGACCTGGGGAAATGGGTGCCTTTGGGTACAAAACAGGGCAGAACACACAGAAGCAGCACAAATGTATTTCCTGTTTTGTTACTTGTGTATCTAGTGTCCTACTGGAAAGGACTGCTAACAAGTTGAATCAAGTATTTAATCTTGTGTAGTTTATTCTGTCCTTGGGCCTTCCGTGGCACCATCAGTTCATGCTGACTGGTGTGAACTGCTGCCTACCAGTAACAGCAGCCTACCTCACATAGGCTGCTGACTAACCAGAATCTTTTTCATTTTGTTTTGAACTTGTGACCTGGTTGCTCGTGGGATAACTTGTCCTGATTGAAGACTCTTGGGGTGGTGTGTTGTATGTATTATATCACAGAGCTTCTGTTTTCCAATTTATTCTTTAGAAAAAGTATGAATAATTGTACAGTCTTGTGGACAACAGCTGTATTAAAGCCATATGCCAGTGTATAAAATACATTGATAGTAGAATACCTCTTTTACTATTATTTTAAAGGTAAGAAAAAGAATTAAGTGCTGTTTTTTTTTGGCATTTGGTGTTGGGTTTTGGTTGGTTTTTTTTTTTTTTTTACATCATGTCAGATTTGCCCCTTAAACTTCCAATTATGGAAGTGAAATTCTTTCTGTAGAACTTTTATTAACCGATCAATCAGTAACTGCTTTGGGACTGAGGTGCTTCAGTAACTGATTAGTAAATTGCAGTCTGAAGCCAGAATGTAAGAGGTGTTGTGTGCTTTGCACATATTGAGGCAATGGCTCATTAAGTTTTAATAAACTGGATAATCTTTGAAGTTTATATTTCCTCCTTGCCTTGTCCAGCGTAGCAGCATGTGCAAGGAATTCAGTACAAGCCAGCAGCAGCACAGTATACTTGGACTGTGTCAGAAAGCTGCTTCTACAGGCCTTGTTCAAACAGAACTCTCAGGAACTTCAGTAGGAGTTTGGGATCAATCCCAAAACTGCTGCTGAAGCAAAACCAAAAGAGTTAGCCTGTGTTAGATAATTGCAATAATGTCTTTGCCTAAGGGACTTTAGAGACCAACCTTCCTAGCTTTGCCACATGCCCTTCGTCTCTTTTCTCTCAAAGTATTAGCATTTATAGTATGGTAGCACAGCTTTCTATTTACTCTAGTAGTGTTTTTCTCTCTCCTGATGCTCACTGTAGTGGCATAAGTTGTGGTAATGGCAGACGAATGCATTGCTGGCTTTTGTTCTAACAATACTTTTGATCTCTTTTCTGTCTTTTTCTGCTACTGTGTAGATTAAGGCAACAAATAAGTGATTGCATAGGAAGCCTTTTTCCATCGGGGTAGTATCAGTATGAGGAAAAAGTGATACTCTACCGAGTGACTAGGCAATTCATATGTTTCTAATGAATGTACAGAACAACGTTTCTGCTGGAGCAAGCATACGGTAGCGACTGTGTATTGGAAGGCTGTGCGATGTACTTGGCCTCAATGGCATGCTTTGCATTACTGCTTCCCATGTTACTGTGATGGAGATTCAGGGAGATGGTATTTTGAATAGATATGCAGCTGCCTTTTGCATGGATGAAAGAAACGCATCTGTGTATCAAGAGAGTTTATTTTTCCAATTATGATCTGCTATCTCATGGTACTAGATAGGAACTGTCTAGTTCAGGGAGCATTTTATTACCACAACATGAGTCATGCAAAACTTACTATTTCTTTCAGGTCCTGAGAGGGAGAGGTTTAGCTTCATCTTGGAGTCCTCTTCCCCAAAGCTTGTCTGTTGTTTTCTTAGTGTTCTGAAACATGGAATTTAGCATTAATGAGAAAAAACACCACACAAAACAAATGGACAGAAATTAAAACAAATACTACAACTGCCACTCTTTCAGTGATTGGAAAACGCAAAGGACAAGAGCAGTACAAGAGGTTGTGTTCTGAAATATGCAGGTCTGGACTTACTGTATTGTAAGTATGTGTATATGGTGTTTGGTAATGCAAAGTAGCTTATAACCTCAATGAGATGGGGCAAACTACCTTCCATGGTAGTTTCTGTGCAAATTCTGATGTCTTGTAATTACACAGTCTTGCTTGTGCTCGTGTTTACTTGGTCTTTCCCAATCACTAAATGTTTCCCAGTCTCCAGCTGTTTCATTTTAAAATCCATTTTTATTGTCATACACAGAAAGCAAAGACATACATTTAGTCAGGATGATTTTACTCTAACTTAAGGAGAAGAAAGAATGAGAAAATTTCCATGAAAAATATGGTCACTGTATTTGCTAACCTCTTCAGAACTGAACACAAAATGAATTTGTTGTCTCTTTGTACCAAAGAGTGCTTGAAAGATTTGCAAATGCATGGTAATAGCATAGTAAATAAGCAGAACATTGTGAATATATCTTTCAAAGGCCAAGGAATAGCTTAAATACTATTTTAAATTGTGGTTGATATAAAACATTTGCAGTTGGATCATGTATAGAGTAATTACTTTTGACAAGTTAATTTTGCAAGTGTCCAATTACACTATTCATTCATAGCTTATCTCTTCACAGTGTGGCTGTATTCACTTAGATGTTCAGGCTTGATTTTTCCATTATGCATTTAAGTATGGATCTAAATCCATGCAATGTGAATTCACTGAAAGGGCAGTTCTTAGCGTTGAGAGTTTGAACCCTGCAATCCAGTTCACAAGACTGGCTTAAATCAAGAGGCGTGTGAGACTGGGGTTTGTTGGTTTGTTGCTTTTTTTTCTTTTTTTTTTAAGCAGTAGTGTTTGTTTCTTACTTGGCTTCTTTTTGCTGTTGTTAAGATTCATATTCCCAGTTTTTCTTTAATTAACAATATAAAATCAAGTTTAGAGGTGTGGTTTCTTAGGAATCCACCAGACTCCCAAAGCTGGGACTTTAAAGGCAGAACCAAGTATCAAAATGTACCTTAGTATTAGAAGATACAGAGCTACTGACTCTGTATAAATGTTACAAAGTAAATACGAAGAGAGTATGGAGTATTGAATCTTTGAGATCCCAGGATGGCACTAGGTATTTCCAGTTAGTAATGGGAGCTGTTGATTCGCTGCAGTTGATAGAAGTGGAAATAAACCAAGTCAGGAGCATACCATGATTATTCAAAATGTTCAAGGGCATCTGTAACCTGCTTCAATCAGTCAGGTGTTTGTTTTTTAGGAATGAACGAATCATATGCATTAAAGGTGGACTTTGGCCTCTAGAAGCTTTTAAAAAAGAACTTAAAAAAAAATAGTATCCAGTGCTTATCCTCTGAGTGAGCAGAATAGGAGTAGGGAACTGCCACACGATTAATCAAGCTAGTGATTATACCAAACTGAAAACTCAAGGGACCAAACTTACTAGGCCCTGGGCAGGTAATTTGCATGATCTGCCCTGGTATTAGTGAGGCAAATTCAAGAAGACGTATGGTAGTGATGGTAACTGGTGTTTCCTCTGTCATCTATCCTGTTTTTTGACTTGCACAGAAATGTCTCTCGTGGTAATGGAACCAGGTCAAAGCGTAGCTGAACCTTTATGGTTCTCTGCTGCTGACACAGAAGTTTGTAGGTTGCTGTTCTAAATCCCCCTGAGGAGAGAGAGAGAAGCATGTTCATTACAGACATGACAAAACCTAGACTAATATTTTTGGACTATTTTTTTCTTTTCCTTCTTGCAAGCTTACTGCCCCAACTTGAGAGAGACATTGATTTAGCAACCCCATCCCCCTTCATTCTCTTAAATTCAGATTGGCACTGACACACACTCAGGTAACCTACATGGCTCTTTCCAGTCAAGACTTAAATATTTCCAAGTTCTTTCAATTCATTTATCTGTTTTGAAACTTAAGCTATAAATGGATCTTAACAGCAGGTTTCACACAGAGATCTAGATATCAGGCTGTGTCATCCTACACAAATATTTGCATTAATTTAATATCTATTCTGCATGTCTCACATTGACACCTGTTTGAACACAGCAAAAGCTTACTTTTCCCTTGCATGGCTGGAAGTAACTAACAGGAGAGGAGGGGCAGGCCAGGCCAGAAGAGCACGTGTTGGGAAAGACAATTGGAAGTCTTGAACGTGACATGGATGTCTAGGATTGACAGGTGAGCCCAGCAGATTTATCACCAAGTTTCACTAGTGCTACCCAGCAATGCAGTCTGTAAGCAGCAGTGATTCTTTTTTCCAAACTCTGTGTAGCTTGACTTTCTCAGAAGCTCTGCGCTCTGGAGAAGATCCTCCACTATAACTTACCAGCTGGTTCAGGATGCCAAGAAACCCTGTCTCTTCTAAGACTTTGGAGTTTGTGTTCATCTTGCACACTGCTATTTAAGTACTGTTGACCTAGGCTTCCTAAACATGGCTTGTCTGATGCTATTTATCTACCTACTTATTAAACCAAAAAAAATCTGACCTTCAGTGTCTGTCTGCTGGGCTATTTCTCTGAGATTAATTTTGTAAGAGATAGCTGAAAATCACTTTATATATTGGCTTTCATATCCAACTGTGGAATTATCTAGAGGATAATAGTAATATAAATCTTCCACCCGGGTTTTACAGCGTTGTTTCTATTTTTTTCAGCACAGTTACAGTAGGTCTGGGTTCAGGTTCACATTGTTCCCTCTTGCATTATTGCTTGTATGTGAGAAAATAATGGCAAAAGCACAGTGTTCCAGGGGACACCTCTGTTTTGGTGAAGATAATGTGATAATTGCTAACCAATAATACAAACACATACCAGTTTTAGTATAATTACCCTTAGCTCAGGCGAGAAAGTTTCCCTAAACTCCATTGCAAGGACAGCAAAGCAGCAAACAAACAGAACTCCTGAGTCCTGAATTTCATTGACAATAGCATAAACAATGCAAAAGAAATGTATTTTGGGGGGCCTTTGAAAGAGCATTAAACCTATGAGGATTTTCCAGGTAGAAAAGCATGTTCAGATAGTGCAGTCTTAAGCAGATTGTCCTAAAGTTTGTGTGAGAAGGCTGAAGAGGTGGCAAGGTTTTGGCTGAAGAGATAAAGCATTATTAGTGTTCCTCTGAGTGTTGGCAATGCAGGATTTCAGACAAACTGGTTAAGTATCGCTGCATTAAAATGTAATTTAAAGACAACCTGTTGCTCTTCGAAGTTATAATGGAAGTCAAATTGCTTCTCAGCAGTCCTGTGTGTTAGCAAAGTGGCATGAGTGGCAGCAAACAGAATTGTGGTGTGGTTGAAGCTTGGTTTTCATCAATGCTAGTTTAAATCAAACCTTGTTGTAATGACGACAGTGTCATTACAGCCATATAAGATGAATGTAGTCTAGGCTGGTATCCAGTCCAGAAAGTCTGTTCGTTGGTTAGAAGATTTTATGAATGGGCTGCACCTGCTCTGTGCCTAGAAGTAAACTGGTGAATGCAGTGCCTGATGTCTTATGGCTTGGGCTGCATCTTGCTTGGACTACTGACTTACCACAGCAATTATTACAGAGGTAATACAGTAATTTTGTATTGCATGCTGGCAATGAGTGAGTTGTGTGTTTGTTTTTGATGTCTAGATTCAAAGATGTTTTAACCTTCAGTTTCAGAATTTGTTCACATATTTCATAAATGCTTCATTAATAAAATTTAGTACTCTCATTGTACTTCCTATCTTATGTCGCTGCACTAGTATTTAATTAATCTTCATTTCATTAGTTATATATTCATTAGTCCAGACAAACACTTGAGGCTGGATTCATTGTCCATGTAATGGGTGGTACAATGATTTAAATGCAGGAAAATGGCTCTCTAGGGTATTTAAGTGAGAGGGGAGAGTAATTTACGTATTAGGACAATTCAGGGCTAGCCAAACAGTGGCTGACAACCCATTCAACTATGTTGGAATGGAAATGGAGGGAAAATATACTTGGCAGAGGAAATGTGCTTTATTGAAATGTGTCTGTATATACATGGTCCTTTAGGGAAGTCCCTTATGAAGCAGGAAGCGAGTACCTGTTTTTCCTTTCTTATGCAAGGGGGAAGTAAATGGCCTCTTACAGTCTGACCTAATCTGAGTATAGTCACCAAGTGAGTCTCTACTAGGGTGAGAGAGGCATTGTCACCTCTACTACGAGGTCTTGGGGGCAGGCAACTTCTACTGTATCTGATGTTCTCTCCACCTGTATGCCAGATGTAAACACCATCTCTCCTGAAGAATAGAATGAGGCCTGCGTCCGTGCTTTGCTGTATTGGCACAAGCCACGACAGAGTATAGGTTTGTGCTAATGTGCTGGACTGTGAGGAAGGCTGGCTGAAATCCAGTCATGGTTTTGCCATCCTGTCTAGGATTTTAGTTGTGTTGCTTCTACATTTGCTCCAGCAGTAGAATAAGCTATTCACATATTTTATGCCTTGGCATAGGCATGTGAGACTAATGGCACATTCATCCTTTCAATTCAGTGAGATTGAGGTGTAAATTACTACTCCTTGTGAATATGTTGTTTGACTCTGTCCTTCACAAAAGTAGATGAAGTTCCAGATGCTGATAATACTGTTTGTGTTGAATTGTTACCTTATTCCACACCTAATCTCAAGGCTGGAGGAAAAATATTTTGGGTCAAACCCTTCAGTCTTTTCTAACCTGGGTAATTCCTTGATTGCATAAATAGTCCCATAAGATTTCATACTAACAGGGACTATTCACTCAACTGGACACATATATCTTAAAATATTAAAAAAACCCAACCTTATAATGTAGGAACATTTTAAGATAAAATAAGCATAAGTAGCAGTCCAACTGTAATATTGATTAACTTGCCATGTTTGTCCTGTATAGTTGCATGGAATTTTGTAATGTTCATCCTACTGGAGTCTGTAGGCATCCTGTTGGTTGTTGGTTCTTACTGGAAGATAAATAACATAATGAAGCTAAGAGGTCAATCAGTGCAGTGGTGCAACAGCTATTTTGCCAGTGTGCAGTGCTTCAAATAATTCTATTATTTATTACTAAAGTATTTGCCCCCATACTTATTAATGCTGCTGTGCTACCCATTAATAACCCTTTTCATTAGCTCTGTCTTATCTACCTCTTCCTCCTTCCACAAATAAATACCAGAGTTGCTAAATCATGTGTAAGGGAAGAAAATATTCTTAAACACTGTGAGAAGTGAGTCAGGTTATCTGTTTGGTATGCTGTGATTTATTTGACAGATGAACACAGAGAAGGATAGGGCATGCAAACAGTGCGGTGTTCTTGCTTTGTCACTTTTGAAATTTCTCTTTCTTAATTTCCTTTATTTCAGTTCCTAAACACAATTAGTAGGTGCATGTATGTGTCAAGTGCAAGATGATGTGTATGTCTTCCTAGAATTTACATAGCCTTTCAAATTTTTTGAAAGAGAGAAATGAAGCACAGTGCACTGGATAAGTTGACAACTTTGATGTATTGCTTCTCAGCTGCAGAAATGCATAGCTTTGGTTTAGCAAGAATATTCTCAGGCCTTTACCAGCTCTCAAGAAGTCTTACAGTGGATTGTACTTGCTAAGTTATTACTTCATTCTTTAGACTACTCTTTTCCCCTCACAAATTCAGGTATTTTCTATAGGATTTTTATCCAGTACAAATTTCTTTACCTAATACTAGGCATTGGTTTTGAGTCCTCAAACCTGGCAGTTGTGATTGCAACAGCTTTCCGTGCTTGAATGAACACTTGCACTATCCTGGGCCAGAAAGTGGAGATGGGCTAAAATGGTTAACAGTTACATGCTACAAAACACTTTGAAAAGGAGGAGAATATGCAAAGAATCGGGAAATACTCTTGGATCACAAAAAGTCATCTGTGTCTGGGCCTGTACTCTGGTGGTGTTCCTGACAGGTGCTTGTCTAACCTGTTCTCAAGGACTACCAGCAGTAGATATTTCCTACCTTGCAGGCCAACTTATTTCAGTCCTTCACTATCTTTACTCATGCAAAACTTTTCCTAATTGTCATGGTTTGGGCTGGACTGGCCACTGAAATGAATGACGGATGCTCTCCCCCACCTCTCCTGTAAGGAAAAGGAGAAAGAGACTCGTGAGTTTAGGAAAAAAACTAAACTACTTTAATGAAACATTAATAATAAAATAAAAACGAAATAATGACATATATACAAACCCAATATTGAGCTTCCAGGATGACGATTGCATCACTGGTAGCACTGGGAAAGTCCCAGACTGGACCCAGCAACTGGGAACTAGATTACGGATCTGGATTCAGGAATGCATAGATACAGATCAAAGGCAGACGAACAGAGAGAGTCTTCCTCAGGCGCCGGCCATTGAAGAAAAAGAGCTGACCCTTTGATATCTCAGCTTTTATACTGAGCATGATGCAGGTGGGATGGAATATCCTGTTGACCAGTTTTGGATCATCTGTCCTGTCCGCTTCTCACCGCAGGTGCAACCACTCTATGCTCTTCTGATTCTGACCCTCCAACGGGACACGTAACAAAGTTAGCTGGCCTTGGTTGTTATAGCAGTAAGTATGGGCAAGAGCCTCTTTGCACACCATTCCTTGGCATAAATTATAAATAATCAGGTCTTATCACTCTAGGAGCGAACAGCGTCTGAACAATATGCTGTGAATTTCAGAGGGTTCAGTTAGTTAGAGGCTTAACTGCAAAGTAAAATTATTGAACAGAAAACTGGTTTTGTTTTACCTCAAACCAGGACACTAATATTTACCACAAATCTCTCTTTTGCTGTGATTAAGACTACCACTTTGTGTCCTATCCACAGTGAATGGGCAGAATAAATGAATCCCTTCTCTTTGCAGCAGTCCTTTGTAATCCAGTAAGACTCTCCTAGTATGTTTCCATTTGATGTCTAAAAGCTAAAGCCCTGTGTCTGTCTTTCCTCATATTTGATATTTTTTTTAAATCCCTCATCTCTCTTCTCTGAGGTCTCTCCATGTAGTCTATGTTTTTTCTGAAATGGCATGCCCAGATGTGAATCCATAGCTTAGCTGATGTGTTACTTGGCTGAATAGAGTCACTTCGCTTATCTTTCAGCTTATATTTATGCCTACAAATGGCACATCTGCTTTTCTTATTGTATGGTACTAAAAGAAACATAAAATTATTTAATTCATATTTGTGATCCAACGTAACCACCAGATTCTTCCTACAGAACTGATACCTAGCAAGCTGTTCTCAACTGTGTGCTTTGAGCAGTTAATTATTCCTGCCGAAGTGTACAAACTTGTGACATGAACACTTTCCAATTACTATTAGAAGTTATGTAGTTTTTCTTAACGGACTAATTGTTCTGCTTGAGAGAAGGCAGGTTCTATCTCTTTCCATGTGAGAGAAATGATTGCAATACAGAAATAATTTTTGTGATGGTAATTGAAAAAATTAGTTGGTGAGTCAGTCTTCTCTAGGGGATTTTCCTGAGATTTAATGCTGTTGTAGTCCATTTGACTTCTCGGTAACACATTAAGATTTCTTTTTTGAGTAGTGTGTTCTTTCTTTTTTTCCCCTTACTCTGAAATAGTTGGAAGAGGAGAATTGTTTTGAAAAATCTGTCTTTGCAAACGTACAATGGTCTTGCATTCAGAGGTGATGATCGCAAAATTTCCACAATATGGTTTGTCCTGTCATGCCCAAAAATTTTTGTTAAAATTTCAGAAGCCTATAGAATTTTAGGGATGTGATGGTCTTTTAAGCTAATTTTTCTTCCATTTCCTGTTATAATGTTCCCTTATAGGATTGAAATATGAGTGTAGATTTGAATGTTAGAATATGAACGTGTTTAAAGAGTCGGTTTTAGAGAGAATCAATCCTTTGTATGGAAAACAACAGAGAGATGGAAATGATTAGCAAAGAGGATTCTAATGGACTGGACTTAATGGCTGGAAAGCAAATCCTGCCCATCTGGCTGGGGCACTTGAACTGCATATGATAAATAGATTGTAAGACCTCCTCTGCCCAAAATTCTTGAGAAACCATAGTTGACTAGATGGAAAGAATATCACCTCCTCCCAGATCATAGCGTATGTAGACTTCCTTCAGAGGATCAGCTTTAGAAAGAGAAAGAAGAGCAGCAAGTCTTTAATGCCCTAAGCAGAGAATTATTTTTTAAAAAAAACAATCATCATCAACAAAAACTAGAGAGGAAAGACCAGAGTGGTGCCAGTTGTCACAGGAGTCTGGAAACTGTCCAAAACTTAAAACGCTTTTTCCTTTTTCAGTAATTTGGGTATTTGCATCAGCATCCATGGTCACTGAAAAGCTGTTACTTTGAGACCTCCATAGGGATGAAGATGTGTGACATCTTGACTGTCACTGTCCAGCTGATCCCCAGATCTGAGATGGTGATGCAGGCTTATGAGACTATGATGTGGATTATTAATATTTACTTTTGCTATTATTATTGTGATCCCATGGATTTAATGAAAAAGAACTATAGCTGTTGTGAAATTCAGTGACTGATTTGCATATATTGTTGCATAATTGCAGCAATAAAGATTGAGGTGAGATGCAATAAATTGCCCTAGTGATGATTTTTAAAGCACCATCTGTGGCCTGGGTCTTTAAAAGTGGCATTGTTCAGAAATCTGTTGCGTGGCATACAGGTGGCTCATTCTGTGTATTTGCCTGCTAATCAGCAGTGGCCTATGTTGGTGGGGATACCTCCACAATGAAAGACAATGGTACTTAGCGTTGTTTTTGGAACAGAAGCACTCCCCACAGGCTATAACATAGTGTTTTATTTTGATTGTCAATTTCCCACAAGACTGAGTTTCCTGAAAAGGGTGAACAATAAACCAAATGCTCATTATTTGGCTTCATGTATTTGAACACAACACAGCAGTCTGATATAATTGATTCAATTCTACTAAGTAGCATATGATGATGTTGTTATTTTAGGTGCACTGTACAGGGAAAACAGCAGGAATAAAAACACTCTAAGTGTCATGTCCTTATCTAGTGACCTTCAAAGCTGACAGATACGTGTTACTGAATCTTAACCCCCCAAAAACAACAATAGAAAAACCAAAAAGAACACCCCGCTCCACCCAACACCCCAAAGCAAATACAAACCCCCCAATGCTCAATCCATTAAGAGTAAATCCTGGATCCCCTGAAGACTTTAGTCAAAGTTGATGTCAAGGAATACATATTTGTATGCCTTTCACCCCTCAACTCCTTCTGCTGGCTTTTATTCCTTTATTGGACCCAAATCAGCATAGATTGTTTTGCCTATTCTGAACCAGTTTTACAAGCAGAATCTTATAGGGTGGTAGCAGAGTAGAGGGAGAAATAATTTCCTATTCCAGGGAATTTGAAAGTGATGTAAGCATTTGACTGGTTGTCTTTAAAGGGGACAGTTTAGAATGAGTTTTGCAATCTGTAGTTGTCCTTAATGTGGTAGTGAGAAATATCACCAAGAGGTATGTTATGCCATCAGCTAAACCATGCAGCTCCTTAAATTGGCAGGTGCCCCCACAGGAGGCCTATCACAAGGAAGGCAGAGAATACCTCACAGGGAAAGCAAACTTAACATGTTAATTTTACTGTATTGCTGTGCAGGGGTGGTACTTACTTGTCAGTCAAGCTGGCATCCTGTTCTACTTGAGTCCATCTAAAATAATGCATTGAAGTGCCAGGCTGAAAAATGTAGTTAAAAGATAGGGGTACAGTGTGGCCGGAGCGGAATTTGCAAGTAATGTGTGTTACAATGTGGCACGTGACTATATTATTCCTGGTAATCGCAGATCTGTGTCTAACTTTGGGGCCCACAACATAAGAAGGACATGGACCTGTTGGAGTGAGTCCAGAGGAGGGCCACAAAGACGATCAGAGGGCTGGAGCACCTCTCCTGTGAAGGCAGGCTGAGAGAGTTGGGGTTGTTCAGCCTGGAGAAGAGAAGGCTCCAGGGAGACCTTATAGCAGCCTTCCAGTACTTAAAGGGGTCCTACAGGAAAGATGGGGAGAGAGCCTTTATCAGGGAGTGTAGTGAAAGGATGAGGGTAGATTTAGATTAGGTATTACATAGAAATTCTTTACCATGAAGGTGGTGAGACACTGGAACAGGTTGTGGCTGCACCATCCTTGGAAGTGTTCAAGGCCAGGTTGGATGGGGCTTTGAGCAACCTGGTCTAATGGAAGGTGTCCCTGCCCATGGCAGGGGGATTGGAACTTGATGATCTTTAAGGTCCCTTCCAACTCTAACCCTTCTATGCTTCTATGATCTCAGTATTTTGCAATTTTGGCGTTTGCCATGGCTTTCATTTAGAAGAGCAATACTTTCTTCTATTGATATCTCACCCATCACTGCTGGGCACTTATTTGTCTGTAGTATTAGTAACATAAATGTATTTCTATCATATGTTAGTGAGATGGAATTTTATAGCATTAAACAAAAGATGAGTATTGATATGAGCTTTGAAAAAGCTTCTTCCGGTTTGGCTAGGTTTTCTTATTTACAAGGAAGTGTGGGTTGTTGTTTTTTTTTTAAAAAACAAAACAAAAAACAAACAAACAAAAAAAAACCCCAACAAACTCACATAGTATTTGCCCAGAGCCTATCATTGATCTTTTGAAAACTGTAATTTTAAGATACTTCATTAACTCTAGTTAGAATTCATGTTGTATAGTGCTGGTCAGTTAGAACTTGGTTACTGAATGATGTAGAGTCTCCCCACCCCATATGCCTTAAGATAGCGAATAAGATAAATATATGACAGGACCAGAGAGGACAGTAAATTCTGAGACCTCTAAAAGAAAGGATTTTAGTAGAAGGTATTTGTTCACCTATATAATTTGAAGTCCATTGAACAATTTGCAGTGCATTTCCTTCAGCCACAAAAGCTAACTCCTTATCACTCTTATTTGGAAAATATTTTGGATTCCACTCCTTTCTGCCCTCAAGTTACATTTTGACTTGTTTATGCTAAAGCTTGATTCAGTAGGTTTTTGAAATTAGTATGCTGTTAAAAAGGATGGTTGAGGTTGAAGTCTATAATGAAAACTGGTGGAAAAGTTTTAAGGATTTGCAGAATCAGGGTGAAATGTTGTCATTATTTAACCCCAGCCAGCAACTAAACACCATGTAGCCCTTGCTCACTCCTGCCCCCACCCCGGTGGGATGGGGAGGAAGATAGAAAAAAGGTAAAACTCTTGCTTTGAGATAAAGACCATTTAATAGGACAGCAAAGGAAGAGAAAATAATAATGAAAGAATATACAAAATGAGTGATGCACAGTGCAGTTGCTCACCACCTGCTGACTGATGTCTAGCTCGTCCCTGAGCAATGTGCCCTTGTCACCAAAAAGGCCAATGGAATCCTGGGCTGCACAGGGAAGAGTGTGGCCAGTAGGTTGAGGGAGGTCATTCTCCCCCTCTACTCTGCACTGGTGAGGCCACAACTGGAATACTGTGTCCAGTTCTGGGTTCCCCAGTTCAAGAGGGACAGAGAACTGCTGGAGAGAGTCCAGCGTAGGGCAACTAAGATGATTGAGGGATTGGAGCATCTCCCTTATGAGGAAAGGCTGAGAGAGCTGGGACTCTTTAGCCTGGAGAAGAGAAGGCTGAGGGGAGACCTTATTACTGTGTACAAGTATCTAAAGGGTGGGTTGAAGGAGGATGGAGCCCGACTCTTTTCAGTGGTTCCTAATGACAGGACGAGGGGCAATGAGCACAAGTTGGAACATAGGAAGTTCTGTTCAAATACACGGGAAAAACTTGTTTACAGTTAGGGTGACAGAACACTGGAACAGGCTGCCCAGGGAGGTTGTGGAGATTTTCTCCTTCTCTGGAGATTTTCAAGACCCGCCTGGATGTAGTCCTGAGTAATGTGCTCTAGGAATCCTGCTTTGGCAGGAGAGTTGGACTTAGATGATCTCTAGAGGTCCCTTCCAACTCTGAAAATTCCGTGATCCGAGCCCTCCGGCCAACTTCCCCCAGTTTATATACCAAGTATGATGTCATATAGTATAGAAAATCCCTTTGGCCAGTTTGGGTCAGCTGTCCTGGCTATGCTCCCTCCCAGCTTCTTGTGAGCCTCCTTGCTGGCTCATATGGGAAGCTGAAAAGTCCTTAACTTAGTATAAGCACTACTTAGCAACAACTAAAACATCAGTGTGTTATCAACATTATTCTCATACTAAATCCAAAACACAGCACTGTACCAGCTACTAGGAAGAAAATTAACATTATCCCAGCCAAAACCACGACAAACGTCTTATGGAAATCTTTATTGCAGATAATCTTAGTTCATTGCAGAATAGAAACTATGGAAAATAGCATTAAATCCTACAATGGTAAGCAGTAAGTCCTGAAGATTCTGTATGGTATAATAATTTGTCTTTAATCTTAAGAAGTGTTCTAGCTTATTTCAAGTGTTTTTTCAATGCTTCATTTCATGTCTTTTGCTATAGGCTTGAGCCAAAACCTTTTAAAGTCAATGAGAAGATAATATTTCACCTTTACATCAATCGGCTTTGGATCCAATACTATGACTCATGAAGCTCTGTGGAGTTCTTATTATTGCACTTGACTGATAATACAATAGCCATTCAAGTAGCCAGGAATTTAAACAGATTTTGAAAAATGAAACTCTTCTCAGCTTGCACACAATCGAAAATGAATTTGGATTTTTTTTTATGTTTTGCCTTTCTTTGTAAAGACGTTCTTTGGGTATGGTTTGTACCATTGCAGATAATGCAAATGTAGTATCAGGCAACACTTAAACTTCAGTACCCATCTGTATTATTTTATGTGAAGATTAAATCCTTAGCTCACTTGCCCATGCTTGTTTTTGATTGTAGCCTTTTTAGCGGTCTATAACTCAAGTAAAATAAAAAGAAGTGGGGGAAGGAGAAACATAAGACTTGCAAATACTCAAATGTAAAAGGCCTCTCTTCAGACTGACACTGCCGTGTTCAGGAAAGGCTACATTTTGTGAACAGGTTCTTTCTTGGGCACCTTCATAGTGCTTGGTTCCTGTGACTCAGAGTGTTCTGACATCCCACACATTCGTGAGAAAGAAATTACTTTATTTAAGCAATGTCACTCGCCATCAGATCAAGCTTCAGAACACTAATAATCTGTTTTTATATGCAAAGGGCATATGAATGAAATCCAGGCTGTGGCAACATTCCTACTAACTTCAGCAAGAATTTGCTGGTTTTGTCTTCTGCAGCAGGACATGTTACTTTCCTGGATTGCTATTTTGTTTGTTCACATTTTCTCTTGAAGTATCAGTGGTGATGAATGCTGGTGAGATAGTATGTGCCACCACTCTGCTGTCTGGGTTTTTTTTTTCCAGTTTTTCTTTTTTTGCCACTTATTAAACTTAGTGTTCAGTAGACAGTCTAGTAGATGCGATCTCAGGCTTATATTCTTATGTCAGTCATTTTACTTCTAGGTTAGTGTTTCAAGCTCACATCAGCACTAGTATCATCTTGCTCTTCGGTAGCCAATGTGAAATATGTTGCTCATCACAGTGATGTTTATAATGGATACATTGGGTCACTGACCATCACTGCAGCTAGCACATGGGGTAGGCCTGAAGAGGATGGAATGTGGAAGCTCCTTTACTTTCTTACGTTAATTGGAGAGCTGATGCGAACTGCTTTCATGCAATGTTTTGTCTACACCCTAACGCTATGCATAAATTCACCTTTTGTAGTTTTTAATCTGTACCCCTCTAGTTCAGTACAAATTACACTGGAACTACTGGTTTTGGAATGCAAAAGTTTTATGCTCCGTAAGGCTTTTAATGCTGGGATCTTCTGTGTACTTGTATCTACTTTAGTTGAAACCTGCAAAGCTTGAGGAAAACAGAAATCCCCCCACATACGATACTATCCAACAACTGAAGTTTGATTATATCCATTGTGTGTAATGTATGCCTGCTCATACACGCTGCACACCCTGTATGTTCTGGCTGTTCCCCTTCTAAGCCACTGTATAATGCTTGCACAAAGCTGTTCCTTGGTGCCTTGAAGAATAAAGTAAATGCAGCTTGCTTGTTTGAATGAGAAAGTGGTATTTCAACCTGACTTAGGGCTTTTTGCCATGCAGTGTAATATTTTAGTTTGACTAGATCCTCAGAAATAAGTAGAGGAGGTGTTTTGGACAGGTAATTATTAAGATGAGATTACAGTAGTGATCACAAAACCATTTCTAAACTGCACCACACCAGCTGCCTAGAAGAACAAAGTTTCTTGTTCTGAATGCTGTATTAATTTGAGGGAAAGCATTGAACTTTATTTCTTTGACATAGAAAAGGAACCTGTTGTTCCAAATGTTGCTTTGTTTTACTAGGAGGGGAGTTGGGCGAGAGAGATGCTGATGTTTCTGCCTGTGTTAGAATTTCGTGACAGTATGTAAGCAGTTATATCTCTCCTGAGCTGTCAGTAGCTCAGTGTTCTACTTTGATTAGACCCATGACTAAAAAAATTACCATAATCCACTGACAGGCATGAAAAAAGCCATAATAAGACTGATAACAATGTGTCAGTTAAGAGGCTATTATATTTTACTGCCTTACTACAGCAGACTAAAAATCCATTCAAACTTACCATTGATATAACTAAAGCCTTTTAAAAATCTGCCGCCTGCCCTAGTCTTAATAATACTTATTATGCCAATGGGAGAAAGAACTAAAGTATGCACCTGTTTACATGAGCGTTTAGATGTCGACAGTTTTACTGCAGGCATACAGGGTAGCTACAAATAGAGGGCCTTGGGTTTTTCCTTCTGTAAGCAGGAAATTTAGAGATCTGGGCTAGAAAGGAAGCACAGACGAAGACTATGGCTTTGAAACACTGTGCAATGACAGCTCAGGCCTGCAAAGCCCTTTTTTGTGGCAACTTCATAGGATACTAGGTATCTAGAAAGGGAGACAAGCTCGCTCTGCTTCAATTTGTATTCCTTTTTCCTGTCATCCCCTACACAAAAAAGTTCTCAGGGTAAGTCAGTACAGGGTTTTGGAGGTCTTATGCAGATGGAGCCTTTACTGTAACTTTTATTTTTTTAATTTCATGGTATTTCAGTTGGAGATATTTTACCCAGCTGTTGGATTAAACAGGACAAATTTCAGTGTTGACAAAAAGGTTGGTGGCATTAGCTGTCTGCACTTCGGGTGCCAGGCAGGTTGACCAGGGAATGTGTTGATCCTCTGGCATAAATTGAGCAGCTCTAGGATGCAAATTTGCAATGTACTTTTCCTGAGATCCATTTGGAACCTCCAAAGCTGCAGATTGTGGTCAAGACAGCTTGTTATATCATCTGCCACTGCCAAGAAGACTGTGGCTCCATTAGCATTGTATCCCTTCCAGCAACCATTAGTCTCTTCATTGAACTACAGAAGCCCAGCTCCCTCAGTTGCTCCTTACATATCATGTTCTCTAGGCTGTGACCATCTTGGTGACCTTTCTCTGGATGTTCTCAAATTCTCCATATCCACCTAGAACTGGGCACAGATTCCTTATGCTTTACCAGCATCCTGTAGAGGGGGATAATAACTCCTCTTGATTTGCTGGCAGTGCTTCTGATACAGTCAAGTACTCCATTTGCCTTTGTCATTACAAGTGAATGTTTGTATCTCATGTTCAGCTTGGTGTCTGCTATATCTCACAGATTTTTTTCAACAGGTCTGAAACTTGTCCAGATGCTTCCCAGCATATGTAGGTACATGGGTTTATTCCACCTCAGGTGCAAAACTTTGCATTATTCTGGATTCTCGTTGTTATTGCTTGACTGTCATTGAATAATATGGACCTCAGTATCAATCCGTGGCAAATGTTTCCCACTTTTGACCACCAACTGTTGAGCAGTCAGTACTCAGCAGTACTCTTTGAGCCCAGCAGTCCAGCCGGTTTTCAGCCTACCTAAGTCTGTTCTTCCAGCCCATATTTTTTTTCAGCTTCCAAAAACCTTACTAAAATTCAGATGGATTATATCCACCACTCTCTCTTTCTTCAGCTAGCTAGGCTATAGGTTGGCTAAGTATGGCTTATTCTTAATAATTCAGTGCTGACTTTTCCTGATTGCTTGATTTTTTTTGTGTGTATTTGGAAATGTATTCAAAGAGGATGTGCTTCATGATTTCCAGGGCTTCAGGTGAGATTGTACTTTGTGTTCTCCTCTCTGCATTATTCTGGTCCTTAAAAAAATGTATTTTTTTTTTAATCAGTGACCTGATCACCATTAATTTTCATAAATTATAATAATGATGTTACTATCAGATTGGCTGATATTTGCAGCCCCTCCAGGGCTCCAGGTTATGTCTGGTCCTGTGGACTTGAAAAAAATCCTGCTCCTGTAAGTAGTCATAACCTGTGACTCTTCTGTTGTTGGGTACATGTCTCCTTTCAAGACTTTTCTGATACATGCAAAGATCTGGGAGCGAAGTCAGTTTGTGAAGATGAGGCTGGGGGGAGGGAAGATATCGCATGGTCCGTTGCTAGGTTCTATAGAGTTTGTGATGCAAAGCCTGCAAAATTGCCTGAGAGATCTTAATTAGCTGACAACTGATGCACTCAGTAGTTTAGGGACTTCTAAAGAACACCACATTTTTTTCATTATTTCTGTATCTTGTATTTCTCCCCCATCTCTTCATCTGTGTGATGAATTTCATTGCTTGTTTAGAAAAATTGAAAACAGTTGGTCAAAAAGACTGAACCTGTCTGCAGGTCAGTAAAACCTTTAAGATCTATTATATTGCTAGTCTTTAGCATAAAAGACATTTTTTTTTCAGGAAAGTTTAATGTGATTTTTCAACAAGGTGTGGGAAAGGAGTGGACTTTGTGACACTCTTCAGGTGAGCATGTTAGAAGTAGAAGAGTGCATGTCAGGGTTCATATGGTTCAAAAGATCTCAAGATACTTCTGGCATTTCCATTCAACCCTGGAGTTTTCAAGAAGATTTGAGGGAAGTGATGATGGATGGTAGTAAATGTAATAGTGAGGTCCTCTAGGGTAAGCATAGATTTATTTCTTTTGACTAGAGGAATTGATCTACCAGAAACTGTCTTAGCCCAGAGAGGCTGTAGATGCCTCAACCCTGGAAACATTCAAGGTCAGGTTGGATGGAGCTTTGAGCAACCTGATCTAGTTGAAGATGTCCCTGCTTATTGCAGGGGGGTTGGACTAGATGACCTTTAAATGTCCCTTCCAAGTGAAACCATTCTATGATTCTATAAAGCCCATATCAGAGATCTAGGATGTAGGAAACTGGCAAGTGACACTTGAGACTTTTTCCTTTTTTTTTTTTCTTTTACTAATCTATTTAGAAAACAGTTTTAATATTGACAAGCAAAGTGCATTGTCTGTAGTCTTTGGTTTGTCTTGGTGTGAGGCTATTGCACTTTCCCTGCTGTGGTTATTAGATTTGCTTGTCAGTCTAGAGCTAGCAGTCTGTTAATTGAGGTTCTACTTTCTCTCTGGTTTTTATTGCACACGCACGTGTGCATGCAGAGTGATAGTGAGGCTCACACAGACAAAGAAATAGTAAGGATCAACAACTGACTTTCCCTTTGCTAAGTGTGTTGTCATGGCTTTTATGTAATACGCAGCATGTGCTGAATTCTTTTCTTGTACTTGAATCTTCCTCCTGTCCTCTCAAACCCATCCTAATTCATATCCGTGATCTCCAAAAGCTTCACTCTTAGTCCTCTGTCTTTCACAATCTCATCTTTTGAACATCTGATTTCTGAATAGAAATGCATATATCTTCTGGATGCTGAGAACATACAGAAGTATTCTGCAGCTTCTCTGATGAAACTAAAATCTTGGCCTATCTGCTTGGGCCTGTCTGTCCACCTGCTGAAGCTCAATATAGCTGAAACAGAAGCCTTAGTCTTCCCTCCCAGCCATCCTCATACCTTTCTCTTGTATCCCTTGATTATGCCAGCAACCTTTCTCCTAGCTTTGGCAATGCAGTTTTTGACCCACTTGTGTCAGTGATGACTGCTGCTCTAAAGATAATTTCCGTAGCTCTCAGTTTGACGTCTGTGACTTCTTTCCTTGACTTCATCAACTATCTCTGTCTAACCTGTAACATTAAATATGTTTGTCTTTTGTTTTCAAGGCTCTCTATTCTCTCCCACCTATCACATCTTCTGCATTATTATAACATTTATTTCTGCCTTCATTTGACAATCACCAAACTTGAAAACTTTTAATGCTACTTCTTTTTTATTTTTTAAATGCTATAATTTATTTCATAAACAGGTGCAGAGCTGCAAATTATCCTCCTTCAAAGCCCTTCTAAAAAGTTTTCTTTATTTGTGGTGCCTACAAAAGCTTACCACCAGGTAAGCAGCTGTGTTATGCTGAGACCACTATTCTTCATACTGACCAATGCTATCCTATTGTTTCCTTGTATTTTCCCCTTTTGCCATCTGCTGTGTCTCATTCAAGTTGTGGTAGTGGACTTTTCCTTCTTCATCTTTGTTCATACAGTGCTTAAGCACCATGGTAACATTAAAAGGGACAACATTTATGACTATGGCTTTCTTTTCCATCCATAAGCCACTTCTTTGCATACTGTGTTTGCAAACCTCCCAGAGAATAGAGTCTACAGAAGGCAATTTAAGTCCCTGACTGATGTTTTTTCTCGCTTAGTTGTTCCAGCTGTAAATTCACAGGTATAGCAGAGAAGTGTCATTCGCACAACTTGTGCTCCCTGGTCTTATTAGGAACTTTGCTTCAAACAGGTCAAATTGTTGGGAGGACTTAGTGCACGCAAAACACTTGTACAATTCACTTGCACCTGTTGCATTTTGGGCTTTCTCTTTTTAATTGCAAGGCATCATTTTAACATCTCAGCTTCTGTATGAGCCCCAATGCCAGAAACAGCTAGTCAATTTAATTGCTTTCTGTCAGCGAGCTTTATCCTATTTTGCAGACTACAAGAGAAAGTGCAAGTGTGTGTTGCAGCTGCAGATGTGCCACTTAGTGGAACCCTATGAAATGGAGCACTTCTGGAAAGTGTGTTCCTCAGTTGCTGACTAGTCTCATGCTCTCCTTTAAGTTCAGAACATTAGATTTGTGTCTGTCAGATGCTTCAGTTTCATGACCATGCATGATGAAGGTGCAAACCTACTCAGTAGAGCCTTATTAGAATTTGAGTCAGTTCTCATTGCCCCCATATGCAGCTCTTTAAAGGAGGGGTATTTATGAATAGATGATAGATTGTCAGCAAGCCTGGGATAATGCAAGTCTTGTACTAGATAGATCTTATTTTTTGGCTGGTTAGTTTGCTGGTGGAGGAAGCCGACACTTGCTGTTTGGAAGGGTATGCTTTAATAGTCCCATTCTTCCTGTGTATGCTGCTTGCTGTTTCAGATTCTGAATCCTCTGAAGCACTGATGGAACTTCTGGAAATTATCCCCTGGACTATGGGTGCAATTGTAATTCAAATTAAATAATGGTGGTAATAAGAAGACAATATATTCTGACTGTATGTAATGCAGCAGACAATAGCTTGATATGTTTGCTATATTTGGACCTTTCCCTGTGGAAATTAAAGATTTCCATTTTTTTGTAGCAGGCTGTGTTTTGCTTTAGCTGTGTTCAGAATTTCACACGTATCAAAGCCTAATATGAACAAATTACAATGTTGTCATTGCAGTGCAATTTGCAGACTTCTTCCTGCTTTTGAGATTGCTTTTCTCCCCTCTCTCCTCTTTCTCCATTCTCTTTTTTTTTTTTTCTCCAAGTTCTTTTCCTTCGTGCTTCTGAATGGGTGTGTGTTTTCATCTCTCACTGATTGCTTTTGGATCCAAGCACCAAAATAGATTATTTTTTTCTTTTTAAATAAAAATACCTGAACTTATCTGGGTCTTTTGCACTCGGAGGCTGTAGCCTTCAGTGAATGTATTCCTGTATTGAAATGAAAATAAAATTCAAATGTGAATTCTGTTTTGGCTGGAATGCACAATGTCATTATTACATTCTAGTTTTCATACTTACTAACCTGTGATTTTTAGGGGCTGTGACAAGCTGCATATTAGCTGCAAGAAATGTATACTGCCATCATCATAACTCTTCTCTGCTTTAAGCTACTACTTTATTCTTCAGACTTTTTCTTGCACCATATGTGCTCTTGGAACAGCTTTTCTTTGAGCTTCTCTCTATCAGTCACAGAGAGCTCTCCACATCTTAGCATTCTTGACTCTGCCATTAGCTAAATCTGGGAAAAGAGGTGGAAATATCTTTACCTGTCCCTAACCCCACCAAAATCACAACTCTAAACTGATTCAAGTCTTGTGTTTTAACTACACTAGAGCATTCAAGAGAGGTGGAAGGAGAGCAAAAAACAACTTTGAGAAAAAATATTATTTGTATCTGTACACATTACGTTTTGTTGTTTTGAGGCATTAGTAAATCACAGCCCAGGAGGAGCACGTATGTGTGCTATAGAGCATGGATATATTTTCAGAACAAGATGGGAAATCTGCTTCTGAATCTGAATCCTTTCTGTGCCATCAAATGACCTTTAGGGTATCGGCTGGGCTCAGAAATCCCTGTGTGTGTTCTGCCACTGTTTGCACATCCTTTGTTAAGTCCTGTAAGTTTTCCATGTGTTCATTTCTTTGATAGATTTCTTGAGCCAACCCTTTAGTTTCTTCCAGCTGCCTAATAACATGCTTGCCATGGCAGATGCTTTGGCTTCGTTCTTTAACACATATCCCAGATACTTCTACCTTCTTTTTTTGGATAGCTTTGGAAATAAAAGTTGTCAGACACTCTACTAAACTTCAACATTTGTTGTCAGTGAATTCAATTTGACAGAATATCTAGTATTTTCCAGAGGCATTTGCTTTGGAAGGATACTTGCATGTCTTTCTGTCCCTCTGTTGGATTTCTTTATCTTGTGTTCATATGCGAGATGAACGTTTGCAGTTCAGTCTGTAGATAATGGCCAAATTAGGAATGGCTATGCATTCAGCTGTCTGTCTGTGACTTCGTTACATTATTTCCTCTGGTCATTTCCAATGGCTTCCACTGTATTTCCAGACTACAGGGATAACTGATGTATTGTATTCCTTTGCCTCCTAATAAATCACTTACTTGAGAGACAGTAGGACACCATAATTCCTGGCATTAGCTTCATGGTGTGACACTTGGGAGGGAAGGGGGGGTGGCTGGGTGGGTGGAATTTGACTCTCTACTTAAGATTTCTGTTTATTTTTTTTAAATTTCCTTACTTATTTTTTGAGATGTTGAGAGGCAGACTTGCTGCTAACCCAGAGCATTGAGCGTGATAAATAAGCTTCTGGAACATGTTTCTGCTGCATTAACTTGGTTGCCTTCATGATGGTCTGCCTGTCAGTACGCCATCACTTTGCAATTGCATGTAGCTTCTCTGGGTGTTTCAAGCAGGCAAATCAAAGCTTACTGGCATGTTTTAGTCTCTGAGCTGTGTCTGCAGTGCTCTTGTATAATGGTTACTTGCCTTCAGTGTTTGACGAACGGTGCGTGTTACTGCAAATGGGAATGACATTCCGTACATGTGCAGTGGCAGCTGGAGCATGCCACAGCTTTACAGAGGTAAGGCAGCCTGGCATGCACCCGGGGGAAAAAAGTTCCAAATCCAAGTGCGTTTTGAGGTCATTAATGTGTTGCTGGCAGCGCTATAGTTAGAGGGGGTCATTTAATTAACAGTAATTGCTCATTGTGCGGCTCATGAAGGATTTACTGAAAAGCACCTCATAAGATACATGTGGCTTTGAGGGAAGTGCATCTTCTCTCATGTACTCAAGCTCCATTTATGTATATTTTTCCATGCATGGGGCAGTGGTATCAATATTATTTTTATTTACATAATATTTGTGGAATGTTTGCAGTATTTTAAGTCCAAGGCGTGGCAGAAGAAAGGAGAGTCATGGGCAGAAGCCAGCTTCAGCATGCATTGTGTGTTAGAGTCATAGGGTCTCTTATTTATTAAATAGCAGGAGAGTAGAATGTCCTTTGCAGAGAGAGAGAGCAGATTTGTCAAGTCTCTTATCTCTCCCTTTCTTCACTCTCCCTTCTCCTTTGTTCACATGCTCCTTTCAGCTCATTTTTGTATGGGTGGTTTTATTCTCTGATAGAGACTGCATTTTTTCCCTTCTTGCAGCTTGTTGGCTACAAAGAGGAAGAACTGACAGGTTTGAAATAAAGGTAATGATAGGTAATGGTTCATATAACTCTGCCAGTGCAATCAGAGAAAAGCACTCAAAGCACTTCCATGTGATAGCTCCAGCACAAAATAAAGTTAGCAGGTTAAGATGAAAAAGGAAATTAATGGTGTAAGGGAAGAACTTTGCTGTTTTATTAGAAGAACTAATGATATTTTAGGTTTAGGAATGTGCTTTTTAGTATTTATTGATATCTTAATCCCATCTGTCTGCTTTTTACAACCCTTCTGCTGTTTTCCTATTGATTCCTATTCTGTAACTTCTAAGTTTTGGACTTGAATCCTGCTCCAATTGTGCGGTCCTCTGAATAGGTCTGATGGCACAAACAGGATTGACTTTTTTTTAATTGTAGATTTTGCCTTTTACTAGTGTGAAAAATAAATAACAACAGTAGTTATGAAAAACCTCCATTTTGTCACATCTCCATGTCATCTTTTCCAGTGAAGATGGGTCATGACTGCCTGTACTTTTCCTCATAACTTTAATTGTCCTAAAATGTCAGTGGTCATATGTAGTAACATCCTTTAAGTGTAGCAGTGCCTATTTGTCAATGCTCCACAAATCTTTCTTTTTAGCTTAGCCTTTCATCTTTGTATTTGTATTATATTTTTAAGTAGACCAGTTTGTACCAGAACTGACAACCCTGCAATGCTTTTGCATAGCTACATCCCAGATCTGATTACTCTACTCTTTGTTGCTGTCATTGTTTGTTGTGTTATATTGGACAACACAGTGTGTAGAATCAAGGTTTTATTTCTACATGAATTATTTTTGTGCTATGGTGATCCATGATGTTTATAACTAGTGTAGCTGGTTGTGAATTTCCCAACTTTTAACGAAAATTAAATTTTCAACCTTTTAAAAGAAATTTGTATTAGTAAAGGGACCTATGCTCTAGAACAGAATAAGGAAACTCACTCTAGAACAGCTGATAGTGTAGTCATTACAATCGTGTTTAGAGTCTTTGGCCTCCCTAGTTTAGATGAGGAACTTGCATTTTTGGTGTTATATGCAAAACCTAACCACTCCAATGGGGAGGCTGAGAAGTCTCCCTAAGTTGCTTCTTCATTGAGATATTGACTATTAATCAGGTAGGTAAGTGTTTCTCGCTTTATCTAGGCTTGTTTTCATTTGTGGCTTCAAAAGGTCTTAGTTATATCCTAGTGTACTTGATCTTCAAAGGATTTTACTGACTTTGGATTTGATACTATGTGATGCCAAACACATACTGTAAGGTGTTCATGCTTCTGCTTATACTTGCGCTTTCACGCTAGTTGGTCCTGTTACCTAATTAAATCATTTCCTAGCTGGATCTCTTGATTATAAAAATAGTCCACATACTTTATACCTACCTTGTAGGTTCTAATAAATGCTTTCTACTGTTTCCTTTTTAAATATTTTTTTTAATTTGCTACTACGTTGTCATAGCCCCCCTCCAATTAGTTTACTTTCTTTCCCCACAAATAACGCTTTTTCTTAATCATCATGCTTTATGATTGTTCCATTTAGCACATACTCCCACACCAATTATTTTACATTTTTCTACACTGAACTGCATTTACCATCTGCTGGCCTAATTACCTAAATGATCCAAATCTTTTGGAATCTGATTGTATTATTCTTCATTATTTTCTCTGACTCTAATTTTAGTACCATTTGAAAATCTGGAGATCTTGCCACTATTGCTGTTCTGTAAACCAGTGGCATAGGTGATTATTTGACTAATATTAGTAAGTATAAGTAACATTTCTCTTTTAAATTTTAAAGGTAAGTTTTTCCCTCAGATAGACTGCATTTGGTTACCAGGTATTTGATCTTCAAAGAGCTGTACAGTTGGGTTTGATCCTGCAAGGCATTACTGCATATTGCAAGGTGCTGAATGTCTTCCACTTACATTGATACTGTCCAGATTATATGAAGTTTATAAAATGATTCAGTTTCCACAGTACTTTGTGAGGCAAGTGGATATTTCCCTTCTGGGGATGCCGAGGCAGAAAGATGTGACATGACACAGGATGTGGTAGAAAGCAGGTAGAAAAACACATAGATCTCATGTCTGGAACTTGATTTATCAGTCAAAATCATCTGTCATAGTATTAACTGTGAAATCTTGTAATAGTGTTTTCCCTCTGCTTTGTCAATGTTCATAGGAAAGGCACTTGCAAACTATCTGTTTAAGGAATATAAATGTCAAGTAGGTTAACTTCCATATTGATGAGTGTGTAATTTTATCCATAGTTCATTATTGATTTGATTTTGAGAATTAATTTTGTGATAGGCCTAACTGCAGTGGCAGTTTTGCAAGTTAAATTAACTGAAGACACCTTATATAGCATTAAGATCCCTCACAAGTTAAGTAATTAATATCCTGTATGCCCCAAATATTTGCTGCCAATCAAAAACAGCTTACAACAAAAAACCCCCAAACCTCCCACGGCATAACCCAAGGACTGAATTAAGGCTTTTTGAAAAAGTCAAAGCTGGTATTATATATCTTCAACTTATTATTTTCCAGTTCTGTTTTTACTGGTTTTAGAGTGGAATCTGAATATTGCACTCATAAGGAGACTCTCTGGCTTGTGCAGTGCTCTGCACGGAATGTGCTTTTCAGCCTGGCATTTCACTGTGGAAAATAGTTGCCTCCCTACTTATCTTAGCATCACTCCTGAAATGCGACAGTATTGGCAGACCTTCATATCAATGTAGCTTATCCAGATTCCCCAGGGATTGTAAGCTATTCTGCCAAAATGTAAAACTGAGTAATTTTAGAAGTTTTTGTGTTAAAATAGCCTGTTTGGGGGGGAAAAAAAAATAAAAAAAAAATCACACTACTGTGTTGAAGACTATCAATTAGTTGCAGTCTCCATGCCATAGTGAATGACTGTATGAAGTTTCCCCTATTGATTCCTCATGGTTTTCTTGTATATAATGTGTGTGTATGTGTTAGAGAATGTGCAAATATGTGAGTACATTAATATGTATCAACATACATACACACTGTTCAAAATTGTCATGCATATCTAGGTGTATGTGTATCATGCTGGCATGAATTATGGAAATGAACTTTAGGTCTAGTCAAAAGTAGCACAAAATACTTGTCCAACTTCTCTGATAAGTCTGTAGCTTTTGTTATGTGATAATACAGTCTTTGGTAAGGGGTTTCTGCCATTAATGCTAACCACTTGCTAGTGCAAAAAAAAGGCTTTTTTTTTTTAATCCACTTATTTATATCAAAAGGAAGGGAAACCACATTTATTGTGCTTACCCCTTTGAAAGCTTTTCAGAAAGAAGCTGTAAACTGCAGGTGAGCCACAACTGAAATTGCATTGGTATGTCTCACCAGAATAACTTGCATTCACATACCCGCCCCCATGCCCCCTGCCCCCAGTGTTTGCTCTTGACTGACACTGCCCATTTTTGAAGAGATATTTACTGACTGGGGGAATTCCTTTGGCAAAATGCACTCCATCCCCTGGAGCAATGAATCATAGATTTACAGGGTGGAAGCCATTGTCACATAGACCTAAATATAGCTTTTGGCTTTTAAATGTTGTCTAGGCAGGTTTGAGGAAATTGAATGATGCCTGACATTTTGTACTGTCACATTAATTGTTTGCCTTTTCCTTACCATGAAAAACATAATTTAAAATATCTACCCAGTATATTGCAGTTTTTCACATAGTGGCACTGTCAGGTTGAACAGGAGAAAAGTTAGCTATTCTTACAAGATGTTAGCTTCAAAAGGATGGCTATGGGTTTTCGCAGACCATAAACAGGATGTCCAAACAAGTCCCATTTTTCTCTTGCAAACAGAAAGCAATAATGTGCAAAAGAAGTGTCTGTTGTTCCTGTTAATAGAGGAAGTTTCTGAAGTTTTACCATCTTGCAATGCATATGTGAAGCGGATTATGGCTTCTGTGTTGATTGACAGCCTAAGAAAGTATTTCCAGTCCCAAATCCAAGGAGCTCACGCTCCATAATTCCACTGTGTGCTGAAATACAGGGGAACATTGTGTATGGGAGAACTAGGGATCAGGGCTCATGCTCTCATGAGTTAAATCCAGCTGGTGGCTGGTCACACATAGTGTTCCCCAGGGCTCAGTACTGGGGCCTGTTCTCTTTAATATCATTATCAATGATCTGGATGAGGGGATCAAGTGCACGCTCAGTAAGTTTGCAGATGACACCAAGTTAGGTGGGAGTGTCGACCTGCTTGAGGGTAGGGTGGCTCTACAGGGGATTCTGCACAGCCTGGATTGATGGGCCAATGCCAGTTGTATGAGGTTTAACAAGGCCAAGTGCCAGGTCCTGCACTTGGCTCACAACAACCCCATGCAGTGCTACAGGCTTGGGGAGGGGTGGTTGGAAAGCTGTCTGGTGGAAAAGGACCTGGGGGTGTTGGTTGACAGCTGGCTGGATATGAGCCAGCAGTGTGTCGAAGTGGCCAAGAAGGCCAATAGTGGCATACTGGCTTGTATTAGAAACAATGTGTCCAGCAGGACTAGAGAAGTGATTGTCCTGTACTCAGCACTGATGAGCCTTGAGTACTGTGTTCAGGAGGGACACTGAGATTCTGTGGCATGTCCAGAGAAGGGCAATGAAGCTGGTTGAGGGGTCTAGAGCACAAGTCTGATGAGGAGTGGCTGAGGGAACTGGGGTTGTTCAGTCTGGAGAAAAGGAGGCTGAGGGGGAGACCTGATCGCTCTCTACAACTACCTGAAAGGAGGTCGTAGCGAGGTGGGGGGGTCTGTCTCTTCTCCCAGGTAACAGCCAATAGGACAAGAGGAAATGGCCTCAGGTTGCATCAGGGGAGGTTTAGATTGGGCATTAGGAAAAATTTCGTCACAGAAAGGGCTGTCAAGCACTGGGAACAGGCTGCTCACGGAAGTGGTTGAGTCACCATCCCTGGCGGTATTTAAAAGATGTTTAGATGTAGCGCTGAGGAACATGGTTTAGTGGTAACTTGGTAGTGCTAGGTTAATGGTTGAACTTGATGATCTTAAAGGTCTCTTCCAACCAAAATGATTCTATGATCTGGATGTGCATTTCCTCTTAAAAGCAATGTGGTACTCCATACCCCTCCATATCTGCTTCATTCTATTAAAGAGCAATCTGTAGTTTCTGGGGTGACCTGTAGGCACATCATTGCAGTTTTATGGGACAAAAGAATAAAAACACAGCCTAGACTGGGCTGCACAGGTGTCTTTCAGTTAACTTTAAGAGCTAAAATGGCTTAATTAAAGAAATATTTCAACTTTATTTGAAACTCGAGCATATTCAAATAAGATAATTTTTTAAAAGTAGTGAAAGTTTGTAGAGTGAAGCACTCGCCAAATCTTCTTCTCATCATTTTGTAAAATTCAATAATCTGATACACATCAGCAAATAAGAAATGAAAAAAGGGTCGTGAAGAAGAGAATTTACGTTGTTTTCTTCATTCCTGGATATGAGTCATTGAGAAGACAAATGGCCTTTATTAGATTGAAATTTAATTTAAGATTCCTTCTGAATTAACATTTTTGTCATGTTTTATCTATTGATATACAGTAGATTGAAGAACTCTTGAACTGATTTTTTTTGTTTATTTGTTTTAAGAAGTGATTTTGCATATAGTTAGTCATTACAGGGCATCGAGTCGTCTTTCATTGTTTCGGGTTGTGTTGTTTTTCTAAATCCTTCCTACTGCATAGAATAAAAATAAAGGAAAGACGACATTAAACATGCGTAGGAGTTTATTTTCAGAACCATTTCCCCCGTAAATAATAATGTTCCTGTTAAACAGTGTTTGTTATGAATGCCAGCTCTGATGCATCGTAGGTTTTGTTACAACCTTAAATTTCATTTAACTGCTCGAGTACGAACCACTACTCACCCAAATGAGCCTTATTACAGTTATTAAAAAAAAAAAGTGTTAAAGGAAATGAGATGTGGTATAACAGTGGTGTGACAGGCAGTTTCAGGTGCTGTAGTGGGTGTACATAATGAGGTAAGGTGGGGACACTACATGCTTGAATATCTGGTGGACTAAAGAAGTAGGATTTAGATTACAAGGTGCTCAGTGTCTGAATCTTTGAGCAATGCCAGTTATGGAGAGGTGAAATTTTTACTGTTTCCCAGTGGGAACTGAAAGCAGTGACTGGTTCACAAGAATAGCTCTCTTCTCTTTTTAAATGCATTCTTTTCCTTGTCTCTCAACCCTAACACTTTAACTCTTTAAAGAGTAATTATGTGCTATATGTATTTGAACCACCGGCTGTAGGTAAATTGAAGCTGGCATTGCAGAAAGAGGACAAGGCATTATAAACTCCTGACTTTTTTTCACTGCCCATAGCTATTGTAGCTGAGGTCATCTAGCCAGTCAAGCAGCAAGTGCACATCACAATTGAGGCTAACAGACAAACAAACAAAGCAAACAGATGAAGCAGCTGATAAGAGACAACCACTGAAGAAAAGAATCACTCTTCTCAAGACTCTGCCACAATTTCATTAAGGAATTAAATGGTGTTTATCATTCTTTTTAATGTTTTCTTTCTATAAGCATTGATTTTAAAAATAATTCTGCCATTTCATCATCTCACTAACACCACTGCCAAGAATATTCAGATACATTCAGTGGACACTCCATAATTTTTCTTTAGCAGAACAAAAGGCAAAAAAATGACGTGGGCATAATATGATTCCCTCTGAGCTTAAAGGAAAGGTCTTAGTCTCTTGTACAGGGATTCCTTTAAGAAATGTATTTGTCTTGATGACATGTACTTCCTCCTGGCAAAGCTAGATCATTCCGCTTGGAAAAGGGGCCAGATAGGATTTGCCTCTATAGATACAGGGCTGTGGAGAAAAAACATGTTTGTTGCTCCTCCAAGTTAACAAATTTCCACTTACTAGTTCTCCATAAATGCTGACACAATTGCTTCTTTCTTATTCTGCTTCTATGGGTCTCTTTTTCCCCACTAGCCACAGCATTTAATTCCATTGCATGTGATGCAGAGCTGTCTCAGCATGGGTAGACTTCCTAAAAATTTCTTCCTGAAAGAAGAGATCTTTTTGTCAGAACTCCTTGAACCATGTGTGATTGTCAGTTGTGTCCTCACAAGGTGGGGTTGATATAATCCATATGTAGTGTTACATGATCTTATGAGTATTTTTTTTGTGATGGCTGATGCAAGTTTTATAATAGGAGAAGAGGTTTCAGTTATGGTGAGAATAAATGTTTCAGTTTGCCTGTCCCATTTGTACTGCCTCTATTTCAATAGAGCCGATGATCAAAGTTGCTATGGGGGAAAGACGACAGCATCTTCTAACAACATAGAAATGTTTCCTCAGGTGCAGGTAGGGGCAAGTATCTGAGTAGTTCGGTTTCCTGCCTGTTATGGTTTGAAGAGCCCATAACAATTTATTGTCGTTCAGACAATTATTCTCTCACCCGATGACTCCTCCCCACCTGGGAAAGGGAATCAGGGAAAAAAACAAACACAGGGGTTGAAATGTAAATAGAATTAATAGAATAAGACTAAATAATTAACATGACTAATACTAAAGAACCAATATTGATCCCAATACCAATATAAAATATACAAGGATTATACTCAGCCAATTGTATCAGTAGGAAGCTGTGCCCTCCCGGCAGTGGACAGCAAATGTCAGACACTGCAAGTGCTACAGCTTCAGGAGGAAGGGAAGGCCTCAAGGGTCTGGCACCAGGGCAAGAAGTTCTTAGGATCGCAGCTGTCATAGAGAAAGTCCTCAGCAAACTTTCTAATTTATATTGAGTGTGATGTTCATGATATGAAATAATCCTGTTGGCCAGCTTGGGTCAAGTGCCCGGTCTCACTTCGCCTCATCCCCGTACCTGGTGAGCTCGAAAACACTGAGACCTTGAAACCCATGTACCATAGTTGGCTATAAAGTAAATATTTTCCAAAATTCAGACAGTAGAGTCTTCTAAAAATGCAGTTTTCCCTAGCATTAAAAGAGACCTTACTGAAAAGTAAAATTACTGAAAGAGACTTTAGTCCTGTGTTGCTCAAACCAGGACACTGCCGTTGTTAATCTTGCTGTTCCTTAGGAAGCAACAGGTTGGTCACTTCACTGCTCTGTGCTTCACTTGCTCAAGGAAGTTGAGTGAGAGGGGACCAAAGGAAACCTGAGTACCACAGTCAGTCTAGAAGAAGAGAAAAAATTCTGTAGTGTCTTCCCACCTGCCTCTTCCAGGATGCAAGGAACAGCAAAGACTCATGTGAAGGTTTTGCAACAGCGATTAAAGAAATCAAGTTACCACATAGTTGAGGAAAAGGCTATTTTGTGGACTGCAAGTCAATTGAAGACTAAAAAGCAAATGGTGGAGTCTAAGTGTAATAGTAGTCACTTCTTGGATCAAAAAGAAAAAAAAAAAAGTCGAGAGAGGGATCCTCGGGAATCACCATCAGTGAGTCAGAGGAGATAAACATTGAAATCTCCAAGAGTGCAGTTGCTAAGCTTGTTTCAGAAATCAAGTGTGGTGTGCTAATGGTGAGGAACTCCAGCACGGCCTTCTGAAGCACTGTGGGGGTGTGGGGAAAGGTGGCAGATCAAGCTTCAAAATAGGTAAGTGATATGATGCATCTAAGTAAAAATAATCTAAACCATACCCACACAATGCCAAGCTCGGAACAAGCAAGTGCAACACAAAAGGAATATGTCAGAGTCGGTTGAGAGATTTCTGAAATTGTTGGCTGAATGTGCCGTTGCAGCAGCCAAAAGAACTAGCAAAATGGGGGGCATTATAACAAGACAGAGGGCAGCGTCTTGGCACTATATGAAGACCTAGAGTTCTACGCAGCAGGCAGTAAACTTCTGAACATGCTGTATGGAGCTTATAGAAGTAGGCAATTTCAGCAGATTCGAAAGGGATTAGATTAAATCACATACAACAGGTCAATAAATGGATGCTAAAGGATTAGGCTGTGGGAATATTAGAGGAATGGATGGCAGGCAGTGTCAGGCTTGCTTGTTTTTTCTAAATAGTATTCCCTAATGTCATTCCCAGGGACAGGACCCCGGACTAAATGGTCTGCTGCCACAGGGCAAAGGCAAACAAGGCAGCTAGAACAAGTTGGGTACTGAACAGATGTGCTGTTGAGAGCTGGAAAGGAGGAGTACTAATGGGGGGCTGGAAAGCACAAATGTCATGGTGGGCATGGGATGCTGGGGAATGAGACAGGACTGTTTTGTGAGTTTGGAGGATGGAAGGAGGGGGAAAAGAGGTGGGCCGCAAATTGCAATGTGTGCAGTGGAAAATGTGCTGGTAGCAAATTTACCTTCCTCAATAAGCTGTGTATAGTGAGCAATACTGATTGTCCGTATAACATATCGAATGGGTCCATTGAGGTCCAAAATGAAAGAACAAAGATGCAATGTAGTAAATGTCTAAGCTAATGAACAAGTTTTGATACATAGGCATGGTAGTACTTTGGTTTTCCTAGAAATCAAAAAAAGTAATTTTTAAAGTTAGATTGCTAGTGCTAAGATATTAGGAGTCATAAATTATTCAGACAGTTACTATAGCTTAAAATGTACTTTTTGTAAGCTGCAGTAACTGACAGTTGCTGTGCCATCTGACTGATGCAAAGGTGAAGAAATACGTTAGAAGCTTAAGCTTCCATGTAAGTAATATAAAAGCTATCATGGCTGAAGATTTGCAAGAAACCTACTAAATGCTAAGTGAAGAAAAAAATCCACCAAAACAGTAGTTTGATGAGCTTGTTAGAGCTGACTTTTTCTATATCTGGTCCAACATGAGATGTGAGGGAAGTATTGCAGCATTCAGAAAGCAAGTCCATGAAGCAGAGGATCAGATTCCTCAGATGCATGTGGTATATTAAGTAAATAGTTTCTTATTGAGGCCCAAAGCAGGCATACTGTGCCTCCTAATAGCACTTGCCTGTGCTAGAGCACACCTGCTATGTTACAAATCCCAAGTTAAGTACTACACCACTCTGAAAGACTCACAAGTACATGTTAATGATAGCATTGTCAGTCCCCCATATTCAAAAGCAGAATGTTTACTGGCTTGTTCTGTATGCTATCAGTAAAAAAAGAAGCTTCCTCCTTTTTTGAAATCCCAGGTTCTCCTGAGTTAGCTAGTATGTTTTTGTGTTAGCTAGTGTTACTGACTTCCTCAGGTTTACAGCATGAAGTGCTTTTGATGCTTATTATAGGAGCTCTCTCTGGACTGCCTAACTAAGTGATAGGGCAGACATTCGTATGATGTGCTGCCTTACCACATGCATCTTGGAGCTTCATTCGGGTTCTGAAGTTGTAATTGTCTTTCCTTGCCTCTGTTCACTAACTTTATTTTCACAGTCCCCTCTCAATTTCATGGGTCTTCCTTGATCTTTTACGTTCCTTGTGCTATTGTAAATTGCATGTGGAACTACAGGCCATTGCTTCTCTCGGAGGCCAGGGAGGGAGAGAAGCAAGAACCCCAGAGTGTTGTATGATTTCTGCGGGTCAGAACCATTTTCAGTCCTTTGTGGTCGTGGTGTGAGCAGCTCCCCAGTCAACACCTCCTTGACTAGACAGGCAGAAAGGGGAGCATCAATAATATTAATAATTCTACAAGTTCTACCTCAATCTATTGACAGTTCTGGCTGATTTCTCTGCCTCCTGAGGAAAAGCAGCCATCAGAAAAGGAGGTTGTACTCTAGGTAAGCAAAAAACACCTGTGGGGGCCCTGGGCTGTGGGCCCTGTTGCTGTCCATCAGTTGAAGACAGCTCTGTGGCTGATGTTTTTCTGGCCCTCCCCTGCAAATAAAGCATGAGCGTTCGGGACAGTCTGTTGCCAGTTACATTCAGCAGAACATATAAAGGTCTCTGACTCCTGAAGTTTCTAAGGTGAAAAGCAAACAAGGAAAACTTGTGTCTCTTTCTCAAAGAGCATACAAAAAGAATACTTAAAAAAAAAAGATAAAAATCTATACATGATGTTTTCTGTTAGGGCTTTAAATTCAAGAGAGCCTGCAGTAGGTTTGTCTTTCTCTTCTAAGTCATATCAGAGCTCTTCATGGTTAATGTAGTATTTTCTAGATGTCTCGGCCTCAGTTCTCTGCTCAGCATCAATATTGGGGATGAAGTTTGTTCTGAGGTCTTGGACCAGATCCCCATTATATGTTGGAGGTTTTTAAAGTTTGCTCTTGTACTCTTGAGGCCACCTGGGACAGTTGTGGAGAAGATCTAGAACATGCCTGAGCTCTGAATGTGTCTCCAGTATCAAATGCAGTATGCCGTGACATGCCAGCACCATGCTCCTTCTGTACAAAGAGCTTTGTTAGGGTTAGTACTACAGTGGAAGATTAAAAAATGAAACACTAAGGTATTAAGTTGTGAATAAAACTACAAGCTAAGGTTATGCATGAAGAAGAGACTAGAACGTTCTCGACCTGTGCCTTGTGTATGGATTTTAATCATCACAGAATTATATGAGATGCTAATAAATGTAAGTGGATTTTATTTAAAAAAGAAATTAACTAAAAATTATGTTTTTACTCTGTAAGACAGTATTTTTCAGCCCTATTTTGAGGAAGTCTTGAAGTATTAAATGTTCTTATCTCTTCTTTATCTAGATTCCTAAACATGCTGTGGAAAAGATGGTGGTGGTCTGCTCATTTCTTTTGTACAGCATGGGGCCCATCCGCTCCTATTACAGCAGGGGAGGGAACAGGGAAAAGCTTCTGCAAGGGCAAAGGAAATCAGAGGTGCTAAAAGTAGGGGGTTCTGTACGAGGGATTTTTTTTTTCTTGGCCTTTTTTTACTGCTAATGGTAGATTCTGTGGGTGTACAACTGCTGACAGCCACATATAAACATTGCTGCAGAATTCCACTATCCCTGCTGTAAATTTTGGGCCTGTTGTGCTGTAATTTCAGAGCTTCTGTTTTCATGTATCCAATTATAGATCTTATTTTGGTGTTGAAATTTCAGCAGGTGGCTATAGTAGGCACAAATCTAGCTAATTTTTATATACGGAATCGTAAAAGCAAGCAGCAGAGACAAAGCTGAGTTGTAAACTGATTGTGATTTAGTTCCTTTTTTCCTATTAAAAAGAGAAGGCATACAAATCCTTATAGATTTGGACCCCTCTGAACAGAAAAGTTAGAATGATATGCAAAGTATCTGTGCTTCATGCATACACTAACATTGCAGATATGTAAGAAATGATAAACAAGAGTTAATTGTGTTGTAAGCATACATAATCTCATGAACTGTTCTCCACTGAAGTCATAATTAACCGTCTGCATGCATAGAGCTGCCCAATAACGTTTCCTAGCAGCACTTATCATCAAGGACTTGGCATTAGGTTAGAATGGTTTACATAGAGCCAGTTAGAAATTGTAATTTTCATCAAACAGTACAGTACTTTTGTCTGTTCTGATTAAGAACAACACTCATTTTCTAGCTTAAGATGTAGTGACAAGTGTCAAAGCAATTTTTTCATTTAGCAACATATTGAAGCATCAGTGCTACTGGTTACAAACAGAGGAAAATCATAGTCCTAATGCAACAGCAAAAAAAAAGGATGTAATTGTCATGTCCATAACCTGGGATTTTTGGGCAGTAAATTTTGAAAGCTATGTAATTTAAATAGATGAATGATCTTTTTTCTGCCTCAGCCCTCACTCCTATTAGAAGGGAAAAGGATCTCCAGTTTTGTGTTGCATCTTATTTTAGATAACTAGTCAAGGGAAATGGAAAGAAATCATATTAAATTTTCTAATGCCACATGCTCATTCAGAGGCAGAACAAAGAAATTAAAACATTTTTGTAACTAGTTCAAAGGTAATCTCTCTAGTGATCATGTAAAATTTAGACTTCAGCATGAGTATGATCATGAAATGCCTTCAGATATCAGCCCACATTACAATCTGCTATTTTGTTTTGAATGAATGTGTCGTGACTAGAAGTTTAAGTGGTAACTACAGATAAGATTGAATGCAGCACTTTAATGATATCCCTTTTCAAGTTAGCTGCTGGAAATACTTTCATTTAATTTGCTGAAGTCCATTGAGAATATAATTTTATTTTGCTTTACATAAAATTAACAAACTTGTGATGTTCAAAAGCCAGTGCCAAAATCTTAATTGAAATGTGTTGTTGGTTTTTTTTTTTTAGTCTTAAGCATTTTGTTTGGAAAAGACGTATCCTGTCTGAAATAATTTTATCTTTGATCTTTAAATTCTGAGACAAATTCAGTCAGAATATTTCGCATGTGTTTCAATTGTGTAGAGTATTTGCTTTTCTATGCTACTCTTTCAATATGTTGTACCATAACACCATTAATTTAGAAGGGCACCCTTGTTCGGTTTTGTCCCAGAGCGCTCATTCTCATTTTCCATAGTGGGGTGGAACTGTTGTGTGTTCGTTCTCAACAATTTTAGTAACTCTGATTTGGAATACTGTATTTGTGTTAGTGGTAGTAAGATCACTTCAGCTCAAGTATTTTAACCTTTATGAAGTGCATGTCTAGCTTCTGGTCTGTAGGAGTGCAAAAGTCTTCTGCAGTGGAATTGGCATAGTTTCATCATGCAGAAATGGTATGTGTGGGAGGACAGGAACTGAAGGTTAAAATCCAAAGAGATCAAAAGAAGGATATACATATCTTTGTTAATAAAAACTCAAATCTGAAATAACATCTTTTTGATCCTGTAAAGGACAAGAGGAATATGGTGAATTGAGATGGGAGGTGCTGGCTAGGGGAGCTGGCACAGCATTTCTTCTCATCCTTTCTCTACCATCCTCTGGGGCAGATGTAAGGTACAAACAGACTCGGGCTTGCTCTGCTCATTCTCAGAGCTGGCCACACATGAGCTTGGTTTGGTGTTAAGCTAATGTGCTCTGTCTGTCACGGCCTTTTGAGGGCATTGTGGAAGAGCTTACATGAATCTATACATGTTCTTGTAAATGGACCCAAAAAGGGAACCCGCACCTCTGTATTTTCTCCATGAACAGAGCTACCTATGTATGCTGGAGCTGGGAAGGGGACATGAAGCTCTGACACAGATCTTGTAGTTTTCACTGTTAATATGGAAATGCCACTACAAGTGAAATAAGTACTAATGATTTTTGTCTATGGTTTTCAGATCAAACCCTTTAAAAAACCTATCTGTTAAATCTAAGTAGACACTACATTGCTCCAAGCCCGTATAGCAGTGGTGTTTCCCAAGTTTTATTTCATTTGATTTTTCATACTGTACTCCAAAGTTTTTTTTGAAACGAGGAATAAGGATCCACTAATTGCAGTCCTTACTAGGACAGCTTCTTTGGGCTGTTGCTTCCAAATAATCTGAGTAGCAGTTGACATATGAACTTAGTTGGCAAGGATGCCAGTGTAGCTATTTCTTGACTGTGATGCTAAGTAAGGCAGTGAAAGTATTTTCATACTGGCCAGCTTTTCATTGTTATTTGCCCTAGGGTCACATTCAAATAGCTTTAAAAAGACATGGAAAGTAAATCTATTGTGCAACGAAGTTTGAAGATGAGTAATTATTTCATAGGTAGATAGGATTTGATTACATATTATTAATATCTTTATTTCCCTTCAGTATTCCATATGAAATAAAAAGGTTTACTGTTANCCCATAAACATTTTTCCAAATCAAATTTCATGCCAAGATCACGAGCAGATAAAAATTCCTTTGCACTCAGATCTGTTACAGTCAGGGGAAAGCAGTTCTAGAGATTGCATGGAACTTTCTGAGTTATTATTTAAATGCAGGTTCAGATATGTTTTTACAACATGAAGATGTTTTGTGACTGAAGATGGTCCTCCATCTGCCCTCTTCCTTTTCTGCCTTGTTATAGATTTCTTGAAGTCTTCAAGGTATTAGATGCTGAATGCTGAACATTACTTGATGATAAACTGCAGAGCCTTTGTTTATGACCCTGTATGAGGAGGAGTCTGAATTTGGAATAATGAAGCTCTGACCTTCAGTGTGGAGTAACACTCTTACTGCTTGCATGCTTGTATATATCTCTTTCAGAATGAAATGCTCTTTGAGGAAGTGAGTGGCCTGAGAAGCAAAAAGGTGGTGGAAAAACCTCAGTAAAAAAAACCACAACTGCTTTATTAGGTTGAGGTTAGATTCTTTCACCATTATAGTATATCATAAAAAGGGGCATTAAAGTTCAGAAGTTCCTAAACTCATGCCTGCTAGAGCTTTTCTGAGCAAGTGGGTTGATCAGTCTTTATCATTTGGGATCTTAATTTGCTAAGTTGACTACCTATCTTCTTGCTTTCAAGGGGAGCTTCCCAATTTATTAGTGTGATTGCAGCCTTTAATGTAGTATTTTTGCAGGGGCCTGAGGTTATGGGAGAATACATTACCCCCTGCTGCCCTCTAGAAAGAGAAGTCGTTCATCCAAGCTACTTAAGAAAGCCAGCACTGTTCTTCGACTGACTTCTCTGAAACTTCCAGAACGTTTGTCATAGTAGAGCAGGAACGGTTTAGCACATTCAAAAACTTGAGTTGTCCTCTCCCCATCCTTCCTGGGTAAAAAACGGGTCTGTCCCTCAGATCCTCGCTCACTCTCAGCCTTTTCTTCTAGGCATGTAACAGTAACCTCTGAAAAAGGAAATACCTTGGTGAAGTTCACCCCCATGAAAACCCCAGGATAGTAAAAGACCTGCTGAAATTGCCTTTTGCCACGCTGAGAAAAGTAAGGTGAGTGTATGAAAACTATATTAAAAGCCTATATGGGGCAGAAGGCAAGAAGGAAGCATGGGTTCACACAGGGAGTGGTGAAAGGCAGGGGAAGCGGTAGTGTTGATGTTGCCTGGCTGACTGAAGTGGAGATGATGGCTGAGGATACAAAACTTTATCGATGTAAGTGCAGAATTTATATGGGCTTGGCATAAGCATACGTTACTGTTGTACTGGGACCAACACGTGTTACATTGTGACAGAGTGGCTGCAGTTAGGATTTTTTGGGGAAAAACTATGAATGGATATATACGCTGCATAGAAATGTATGTGCTGTCATCTCTGTTGGGATTTATCTCAAGATGGCTGCAACGAGGGTCAAAAATTGTATTACTCAGTTTATAGTTGTGAGGGTTCCAGCACCATAATTGTTACACATGGTGTGCATGAAGAGGGGGCATTAAAAAATAACATTAGACAAGCCACAAATAGAAGATATTTTTAAAAGCCTTTTATTTTGTAATATTATTGTAATTTTGGAGACAATCATAGAATCATTAGAGAGTATAGTTTATAATAAAACCAGTCTGTCCCCTTCACAGTGTCCTCTGTTAAGGTAGGAAAACCTCCCAATCTACATGCTGTGAATTCAGTACTGAGACGAGCATTTTCCTCATTGCTCCAGCCTGGGATGCTCTCACTCAGCATAGACTAGCAAGTAGCTGCCTTTGCTGGAATTGAGGAAACAGCAAGAAAGGCCTTTCATCACAGCCTGGAGGTGGCATGTGGCTGAATTTTCTGGAGTTCCCAGTACATTGCACACCAAATCTCAAGAAGAGCTCATCATGTTGATGGTACAGGCTAAGGAAAAGAGTATCAACTAAAATCAATAGCTTTACACCACTGTGATCCTCTTCCACCTGACAAACCCTTTTGTGCAGAAACAGGCTTTGATCAATGTCATCCTTATATATAATGAATATAGTTCTATTTCTAGCTATGCTATTTTCCAGAAATATTTCTTCAAGAACTACACTGTACAATACTGGTTTTGGCTTTAAAATTATGAATATTCCTATTTTTAAATTGTAGAACTATGATTCATTTTAATAAGCTATCATATCTTTGCTAACTGATAGGCAAGTGTGTATTCAAGTTTCTCAAGAATATCTTGTTTGCTGCATAGGAAATTGAACTCTGTCTTTCTATCAAGTACATGCAATCAAATATCTGACTGGGTTGACATTTTAGCCTGCTTGTACAACATGTTCTCTGCTGCAACTCTAGGTGAAACATTTTCTACTCGGGTAGTGTGTCTTTGTGTTAAGCTAGGTACATGGGGGCAGGAGTTATAAGCAGCACTTGTCTTGCAAAATATGCTATTGAGCTGTATTGATTTCTCATTTAGCTGTATTGGGTGTTCACCCCGGAAATCCATCTAGGTTTCTAGTTGCTCATGAGAAGGCTGGTTAGTATTATGTTATCTAATGAACGCATATAGGCACCCAGGGCTTGTGCATTTTTTATGCACTCTATGAACAAACCAGAAAAGACATCTATATGAAATAATAAACTGCCCAGCAAGTAAATCATGGAGCTTGTTAGACTGTACAATTAAGTTATTTTTCAGTTTTTAGAAGGCAGAAATAAACAGTGGATTAGTTGTTTGATTATTTGTCTGTTTGTGTTTTAAATCAGCTGTGTACTTTGAGATTCTGCAGCGTAAGATGAAACAGAAGAAACGTGTGATTTGGAAACCTGATGAATCAGGTTAAGTCTACATGGCCAGAACCTTCATCTCTGCTTGATTTGGTCTCTTATTCAGGTCTTGTCACTGTATGACCACCCAGGAGTTCCAGATTTCTGCTGAGGATTTTTTACCTTTCATACAGCCTTTCCAAATATTTCTTGAAGGCAATGTTGGCCCATCTTAGGAACGCTCTATTACACTAGCTGCTCTCTGGCTGTGAGACTAGATCTGTAGGTCAGTACCCTTGCTTGTCTCCATTTCACATGATGTAGATGTCAATGATGGGTGTGTGGCAACTACTTTTTAAGGAAGGTCAGACAGTCAGTGATGAAGTCAAGCTAGACAAAATATTTTTCTACAACTAAACCAGCAGTTATTGTTCTGGATCATAGAAAGTCAACATGGTTTGTTCTGGGTGCCCAAGTAAAGTGCTTTCAGAAACAGGGTGATGGAGCACTCATGTTTCTCTCTGAAATCCATGAAGAATATCTTCCATTCCATCTTCTGCATTTTTCTTCATATGGCTCCTTTGATTCTTGTTGCAGGGAGTGTTCCTGATTTTCAAAGTTAATGTTCAGTTGTGTATGTGCATTTGTGGGAAGAGGGGAATGTTTCATTCACTGCCAAGGTACGCTTTTATGAGTGGGAGAGTTTCATTCTGTTCCTAAGGACGGATTGCACATCATATCAAACAGGGCGTGCAAACTTCCACATTTATCTTAAAATTAATGTAAGAATTTTGACTCAGTCATTTGTCTTAGAAATGCTACCAAAAAAAGTAGGAAAACTGAGGCATGTGCTATAATCATAACAGCATTGCAAAATGTTCTCACATTCTTTCTTCATGAAGTATGCTGAGGAGATTTTTGACAAGGAATAGCAGCAGTCTAGCCTACCATTGCGGTATTAGTCATGTAATGGATATAAAAAGTAAATCCTTCAGTGGTAGTCTCTTCTAGATTGGATATTATCCAGTTTTTCTAGTTTCAGATTTGTGTTGATATCTGGGAATTCATAATTTCTTGGTCATATTTTGCATTCCAAGAATGAGCTTGGACTTTACCCTGTCTGTGTTACAATGAAAAAGATTTTCTATTTATTTTATAAGAGCTTTGTTGCTGTTTAGTAAATAAGAGCTGTGCTTAAGAATACTTCTTTTAAGTACTGTATTGTCACACCTTCGTCTTCAAGCAGTTCACAGACAAATTATCGGGCAGATGGACTATTGGAGCAGACGGAGTGATTCAAGGGAAGGAAGCTAAGGGAATTATTTGCAGGGGTGGGGAACAGAGGGAGACAACAGGCAATAAGAGCCATGGGTGCTGTTAAGAGGGTGATTCCTGGGGTAAGCTTCCATGTAAATAATACTGCTGATTTCAGAAGGTTTGTGTTTGGTTTTATGTAGGCTTGAAGATATGGTGCTTATAACTTCCACACACTTTCACAGAACTTCGTATAATCTAACTGACAATTGTGCTTCCTTTTTAATATAGAGAAGACAGGTTAGAGTGCAAACAGGATAAGTTTGAATTTTAATTTTAAATGACAATTGTTGTTTACAAAAGTAATGATATTTACATGGTATTAAGCACAGCTTAGTCAAAGGCAATATGTAACACACTACATGCCTCTAGAGCTGTGGACTTATTTCCATTGCTCTTGCCTGATCGTACTATACTGTCCAATGAGGAAACTCTTCTGTTGATTTCATGGTGCTTTGAATCTCTCTTATATGAAAGTTTTTACATTATTATAGCTGCTCCAGGCATGATGATAGTACTGGCAGTAGATTTCATAAATAATTGCACAGTGAAGCTTAATACAAGGATGGTGCCTGTGTAGTACAAAGTTGGCCTTGTAAAATAGGGCCTTTATAAGTTAAGCAATGGAAATAAAAGGACAAGAATGAACATCTGAGCCTCTCACTTACAAAGCAAATAAACTGCAAAAGGAAAAGCATCTTGAAGAAAAGAAGGGGTTATAGGATACTGTTGAGAATTTTAGACAGGCAGAAATGCTGTCATACTCTAGTCCAGCAGTCAAACCTTTCCCTAGCATTAGTTGTTTTGATTTCATTTCATACAATCAAACTGAATTTTGCTAGCCACTAATGGTGTGGCTTCAATAGCTGGACAGATGACTCTTTGTCCTGCCAAATGTGTTCTCATCTATGGTATCACCATCTGCTATTTTAAATGGGAGAAGCATTGTTAGTGTCTTTTGCCAGATGTGGTTTAAATCTCTCACTTATTCTGTGGTAATAAAAATGCTTTTATAGGCAAGTGAAGGTATGTCAGGCTTGGTTTGTATAGGTGAGATGAAGTCTGCAAGGTTGCTACTGTTGAAAAAGAGCTGAAAAAGGTGATACCTGGACATAGTGTATATCATATTCATAGTGGAGTTAGGCCTGCCTTTCAGTATCATAAAATGTTTGCAAAAAATTAATCTTTAAAGCAGAAAGTTTTTCAAATAATTGAATGGAGCTTATTGCATTTCAAAAGTTCATTCTCAACTTTTTTTATTGTTTAATGTGTAGGCCACTCAAACTAATACATATATTTGAAAGTAAAAAATGTAAATATCACTTCCTTTATATCAACTTGTAAAAAAACTAAATGAATTCTGCATTTTGGAATCTTTGAGTATTGTTTAGTCTTTAACATATTCAGGGTACACTGAAATATTTTATTCTTATTTTTAATTAGCATTGGAAACAATTTTTATGTTATTAGATGGAGTAATTTTCAGATTAAAAAGCTAGTAGATTTCACTGGCAGTGCACTCATAATCTCTAGAACAAATTCCTATTTTCCTGGGTTGATCTTTTTTTTTTTCTCTCTCTTTTTTTTTTCCTTCTATCTCTGAATTTCAGATTGACACAGGGTAGTATTTGTTTTGTTTGTTTTTACCACTGTGACTTGGTATAATTGCTGAAAGATCATAGAATGGTTTAGGTTGGAAGGGACCTTGAAGATCATCAAGTACCAACCCCCCTGCCATAGGCAGGGACACCTCCCACTAGACCAGGTTGCTCAAAGCCCCATCCAGCCTGGCCTTAAACACCTCCAGGGATGGAGCTTCCACAACTTCTCTGGGCAACCTGTTCCAGGTTACCACCCTCAAAGTGAAAAATTTCTTCCTAATATCTAATCTAAATCTACCTTCTTCCAGAGTTTAGCTTATTTAGGAATGTGTTATTTTAACTATATGATTACATCACAGTCTGGGGGCATATCCCACCTGTGGTTTCTCCCCTCAGTTCCCCAAGAGGACTCTTTCCAACACTAAGCTGTGTTTTTCTCAAAAAGTAGCCTTCTACTTCAGTATGTTCTAGGTTGGATCAGCAGGCTAACACAGGTTGTGGTAACAGTGACTGTGGCAGTGCCCTTGCCTTTTTGCCTTCCCTTAATTGTGGCCTTCTGGTAATTGGTTAGCTAACATCTCTCCTCTCTAGGTTAAACAATGCAATTCCTTTTGGGCTAAATTTAGGTATAGAGAATAGCTGTCCAGTTTGGCCTTTTGTGCTAATGAAAGTGGCAGGCACTGCTACATCTTTTTCCTTTGGGAGCCTGAGACTGGTTGCTGATTAGAGTGACCAAAACTTTTTCAAAGCAAGTATTATTTATTCACTTGAGGGTATACAGGCTGTTATTATTTAACCCCTATTTCTAATTGCTATCAGCATGTTGTGACTTACCTTTGCCTTAATCTTTCTGTTAATCCTTAGCAGTAACCTTCAGCTATGGATGCAGGAGAAACCGAAACAAACTCTTGGGGTTTGGTCATCACTCCGTAAAGACCTGTGTGCTTATCATTCTTTCCCCTTCCTTTTTCTCAGGATGTATTTTCAATTTCTAAACTTTCTCAAGACAGTAGTGTAACTCTACGTGGCTCGGAGCAAAACATCTCCTCAACTATTGGCCCAACTCTTGGTATCTTCCTCCTGTGCAGATTTCTGCTTTGAAGAAATGCCTTACTTCTATTTTATTTATTTTGTCCCACATCATTCTGGACTAGCAAGTAAATCACAAGGAGGTAAAACTGAAACACATAGCATGCTGTATACTTAAAATATAGATAGTGCCTCACTCTTCACTTCTTTAGTGGGCAGGGCTTTCTCTCTTTGCAGGAGTCTATTAAAATAGTAAAGTTTGGCAAAAGAGAGGAAAATGTGACTGTACAACCTGAGCTTAGAAAGGACACAGGTTTTGTGTTAGCTACAGTGAGAGCCCAACACTGAGTATCAGACCATAAATGAGCAATAAATGTGATAATTAGCACATTGGTTTATTTCCCTACTTAATTTGTCACCTCCCTATTCCTTTTCTCAGGGAAAAAAAAAATAATCTGATACTATTAATTCTGAACAAATAATGTCCAGGCAAACAAAACTTATTCTATGTGTTTATAAATCACCCCTGATATAGTTCTTCCTAGGAACTCTGAAATCGTGAGTGTTTTCCAAACTTGCTGACGGTGAAGGATGGTGAATAAGAATAATATTGCAATATTATTATTTATTTTTATTTATAGATATTTATATTAATTTAAAGTTTATTATTAATAATAAACCAATTCCAAGTTTATCTCTGTTCCATTGATCATGTGTGTATGTTATAAAATTTCTTGCTTTGCTGTATGTTGTCTGAATCCCAATTGCCACTATATCTGTTAGTTGGTAGCAGTCTTTTTTGGATAGTTTTCATTCTAGCTAGCCTAAAGTCAGTTTATTTCATGTATAGCTGGACGTCACTTCTTTAGAAGCTTGTTTGTAGTACATACACCTAACCAGTATTTCTACCCAGTAGATATTTAGTTTCAGTTTACAAATTAATGTTTGACTTTTCAGGATAAAGATGGAATGTCTTACGTAAGGTGCTGAATGTCTTAACTCTGTTTAATTAAATGGACAGGAATAGGCTTAGATGACCCAGTTCAAGCTTTCTGAAGATGTAATTTCCTTTGTATTAATAAATCTATTTCGGTCTAAAAGGAGTTGGGTCCATGGACAACATGTAACATGGGTCCATGTTACAATTCTTAGTATCTTTGTCTGGAATTTCAAGAATCGGAATTGCAAAAATTGAAGAAATGCAATCATGGTGCCTTGAATTATGGCTTCAAATACTGTTTTCTCAACTAATATGTCTTCCCATACAATAATTGCAATAAGCAACGTAAATAAGTGTGCACAAACAAAAAAGAAAAGGTTGTGGGTTTTTTGATACCAGCAATTATTAATAAAAAACTGAAGTTTTTGCATTAGTCAGTGCAGTGTTAATGATGTTTCTTTTGGGGGATGCAGAGAGCATCCTTTTGGTAGGACTCATATTTTACTGTTATCATTGGAACTTAATAGGCATAGCACTACACAGTGAAAGCTACAGTGCTACTGATTTAAGAGATAATAGTATAGGTCTGTCCCAGCATATCATACTAAACTTTTCTGTGCTGATTTGCAGCACGAAAGGGAGAGGTTTATAATCTTGAAAGGTACAAAAATTACATGGGTTTAAATAGAGCTACGGGGAACACATCCATTGTGTGGCTCAGAAAAAAAGGGCTTTATGGTCTTGGAGGGAAAAATAATCTCTAGGAAAACTAGTTTTCCACAGTATTTGAAAAGTTAATAGCAGGTTGGACTATGCACTCAAGTTGTATATACAAAAAGTCAGCGTTTTTCAGCAGGTGAAGCTTCAGATTTGATGAGGTTCAAGAGAAAGCTGTATATGGGGAAAAAACTAATAGGGTTCAGTCATTTACATTAGTAACAACAGGTACTACTTGCCCTAGCAAAAATGGTAGTTTACAGCGTTTAGGAGTTTGGAAATGGAATATGGCTATTTTTATCTTTAGGCTTTTCAATTAAATTCAGTCTTAGTAGTGGCCATAAATTAATTTGGTAGTAGATGGAAAATATTGACTTAATTGGTCACTGTGGAGTGGATTAGTGATACCAGTCCATTTCTTGGTGAAGAAGCATCTGCACTAGAAAAACTTATCATCCAAACTGGCACTAATTCCTGTCCTTGTTTTCAGCCTCAGCAGAATTGCCAAGAATGAATTGGTCACAGACTGATGCATCTATTAAGTCCTGAATACAGTCCATATAGATTAGGGTTCAAAAATGTTAGGATGTCACTCTGGATAGCAGTTGAACTGTCTTGTTGCTGAACAAAGGATTTCAGAGCTATTAATGAACCACCTTGAACATAACTGTAAGTTCATTTGAATGTAATTTTAAAAGTTAACTTGCAATATGGAATGTAGCATACTCACTTTCAAACTCCAGGTGATTGCTGTTCACAAAAGCTCTGTTACATGTAAAAAATAATGAATTGGAGATACACAGCTTGCAGCAGTGTATGGCTTTAGCATAGTATGGCAGGGTGAGCAAAACTGTCTTCAGTTGAAGCCTGTTAACACATCCACAAGTGTTCTTTGGTTTTGGTTTTTTTTTTTAGTTATCAGCAGCAATGGCATTTGAAAGGTTTATGTTCTAGCTGGTAAAGGAATTATTATGTCTGATGTCAAAACACTGGAAAAATGGGTGTTATGCAATGTCTATTGCCTAGGCAGTTGATGGGACCTAGCATAACCAAGAGCTGTAGTAATGGAGTTGGAAAGTATTTTGGAGGCTGCCCAATCCTTCAACCATGTCTTTCACTGCTGTGTACCGAAGGTAAAACATAGCTCTGATGGATTCAAGCCAGCTCATTTTTCCTCATGTGAGAGACTTATTCTGCTGTCTTTGCAAGGTGTATGTTCATTCTTTTCAATATTCATAAGACATATGGAAGGGCTTAATGTGATTTAAAAAGAAATAGGATTAGCCAAACTGTGAAAACCTGAAGGATTTGAATAGCACTAGAAAAGGGCACTATCAGCAAAATACTCTTAGTTTAACTGTCTGTAGCCGCAAGTACACTCGAAGAGCTCAGAGTAAAAAGCATCCTGACTTTGTGCAATACTAGTTTTCCTTTTAACCCCTTTTCACTCTTGATCAGTTAGAGAAGGCCTTCCAATTTGTGACCTGGAGTTATTTCTTTGCCAGGTCCCTCTTCTTTTGTACCTGCACCTCCTGTTAATGGTTGGAAGGAGCTGCTATTTCTGACAACAGTAACAAAGTCTGTTTTGCTTTTTGTCTGCTTGATAAAGAGAAGGCAAATGTAGTAGAGGACTGTCTTGCATTTCAGGAATTACTGAATCAGTGAGGACAATGTTTCAATTAAGATGTTGGGCTGAGATTCAGGAGATTTGTTTTAGTACGTGACTGACAGAATTCTTGTGTGAATTTTGTCTATTGTGATTTTTCTTGGTGTAAAGGGTGAAGTAAGGACAGTTGCTCATTTTGCTGCCACCCCAGTTCCTTAGGGAACATGCTGAAATATTAATTAATATTTTTAAGAATTCTCACATGCCACAGAAAAAAGGGTCCTGTAAATATCTTCTGAAACACTGACTCCTCCTGTGGTCATGAAGGTCATCCGTTTCTACCTGTGATGTAACACCCACATTTTGTCTCTAATAAACACATAGTAGTTGTACAGTACTGCCATGGCGAATACTAAAGGCTTTAAATGCTGGTATAAGGAATGAGGTTTTAAGGACTGTACCTGTCACATCAGTATAGCCCCTGTGCTTAGCAACCTTACTTGGTTGCTAAACTTGGTGGTGAGGCTTCAGGCTGAATGCTCAAATTGAGTTATTTTGCAGATGTCCTCCTTAATTCCATCCTTTGGTTCCTTCATGGAGCCAGCCACTTCCAGGAAGGGTTTATCTTCAGAGACATTGGAGTAATTTTAGCAGTAAATTTTGGTATTTATACCATTGAAATATATGTGCCTCAGATATTGCAGGCAGAGGTGATTCCTTTAGTTCCAAGATTAAAAGGCTGAGGCTCAGAAACAAATGACAAACATAGTCATAAACACTATTGGTTAAGGCAGTATATTGCTGAGGGAGCATAGAGTACTTATGTGCAGGACCAGATCCCAAGAATTAACCTTGTCTGTTTTGCCCATTGGAGGATGACAAATCTCAAACTCAGCATCCACTGAACGCTATTATCAGTTGTGCTGACAAATTATTGGTCTGTAGGGGAAACTTCTGAGGACCATTTTCTTTAGTTCAGCTAACCTTGTGTTTATATTGTGATGAAGTACTTGGAACACACACTGTATGTAGTTTATTTTTCCACATATTCCAGTTCACTATTCTTTGTGTGTTAATTTCTGGCCTGTGTTTATATGCATATACACACTTTTTGTCAAAAGAAAATTCTGCAGAGAGAGTCATTGTCACTTTTTAGTTGTAAACCAAGTCAATGAGACACTAGCCTTACAGATTTTTTGTGAGCTGCTTATGTTTTGCTTTTTGCTAAAAAGCTTAGCTATACAATATGAAGAGCTCAGAATTGCCTTTTGATATCTTACTTATCGGAGAATGGAGAGACGGGTGTGGGGGGGAAGAGCTTCTCTCTGTTGCACATACATAGGAAAAAAACCTCCTGAGAAGCAAGAAGCATCATGAAGTTTGAACAGTGCTTTAGTGTTGAGGATTTGTTTCAGTTTCTGAGAAGAGCAAGAAAATATTTTATCCCCTGAGGCTGAGAGGCACAAACAACTCTGGAAAAGCAGAGTTAGCTACACTTCTTAACCAAAGAGTAGTGGTGTGTGTGTAAATTTCTCCTCTACTGACTGTCCTGTTGTTGTGTGCTCATGGTAGGTGCAGTGGTCAGAGTACAGTATTTATTGCTAGTACAGAAAAATTAGTTTAGGGTACTGATTTGGCAGAAAGTTCCAAATATTCAAAACCAGAAAAGCCACAGATTTTTTTTTTTTTTAATAAATAAATAAAAAGATAAAAGCAGTCCTAAACTTGGGGATAAATACATAAGGAACAACTTAAAATTATGTTGATAAGCAAGGATCTTTAATAAGCTGTTCTAACACAAAATTCAACACTTCAATTCCTCTTGATATTAGTGGAAAAACTTGCTTGGGACATGCAGTTCCCAATCGGAAAAACAATGGGATATGGATCTGGCCTGTTACCTAATTTCTGTAATAAAATCTAGGAGGAAAAATAAAATAATAGCCAAAGGTGCTGTGCAATAATAAAATTAATTAATGTTCACTCCCCATTATTCACTTCTACTTCTGATAAAACTCTTGCAGAAATATCATGTGCTACTATATTTATAATCCTCCTTAAGACGTATATAAAAATTCTGTACTCACAGTAAGGAAAGTGTATTAATATATAGTTGAGGTACAAAGAATACTAATGATGTTGATCTCTATTTTTCAATTTGTGAGTGCTAGAAGGCAAGTCAACTGAAAAGAATAAAAGATTATCTGAGTTCAAAACAAGCAAATAAAAATGTTGGAAACTTAATTAATCCCCTGCCAATTTGTCTCAAAAATACCTAAACTTGGTTACCTCTGACTCCAGAATTTTGAGAGAGATCATTCAACTGCCAATGCAATTGAATTTAAGCAATTGGATTTTAAATTACAACTTTTTTTAGTACATCTAATTGGTAGAATTAGAAAATATAAACAGTAATGGAAAAAAAACAGGAACAGGGATGGAGTTTTTTAATGCAACGATTCAGAAATTTGTAGAATAGCCTCTTTTGAATGCTGACATTAATTTCAGATGTGCCTTAATATAATTCCTAGCAAAGGATTTTGCTCCTAGTGCAGTCTATGCAAAGGCAACAGCTGAGTGTTTATGTGGAGCTCTGTGTAGTAGATGCATAACTGCAGTGTTTTAAAAGGAGTATTGAAATAATCATGCTCTGAGGGCACAGAACTCTGCTAGCACTACTTGCAATGCAAAAGATTAGAGGAAGAAGACAGTATCTCATACGCTTCATAGATTAGTCAGTACTGGGACCTGTACTGTTCAACATCTTTGTCGAAGACACGGACAGTGGGGTCGAGTGCACCCTCAGCAAGTTTGCCGATGATACCAAGCTGTTTGGTGAGGTAGACACGCTGGAGGGGAGGGATGCCATCCAGAGGGACCTGGACAGGCTGGAGAGGTGGGCCCAAGCCAACCTCATGCAGTTCAACAAGGCCAAGTGCAAGGTCCTACATCTGGGTCGGGGCAATCCCAAGCACAAATACAGGCTGGGTGGGGAATGGCTGGAGAGCAGCCCTGAGGAGAAGGACCTGGGTGTGCTGATTGACAAGAAGCTCAACATGAGCCAGCAATGTGCGATCGCAGCCCAGAAGGCCAACCGCATCCTGGGCTGCATCAAAAGAAGTGTGGCCAGCAGGGCAAGGGAGGTGATTCTGCCCCTCTACTCCACTCTCGTGAGACCCCACCTGGAGTACTGCATCCAGCTCTGGAGTCCCCAACATAAGAAGGACATGGACCTGCTGGAGCGTGTCCAGAGGAGAACCACGAGGATGATCTGAGGGCTGGAGCACCTCTCCTATGAGGAGAGGCTGAGAGAGTTGGGGCTATTCAGCCTGGAGAAGAGAAGGTTCCGGGGAGATCTTATTGCAGCCTTCCAGTACCTAAAGGGGGCCTACAGGAGAGCTGGGGAAGGACTTTTTACTAGGGCATGTAGTGATAGGACAAGGGGGAATGGCTTTAAACTGGAAGAGGACAGGTTTAGATTGAACATTAGGAAGAAGTTTTTCACTTTGAGGGTGGTAAGGCACTGGAACAGGTTGCCCAGAGAGGTTGTTGTGGCCCCATCCCTGGAGGTGTTCAAGGCCAAGCTGGACGTGGCCTTGGGCAACCTGGTCTAGTGGGAGGTGTCCCTGCCTATGGCAGGGGGGTTGGAACTCGATGGTCTTCAAGGTCCTTTCCAACCTAAAGCATTGTATGATTCTATGATTCTCCTTACCTTAGTGCCACAGCCAAAGTTCTGGTCTTAGGAGGGAGAAAACCTACAACTACTTTTGAGTTTATAACTTTTATTTATATTGGTCATTCAACAATTGGGTTCTGTGTAAGACCTTCTTTCCTCCTTATCCCTGGTTCTATGCAAAAGAGAATGAATTGTAACTGAAATCTTCAGCTGTGTAGCAGCTGAAATGGGGCGGTGCTGCAGAAATTCAATGTTAGTTCTATACAGCTCTACCACCCTGGTTGTGTGGGGCTTCAGTCAAGTACATTTTTGAACACTGACACGTAATGAGTAATCTGTAGAGTTGATTGTGACTTTAGCTATAGGATTAAGTGGAAGTAATTTGATTTTCAAGCAATGCCCAGGTTATTTTATAGGTATGAATGGATAGACGGGATATGAGGTGGTCTTGGCTTTTGATTTTAAAGGTATGACTATCATCCTAATACGAAGATAAATTTATTAGGATATGTAATGTGTGGAATTCATTGTATGACCATCTTTCTTTTTTTAAAAATTTATTTTAGTGCTTCTTCACTTTGGTCTTAATTATACCAACAAAAATTTAGAGAAACTCCACTGGAGTTAATTTTGCTTGCCTCATAGGTATAAAATATGCTATCTGAAAAAAAAAAAATTAAAAAAAGTGTGTGTGTATATATACTTTCTATGTCCTGCAGAAAATCTAATTCTCTAAAATCATACTCTGGTATTAGGATCAAAGAGAACAACTGCAAATCAAAAAGTAATAGGATGCTGAAGTCTAGTCTGTTTTAGTCGAAGATACATCATGATATTATTTTCATTCCAGTGACTCTAGCCAAGTTTATCTGCCTTACCATTCACTTCTGTGGTCGGGACAGTATAGGTACGTTCTCACACTGGAACTTTTGCTTACAGGAGGTAGGTCTGAGGAACTACTCCTATTGAACTATCATTTAGAGAGATTTTAGCAGCTATGTATAATTTTATTAATTAAAAAAAAGGTAAAATTAATATTTACATGTTTCTAGGGTGAAAGCTATCCACTCAATAGTTTTAAGAGATCTTTCAGTTATGAAACTATTGAGCTAAGAGGTGAAATCTGTTACTTACAGTGGCCTCAGAATTTAGAAATCAAAATTTATACCCATTTTTAAAGATCTGTAGGAAGAAAAGAAATGTAAGTCTGACTTCTACTCTGGGCATCTTAGTAGAAAAAACTAATTTTAATTCTATTTTATGAACATGGATTAAACATGCTTATAAAAGGGATTCATTCCCCCCCCTTGAAGAAAAACTGTATCTCACCAATATACTAGATTTTTATTTTCCTAGAGTTTTTGAATTGTGTCAATGAGCATGAATGTGTGTGATCTGCGTCGTATATTATGCTGAGATTCTTCAAATGTCTTTTGAAAAGAGCCCTTATAAACAGCTTTTGAAGAAATTAAGCTTGATGAAGTGGAAAGGTCTTCCTATGGATGAATAGTTACTTAAAGACAGGAAATGAAGTTGAGGTAAAAATATTCAGCTTTCACAATGGAGAGAGGTAACTGTTAGAATGTTGCTTCTAGCACTTCCATTCTGGGATTTTGTCGTTTAACATATTTATGAATGAGCTGGAAAGGGGATGAAATAAAAGCATACTTAACTATACTTAACTCTGGAAAGCATGCAGATAAGAATTTTGTATTACGTGTTTAACAGCACTAGCCATAAAATACTTCTTCCAATGCATCTTTACAACAGTGTAAAGTTGCCTAGGGTACTCCTGACATTTTCGCAGTCATGCCTGTAGTTTCTGGACATGAGCTTAGCTGCTGCGTTTAAAGAAAAGATGCAACTATGGCTTTCCAAGCTCAGACAGTCAGGTGAAAGGCAGCTTAAACACATGCCCACTAGGCTGTCTTGAAAGTTCTCAGGCTTTCATAGTAGTCCAGGATTTGGGATAAGTCAAATTTGCAAAAATTCTCTAATAGAGTAGATAGGGTAGGTTAATACTATTTGAAAGCATTCATTTTCTTGGTGTGAAGTACACAAAAGAAATGGAAGTATGGGGTGTAGTTTGCTAGGATTTTCTCCCCTCAAATATTCCAGGTTTTATGCTCTAAAATAGAAGTACAAGCTCAATTTTGTGTGTCATTAGAATTAAGGGTTTTAAGGTTGGGGATTATTTTATGTTGCTGATGGCAAAAATATTTGAAATGAAATCCTATGTTCTTGCTTTCCTATTGTGTCTCATTTTTCTAGGTAAATGAAAGTAAAAGTAATAAACCCTTACTTCAGTCAGTAAAGGGTGAATAGAGAAAGGGAATAGATTGCAGTGCACGGAAGTAATACCTTCTTATTTTGAGAGTAGAGCGTTTAAAATGAAGAATACTGTATTCGTAGTTTAACAGGGATCATTGGTTTGAAAATGATTTCTGTATTCTAAAAAATCTCTAATTAATTGAAACTTAAACCTGTCATTTTTTTTTTGTTTTGGATGGCATTGTGTTTTCATTAAAACATCTGTCATCTTGTCATTTGTATGAATGCTTTTTCCTAATGGTCAGCTTGTCACAGTTAATTAGTCTTTAGACATATGAACAGTCGTAAAGCAATGTGACTTTGAAAATTATGTTTCTAAACACCCATAACTTTGAACTCCAAAGAGACAATGTACTCACTAGATTTTTCTGCTACAAAGCAGACTGTAAACTACCTTCATTCACAAGGGCTGAGGGAGCATGCAGCTTTTTGTGTGGAACACTTATTACATTTACATACAAGTTTGCTGCATGCATATACGCAGTTTTGATTTCTTCACTGTTTTTTTTTAATAATGATATACAATTGCACAACTAAATTTCTGGATTTTGAAGTTCTTTCCTGAGCTCCAGAAAAAATAGTCAATACTGACTAGTATTTTTTTGTGTACCTCAGTTTTGCATGTCCTATTTGACTTTAGAAAGCTCTGACTGTCCTCTGAAAACCAAAAAAGCATTATATTGGGCATCAGGTTGCCCTCTCAATCACTGACCATCCATAACAATTTTGAAATACCGTGAATTTGCTGTGGGATTTGTTTCGATTAATTGGAAGGGTATGATAATTTAAAAAAAAGTTGGACTTGTATCCAGACTTGAGAGAAATCTGACATTAGGGGTTTTTTTATTCATTTATCTCTTGTTTTTAACTTCTTGATGTTCTATACAATCATCAGTATGATTCTGACAATATATATGGGATTCATCTTGCAAGAATGCAAATGAGCCCTAAGATGTGCTGGACTACCTTGATCCTTGTTTGGTTTAAGGGAAGCTGAAGGACATTCAGGATCCTGCATGGGATATGTCATTTCTCGATTGAATTGGGCTTTATGCTATAAAAGAAAATGGTGAAAAGAAAATGAACCAAATAGAGTAAGTCCATTCATAAAAAATTATAGCAGACGCTATAGCAAACGTCTTAGTTGCCTGATATTTTTGCAAGAGGCTTTTTCTACCAAAGGTAATTCGTGATGTCCTACACTCTATTCATCCTCTTCTAGATAAGGTGATTTCCATTTCACAAGAATTAATGCTTCAGCATATGGGAACCAGTTTTTATTAAAACTCTCATTATGGTGTTCTGAAGAATAGGTAATTGCAGGAAGATCAGAAGCTAGTGGTAAATGTATGTCTCTAATGAATTCTATTCAGTTTCCAAAAACATAGCAACTTATATGTCTTAAATTATAAGATGATTTTCCTTTTTTCAGTATAATAGTCTCAGTAGACTTTTAAAAATATTAATAGGAATGGAAGAACTATGCAAGGGGAGACGGCATGAATAACTGATGTAGGAAGCTGACAAAGTGGGTACGTAGAAGCATTTTCTTTAAGAGTATTCTAAATTCCAGTAGACAATTAATACCTCATCGATCTCCATGTGTTTGGGAAGAATGAGTAGCTAGTGCCTCCTAAGCCCCCTTCCCTCACTTTATAACCTAGTAGTTAGCTGTCTTCTGAGTTTTGGATTCTGTATGGGCACCTGACACAGAGTAGCTGATACAGATACCATTCACTAGATGCTGGTAAATGCTTAGGAAAACCAAGATAATCTCTAGCATCTTCCCCCAGAGGTGAGGGAGAGTATGCTTCCAGAGGTAGCCACAAACTAATGAAGTTGGTAGGAGAAAAAGTAAAGTAGGTCTGTATGACGTGGGAGGTGACCATCTGAGGTGATACAGAATCAAAAGAGCCTCCATGCTGACAGACCTTTGTCTAGCAGGTTTTGGGATTAGAGGACTTGGGAAAGCTGTGGGTTAAGGGCTGACATTTGGGTCTTTCACAAAAGGTCCTTTCAGTCTTAAGAAATGTAGAGAAAAATCAATTAGGGCAGATCTTTAGAGGAAAAAAAGGTAATCAGAGACGATGTGACTACATCTATCAATGGCCAAATGGGGGTGTTTTCCCAAGGCCGTAACTGTGTGGAGCTGCAGTTTCCCAGCACCTGTCCAGTATTTTACAATCTTTTCACGTAATACAGCTATTCCTTTCTTTGAATCAAGCATTCAGCCTGTAGCCTGACTGCTGTATAAGAGATCCATGACAAAACTACAGAACATGTGTAACTACTTTTATGAATCAAGGTCTAAGCTCTCCTACAGCTCCATGTACACCCTAACAAGCAATAACACTAAATGTCTTAGACGTGAAAACAATTTGCCAAAAGCTGGGGTAACAGAATAAACAGACATTAACAAAATAGAGTCCTGCTCTGATAAATACATGGTACATTACATTTTGAAAATGAGACACTCGGGATCAGATTCTCCTCATCTGATTTAGACCAGCTCAGTCTCATTAACTGACATGAATTTACACAAGTTCTGTAAAAATCTGAATCTAAAGTTATGGATTTTTTCCCTCCTTAGGGATGATTGCAAACCATGTTTCTTTTATTCCATATGGTGTTTTGGGATTATAGCGCAGAATTCAGGCTTGGCCTTGAGAAAAGCAAGGAATCTGCAGCTTGCCTGGACCAAATTTGGCCCACAGTCAGGGAAAGCTCTGCTGCAACGATGTAATGAATCAGGAAAAGGTAGCTAGCTGATAAATAGCTAGGAGATCCTCGGGCTGTCTTTTGAACACTGTTTTTGAATAGATACATCATAAATGCAGGTTTTTTCTATAGGCAGTGGAGGTTCTTATCTGAAATCAGAGACAATAAGCATTCTAAATTGTTCTGACGCCACAGAGATTAAGTATTAGTAAGTCTCATGATCGCTATTAGATGTAGTTATGGATCATCCTGTAGCTTTTCCAAAAATCTCAAAAATGTTCTTTGTATGTTGTGGTTTTTTGCTAGCTGCCACCTGTAGAGTACCTGGCAAGGCTCTTGGGACACAAAGGCATCACAGGGAATAGAAGTAGTGTATGTGTGAAGGCACCTCTAGTGAGCCAGCACCATCCAAGCTTGCACATGTACTTAATGGAGGTTTGTGCATTGAGCAATATATATCATAGAAACATTCAGATTGGGAGGCACCTCTGGAGGTCAACCTACTCAGCGCAGGACCAATGCAAAGGCTAGATCAGGTTGCTAAGAGCCTTGTTCAATAAAGTTTTGAGTATCTCCAAGAATGGAGGTTCCTCACATCCCTGTGCAACGTGACCTAGGGCTTAAATACTTTCTGTGACTATCCCTTCTTGAGCTGGGGATAGTCATCGTCTTCAATTTAAATCTAAATATTGTAGGACATTCTGCTGCTTCTGTCTGTACTGACATTAATTGACCTCTGGCTTCGGAGGCTTTGTAAGTCTGCTCTTACAACAATTTATTGTGAGATTCAGTAAGGAATTTGCAAGACTCAATTTTGTTTGTTTGTTTGTTTTTAGTTGGCATGCAGAGATTGAGGAAAAAACCCAATAATTTGGCAGAAATTTCAAACTATACAAATCAGAGGTTACTTCAGGACAGATATCTTTGTTCTGAGTCCTCTTGAACTTAAAGCTCAGCTGAGGAGCAAGACTGTGAAACTTAACTTTGCTCAAGCCTACATCTGCAAGAAATAAGGGGGGGGAGAAGTAAATCTAGTATGGTATATGCTATTCAGCTTGTGTCAGTGTTACATCAGCTTGTGGGTGATTAAACAGTTTTGTGCTGCAAATATGTTGTGCAGTATATTGTGTACTGCAATACACTGTGAGATCTTAAAAGTAGGTGACACACAGCTGAGAGAAAAGACTCAATTGTGGTCCTCATGTTTTTGTCTTTGCATCTAATTTAGAGGAAACAGACCTATGATTTAATCAGCTGCTGATCTGAGCAGTTGGAAAGGATAAATTCATACAAAAATAATGAACTCCTGCTAAAAGAATGCTTCCCTGTTATAATGCATTTTACATGCTATGGATATAACTCAGTATCTTGAATATTTCTCTCCAAGAAAAGTGGAGAAGTACTTCTGTTGCACCATTTTTTTTTCATTTTTATTTTTTCCCAGGGTTGTCAAGGCTGCCAGTTTAATACTGCAGTGTAATTCAGAGGCTCTTCTTCATTTCATTAACTGACCGCAGGCTCCTGTGCGTATTCTGCACGTTCATCTTACTTTTGATCCTGGAAATTCCTTTGAGATATTTAAATGGTGATGTGCTCTGGAATGTTCTTGTTTGGAACTTTGTATACTACCAACTGCCACCATACTTTCTTATAGTAGCTAACAGTTGCCTTTTGTGCAAATAAGTCTTCCTTATATTGGCTGTAGTTCAGCACAAATCCAGATTCTGACAGAATTTTCCATGCTTGCTATTTGTCCTGGTTTCAGCTTGGATAGAGTTAATTTTCTTTCTAGTAGCTGCTGTGTTTTGATTTTGGTATGAGAGGAATGTTGACAACACATATTGTTTTAGTTCTTGCTAGGTAATGTTTATATTAGCCAAGGACTTTTTCAGCTTCCTGTAGAAGCTGAGAGGGAGCACAGACAGGACAAGCTGACCAGGGGAATATTCCATAGACATCATGCTCAGTATATAAATGGGGTTGGCGAGAGGGCAGGGATGAATGATCACTGCTCAGGATGGGCTCAGCAACCGATCATCAGGTGGTGAGCACAACTTGCATTGTTTTATTTTGTATATCCTTTTACCATCATTATTATTATTTTCCTCTTCTGTTACTGTTCTATTAAACTGTCTTTATCTCAGCCCACAAGTTTTTTTTCTTTCTACTCCTTTTCTCCTTCTTCTCCCTACCCTACTGGGGGCAGGGGGGGAGTGAGCGAGTAGCTGTGTGGCCCTAGTTGCTGGCTGGGGTTAAACCATGACACTGTTGAAGGACATCATTATCTCCTATGCAAAAGTAAAAAAAAAACTTTACTGGTTGTCTTTAGCAGAATTGCATACCAATAGTTATGTCACAGAGGCCTTTTAACACTTTCCTCCTTCCTCTAGAAAGATCGAGAAGTGTGCTCTCTTGAGAGTGATCTGAGGTCTATGTGAATCTGAGGAACTTAGATGAAAGAAGATGATGTGGAGGAAGTACTACAGTAGCCACATCTCTTTGTCTGTCCTTCTATCTAGTTCTCTGGACAGTACATCCTATTGAAGCTAAGGTGATAGAATAACTCAGGTCTCTGTACTGCAGTTGACCTAGTGGAAGTTGGTACGTCCTCAGATGAATTCTCCTTCCTTCTGGTAATCTTTGGAAATTCCCCAAAATGCAACCTTTGAACATAACACAAGTTTCTGATTTTTGCTTCTAGATCCCTGTTATGAATTCTCTGGTATTTTAAAAGCATTTACAGCTTTTTTTTTTTTTTTTAATCAAGCATATTGAATCTGGAGTTCAACTCTAACTTCAAAAGAAAAATCAGCTTAGGTTTTAACAAAGCAGAGATTCTCTCACAATTGGGTTAAAAAAATTTGACAACCCAGGCTGTGATTCAAGGTTATTGTAAAATCTGAAACTGTGCAAGTTTTGACAAGGTTTGATGGTTTGATAAGAACATTCTAAGCACTTCTGAAGATACCCACACTTCGTATATTTGACACAAAGGATTTTCTCTATAAGCAGTATTTTCCAAGTCTCAGCTATGTGTTGAGAGATTAATGAGAACTTTCACCTTTGTTGCTGGCATATTTATTTGCCAGAAGCAAATTGATTTTCCTTATTAGCAGAACATTACTGATACACTTAATACAACCAAACCAAACCAAACAAAAAAACCCACTAGGTGAAAATTCCAAAGAATATTTACTGTTGGTAACAGTATGCTGATGCTGTCTTTTCATCTTCATCCTAATTGCATATGGAAGGCAGATACCCTGTTATTTAGCCTGAAAGAGCTCCCTTTCTCTGCAGTCTTCTCCTGGTATCTGTGGGGAAATAAGAGTATTGTTAATACAGTAGAAGCCACATAGCACATACACATTCTGTGTAGTGGAGATGTTTCCTGGATGCCACATGTGACCAAAAACCAAGCAACTGTTCCAGCCTCTTCAGTTCTTTTTGTGCCAGACTTCTGGTTTCCATGCAGGAGAGACTATGAACAACTTCACTTCTGAGACACAAACTTCAGTTAAGATTTTAAGTGTTAACTTACCAATTCATTCAAGAGTGTTGTAGTTACAAGCCCTCACTCAGCAAACCGTTTGTGGGATGCTGCTGGTTGCTGGGCAGGCTTGGATTATTTGGCAGTCGTGGTGATAACATTACCCCTTGGCTAACAGTGCTGGATCAAGAGCTCCAGCCTTGAGGGTTGCCATGTGTGAAATCTGATCATTAGGAGGATGTGGAACTGGGCACTGTGGCCAGATTATTTGAGTGACTCACTTTCATCACTGTAGAAACAAGGCCAGGCTCTAGCTCCAGTAAGGAGTGCATGTGGAACCCACTGGCACTGAATCTGGAGCAGGTTTCTTATGTGATGCGGTGGACTTCTTTGTCCCTTTGTTCCTGGTGTGGCAACATCAGGTCAGCTAAGTGTGTGTATTTGAAGAGGAGTGCCACATATGAGAGTGGGGGGACAGTGATGTGCAAGGATAATGGGAAGTGCATGTTAAGGCATCCGGGTTGATTGAGGGTACGTACTGGAGCATCCTGAGTTTCTTTTTCTCCTCTGCAATATTCCAACAAGGCAACTTTTATGATGCTGTGAGTGAGGTTCAAGGCCAGCACAGCATGGGCAAGCAGCAGATTTGGGCTTTGAAGGACATACCTGGGCACTGTAACAGGACAGCATAGACGCAACTTGTTAAAATCCTCCAAGGTTCCTGTGCGTGCAGGAGGAAGAGGGAAGGAAGAGTACCTAACAGGAGAGAAATTTGAGTCTGGAAGCTTTTGAGAAATCAGCTTAAGCCCCATAGAGTAGTCTTAGTGTAATTTACCTACCAATAAAACTTCTGAAGTGTGTCTTTCCTAGTCTTGCAGTTAGTCCTGATCTCTACAACTTCGTTAAATCTTTTAAGAAAACTTTACTTGGAGTTTGACAGAGAGGTCACTTTTGAGATAAGATGACAAATTCTTGTTTGAACAAACCTTGATAGAAGAACTTTTTCTTCCCATGCTTCCTATTTAAAAAAACCCAAACACCTCATCAGAATCATCTACAGTTTGGATAGAAAATAGTCTCCAGGATGGCCACGTTGCTGCTGTTATAACATCCAAACTTATTATAGCAAGTGGAGATTGACTACAGAAAACATTCTTAGTTTTCTAGTTTGGTGGTTCTGTATAGCTTGTTTGACTACTTCTGGTAATTTTTCTATTAGTCCATTCATGTTTTACTGTCAGGACCTTTCTGACTGATAGCATTACAAGAAGGAAAATTATTTTGAGGAAAAACTAAGGTGTGTAGTACCCATTGAGATTGAAAGGGAAAAGATTCTGACTGCAAAATTCATATAAATTAGCTGAAGGACTCTGAGAGCTGTCATGGTACTTTCAAGGCATGGTTTGACTAGATATCAAATTTGATTGTGTTCCTTTCTAACTCTGGAGGCATTAGAAGTTCCCTGTAATGAGCCCTAAGGGAAGTTTGCCTTGGAGTGTATTTTTTCCCCACTGTAATATTTCCGTGATGTAAATTATGGATGCATGATTGCAATCTCCAGTTGTGACAGGATTCTATGTTTTAGCTTTAATGAAGCTACATGATAGTTATTTGGCAATATTAGGGCTCATTTAAAAGACCGTATTGATGATTAAGTGGCAAATACCACTATATCATTGGGAAATCTGTCAGCAATAGTTACTGTTTCCATTGCCTTTAGCACATTCATCAAAGGGATAACAAACAGATACTTTTTTGAATTTTAATAGAAAATTGTAGTGCAGTCATGTGGCTTTAAAATTCAAAGGTCTATAAATAATGAATTATTTCAGTGATGGTTACTGTTTCCCTATCTTTAGGAAAAATAGCATCTATATGTTGTACTTTGTTGCTAACAGCATACTTTAATATTTATGAACTGCCAGTTTTCTATAAACATAGAAATTCAGTAGTTGTCACTGTAATGGTTTGTTATTTATATGCTTCTGAATTTTACAGAAGCAGAATAATATTAGTATATTAAATCTGAACTAACCAGAAACATTCTCTTTTACTGTTACATTGAACACAGGAACTTGAGAGCTACGGAAGTGCTGTCATATGGCCTGTCATCAGAAAATGGTCCCTGAGCCTTGGCTCAAGAGGGGTCAGTGGGACTGTATGTGTGTGCATGACCTCAGCCTGCAGGCAGGAAACATATTAAAGAAGCAAGGCTTTCTGTTTCAGTATGATTTCTTATCTCGGGATGAATGGAGTCATTGTGGCAATAACTAGATTACTTGATTAGCAGATGGATCTTGCTGCAGTTGTACAGACCCATTTTCTAAAAGGAGTTAATGTCATTTGAATTTTATGTATACTGCTGGTGTTTTGAGAGGCCTCTGAACATGTTATAAAAAGACTGTGATTCACTTCCTCTAGAGCTCAGTTTGTTTGGATGTTGCAACTTTAATATGTACAAGCATTTGTGATTTTCTAAATCACTTTAAAACCTTTTAAATCTAAGAATGTCACAGGCATGTGCACTTGTTCTGAAATTTCAGTTCACCTCTGAGACTTTTTATTTGATTCAACAAAATGGCATGTTGGAGGTGTAAGTGAACCTTCAGCATTCATTGAGAGAGTCTTTTAGCTGTCCCAAGGTGTTCTTGTTTTGTTTTGTTGAATTACCAAAGGACTTGTAGAATTTCTTCATTGTTTGACAATGGTAGCTGTGTATATATTACTGCATGCCCTTTTTGGAACTTGTCTGAATCGTAATAAATATATATGCTCACTACATGAACTGTTCCATCACTTTACTCAAGAAGTGTCTAGTTCAATGTTTTAATCATTTTTGCCTCTGGACAAACAGCTAAATTATTGACTGTGTTCTTTTCTAGATGAAGAAAGATGTAGTGTTGCTTCTAATGTACAAACCGCTGAGGTGTACTGTTTGTTTTGTTACTGAATAGCTTTCTTCCCTTCCTCTCCATCTTTCTAAATGTAGCTCCTCTGCTGCCACTTAAAAGGGTGTCCTTACAAAATATGAATTGTTTGAATAAGAGCTTCTGAATTATGTTCTGTAGGCCCTAATTTTTAGACATCTGGCATGGGGAACAGAATCCAGAATTTAGAAGGAGGTGCTAAAGTCGCCTAAAAGGGGTGCAGGGAACAGGGAGGAAGAAGGCATCTCTGAAAGGCAATGCAATGAAACTCACATGCTGCCTAAGGAGTCATCTGGAGCAAAGAATAGAAATCACTGTGGTGGCTTCTGTCTTTATCTTCACTCTAGCTTAATCTCCACTCTCCTCTAGAGTCTAGCTGCCTGCCAGCAGCTCCAAGAAAGGTGCTTTGCTGTCTGTTATCTACAAACTAGAATAATTTTTTTATGAACAGGTTCCTGTCAGTCACTTGTTTTTGTTTTATTTCAAAGAGTTGAGAAGAACTAACACTTTTTGGTTTTAAAATAGGAATTGAAAAACCTACACATAGGTGTCTGATTCTATTTTTAGATACCTAAAAAGCTTTGTAATTCTGGCACTGAGTGCCACACTAAAAAAAAAAAAAAGGCATTTCTGAATATTATGCTATTGGCTTAACTATAGCAGGTAAATAAGGGTTCATAAGGTCTGAAAAGTAGATATTAAAAAAGAAAACCTTTTAAAGCTGATAAGACAATAGGTTTGATTTTCTTTTTTTACTGTATTTACCTGTTTCATAAAAATATATTTACCTTAAAAATCTCTGAAGAACAGTCCACGTTGTGTAAACAGTTTTGTTCTCTTTGAGAATGAATGAAATGTCCATTCGTTTCTATTTTCTCCATAGTTGCATGACCTTTATCTGTTCTATAAATTAGTTTTCGTACTAGTTTACAATGCATTAGAATATGAATAATTTGGATTATGATTCACAAAGTCTACTCCAATGTACCTGAGTATTCTATAATTCATGCCAAAATTTGATTTCCAAGGCTTTGGCCATGAAGATAATGTCTAGCTCCATTGCAGATCTTGCAGAGCACAGGTTTTTTTAAATGTAGGTTCCCATACACGTTCAGTGATTCTGCTTCAGAATACTGTTCTAGACTAGAGGTAAAAAGAAAACCAAGAATAGGACAGATAGGGGGGAAAAAAAAACACACCACAATCCACAAAACAGAAACAAGGGAGGAAGAAATTCAGGGAAATGCAGAGCCTCTCCATAAGAAATATATATGCAGTGAAAATTCAGATCATCACTAGCTGAACCAGTTAAGATTGCATCTGTATAAAACATAATGTTGCTGTGTAGTTTGTACTTGCTACTTGATTTTGCTGCAGTTCCGCTCTTTATTTGTATGCAGGCTCCTACTCAGATGTGGGTACTAATCCATAGTTCCCCATGCATTCAGTCTGAAACTGTCAATCAGTGGCTTTTAGGAAATTTTGAGTGGGCTTCAATGAATCAAAGGCAAAGACAATGGTTGTTCAGATGCCAAAGTTTCTTGCAGTGTATAGCCATTCCTATGATACATTTCCAAAAAACAAACCTTGGTGAATGACAAGCATTCTGTGTATTAGAGAGACAATTCCTACTAGAGGTGCTAAAACAGAGGGAAGTGAGAGGCAGTGGCAGACTTTTTGGTAATATTAGCAGTAAACACTACAGTCAGATTTAATGTAACTCATTAATGGAATTAAATTTTCTCCTCCATAATTCCTAGCATGGAATAACCAGGTTTGTGCACTGCTTTGCTGTGCTGAGGACTGCTGCTGGTCATGACTTTGATACAGGCTAGTTAACTGAGTGATTCTTAATCCTTTTGTTAAGCAACAATGACTATAAAGCTTTCAAATGAAGGTGACTTTCCTGTATTGGGATGAAGAATTGTCCAAATGTAGTTATGTGGAGATATCCTGTATTTGGCTCTGTATAAAGAAGTTAGGTCTGGCTGAAACTGCACTCCATATTTTTCAGTAAAGTAAAAATGACGAAGTAAGATATCTCACAAAAATGTCAGGATACTGATGGATTGGGTTTTTCCCACTTAAAAATGTGCATTGAAGTATTGGAATCTTAGATCTAAGGTGCATTCTTTGGGGTCTTGTCAGGATTGGAAGTTCTCATGCTTCCACCTTCTTCAGTGGGCCACAGCTACATCTCTTAAGAGGCAGCGAATCCTGGAATTCCCACAAGCATCTCCTAAGAGATGAGGAACAAGCAAGGATACTGTGTTAGTTTATGGGAGATGTAATCACATGGGAAGAAATGAGGTTTTTCCTCATAATCAAAACATATTTTTTTCTATCCTGAAAAGGAATTTTAAAAAAATTAAAAATCTTTCTGGTGAATGCAATTCTTAAACGACCTTTTAGAGTTCATAAAAATGTTTTATTCTTAAATGCTTCAGGTATAAATCTCTTGTTTTCTATGTTAAAACAAAGCCTGAAACTGGTTTTCCCTCTTTGCTGTTTGTTGTTTTTTTTTTCTTAGACAATTACAACCTATTTCACTTTTCACTAATCCTATTTTCTGACAGCAAAATGTTCAGCTGGATAACTTCTAATCAGTCTGGCATTGTCATCTGTTAAAGCATCCCAGACTATAATGGAGAGTCCCCAGACTGGAGTCTCTGGAGACATTTCTGTAGTGTTTCTTTTCTAGTGTAATCCAAATGTTCAGTAAAATTTAAGTGGATGGGCTTTTTTGTTTGTGTGTTTCCTTGTGATCAAGTCCTTTCTTTATGATCAGCTTTTACTTATGCATATCCACAGAGCTGGATTCCTACATCAGGTCTTAAACATCTTCAAACTATGAATCTGAGTTTTGATCAGGCTGCAAACATAAGCAGGCAGAAGTATAAACTATTTCATTCAGTTGTTTGTGTCTTTTTGTTGTTTTGTTTTTTTTTAATAACATCAACACAACATTTCAGAGTAGCAGTGTTATTAATGTGAGCTAGTAGCTTACTACCGAACAGCCATTACAGACATTTTAATTCAAATATTACAGAAGATCGGAGAAAGGACATAACAGAAGTTACCATAGGCAGGAAGAACAAGTACTGAACTTCATGGATCTTAAAGGGAATGAATTCAAACTTTCAAAAAATTCTGCTTTGTAATAGCAGTAAGGGCCTCTGTATCAATCCGTTTTAAAGCTGGATGGGGACAGACTGCACCATCACCTCTGCTAGAGGCCCTTAACTATCCTTGATCTTTATTTGCCAGAGGCTCTTAATCATCCTTGATCTTTATTTGAAAGATAAATGGCTCATACTTTGGTTCTTAATGCTTTGTTTCAAACTTTGAGAGAAGGGGGGAAAGTACAGCATGCTCTCTACTTTGCCTAACATAGATATAAGATGCTTTGATCTGGTGAAAATATATAGTGTCAAACAAATCTCTCTAAGGACCTTAATAAAGAGAGATGACACAACTATATGCATTGTCCTAAATATCAGAGCTCCAATAAAAAAGGCCACTGTAATGGCACTGAGCAATGCTGTCAGCTGGGCTGAGCCCAGCCTCCCTGCAGCGGCAGCACTCTGAACCTGTGGAAAATGGCTCTTCTCTATTTATTTCTGTATCTGCAGGATGCCTGAATTTTGGCTAGATCTAATCAGCTGACTTTTTATGTGATTTACGTCAAGCAAATAGTTAGACTTACTGGTTGTCTTATTTCTACTTGGGCGCTGGGACTGAAGATGGGCTCTTTTCTTTTTTAGGCAGGTTCTTAAAGTGCCTTTCCCTGTTTAGCTTCTGATGGGAAAGGTGTAGCTGGCATGCATCCTGACACCTGCTCCTTTCTGCATATGTGTAATCTGTTCTTTTGTATATGTGTGTTTGTTGTTTAAAGGGCAAATAAATATTATAGCTCATTTTCCATGCTTAGGCCTTTTAAAATAGGGAAATTCCTTTCAGCTCAGCATGAGGGATCTGGCAGCGCCTTGTTGAGAAGGCTGGAGCTGGCTGTGAGGCTCCCACAATGAACAATGACTTCTGTGAGTTTACTGGTACTGTAATTCTTGCAGGTTCCTTGTTACTCTCCTTTGTATAGCTGTAACAGTTTAAATATTAGTCACAGAAACAATGCTGTCTAGCTTGTGGTTTGTTTTCTGCCAGCTCCTGTTTCTTTTTCTTCCTTTTTTTTTTTCTTCTCCTTACTGTGTGTCTTAGTTTATCTTTTTCTTAAAGGCCCAGCTCCATCTGAAAGATGCTGCTGCGACTGAGAAGAGAATATTATATTATTTTTCCACGTTAAAGCACAGGGAAATGTAGGGGGGTGGGGGGAAGAAAACTTATGGCTTGATGACTGCAGGGCTTCCCAAATGCCAAAGCTTAAGATCTGTTTGGAGGAAGCAAGTCTGAGTCACGGCTGGCATTCTTCAGTAGACCATCTATTAGCGCTAGTAAAAGACTGCAGCATTTGCTTTGAGTGGGAGACAGTTTTCTTCCTTTAGGTTCGTACCTAACCTAGTAAATTCTGTATTTAATAATCACTTTTGACCAAAAGTCAGACATTGCACTGTTCTAATGCACAATGTCATTGTTGCTTTAGAAGAGATGATGTCTTACTTAAGGGTGTTGTGAAGAAACCTTGTCACTGTTCATGAAGTAGCATCTGTTTCTGCAAAGTTAGTTTGTTGTAAAAATTCAATTGAATAAGTTTTGTTTTAATTGTGGTGTAGCCATGCAGAAGGGGTAATTGTATTTTAGGGATTTGTGTATTTTTAATGTTACTTTAAGGAGTCATATAACGTGAGCTTCTGCTGATGTAGTGGTAGAGCATGAAAATACCTGAGTTTGTGTATTTTGCACAGTGGTAAGAAGCTACTCTTCTCAGTGTGCTGGAGTCAGCCATGGACCAGGAGTACTAAGATGCGTAAGATTCAGACTATCCAAAATCCTTCCTTAGGACTTGGTTAGAACATTTCATTTGCCTCCCTTTACACTGTTGAGTAATTGTCCTTTTCATTTTAAGTCTTTGCTCTGTTGGCATTTCCTTATCTGAGCAATGTTGCCATTATTTCTGTTTGGGANGAGCTTCCCCCCCCCCCCAAAGAAAGAAACCATGAACCCCCTCTGATCTGAAGACCAAGGATTTTGTTTTCAAATAAGTGTTCTTGTAGATGGTATCAAGGAACTGAATGAGGAAGAAAGCCAAAGATCCATGTCGTGTCTTCAACATATACATAGCAGCTGTATGTAGGTGAGAGTGGTTGCAGGTCTGCTGTGATTTATGGCAAGAGCTGCACAAAGCCTGGATGGATCTGGGAACTTTTCCCCGCACATTTAGAAAGAGATTTCTGGAATTGCTTGTGCTAACTGAATTAAGCGTTATTAGTTTTTTGCCTACCATTATGACACATTGATCAGATAAGGAAACACTTTTTTCTGGAGAGAAGTGTTATGGGAGATTCTTGTGTGTATTCTCAGTATTTCTTGCTGCAAATCCCAAATGCAAGGCCTTCAGTTCCTCTGTGGTAAGTTAGAGCAGAGTTCATTTGTGGCTTTTGGAACAAGTTTATATAAACTGAAATCTGCCATTTATGGCCTCTCTATCTGATATTCTCCACCATACAGTGGAAAATATAAAAGCATTTACGAACTCTCTGGGGTTTTAGTCTGCTGTGCCAATTTTATTTTTTGTGAGTGTTTTTTTGTACACTATATGGTTAAGTTATATGAAATATAGGACTAGGTTATATATTAAAATTTCTTTGTCTTTGACGAGAAGATGCTTAGCCTCTGGTTTGATTATGTAACCAGACTTGTATTTTTTGAAATCATAAATGTAGTGGTATTAAAAAGTATTCCTAAATGAGAGCATTATGCTTGAAGTGGAATCTAAATCTCTATGAAAATAAAAATGAATTTCCAAGAATTGGTTCTGTCCTCTGAAGTCTGTTCACTTTTTCCCTGTAAAACTGTAAATGTCAAACCTTTGAAAATCAGGTCTTAAAAGATCCCTAGATGCGATACAAGTAGGAATGCCTCAAAAACCTTTGATTAAGAGAGAAAACAGATTTCAATTGAAGTTTAGGTATAAATCTTGAAGATCACTTTACTTGGGCTTTGGTGTTTGGTATAGTTGTACTAATACAAAGCCGTTGGTAATAGCTATGCTAATGCAAACCTTTAAGGTAGGTGGGGAGAGCTTCTGATTGCTCTAGTTATGATTATTTCAGCCTTACAGTGGAGTAGATTCAACTAATTTCATCCAAAGTTATCAACAATGAATTTATGCAAACTTGCTATTGCTATCTTCTTGCTAATTCACACCCAACAAAGGCTTTTAGAATGAAGAGGTAATTGCAGACTAAGCAGTTCAATATTTTGTTCAAGCATCACTGCTCCAAACCTCTTTAATCTGTAGGTTTCAAATATCTTGAGAATAATTCTGTTTTTTTTAAAGTGGGTGGGTTTTGGGGGGGTGGTGGTTTGTGGTTTTTTGGTTGTGGTTTTTTTTTTTTTTTAAAGGGTCTTGCAGTTAGGGCAATTCTTGATTCTTGGTTCCTCATACCCTAAAAGTTGACATAAACTGGCACTGCTTTTGAAGGAGCCATATAGGGCCCCTTCTCTGTACATAACCAAATATTTGTGGGGCTATGCAACAGGCGAGATCTGGGAGTTGATCTGGACTTCAAAAACTAACCTGACAAATATCCAAAGTTGTTTACATTACTGGGAGGACAGCTCCCAGATCCTGCTCACTGAATACATGTGCCAGAAGAGAGGCAATTGTACAGGGAAGGGATGCAAAAGGCTGTGGGCGGTCCTTTTGCTGATGGTGTTGACTTACGCTCATGAAAGCTTTAACATGCCTGAAGGAGGCATCTAACTGGACATTACCTGCCTGGAAGAAAGTGGAAGAATTATAGTTATCTAAAATCAGAAGGGTCTAGAATCAGTGAAGATCAAATCATTCAGACTAAAGGTTTTCTCCAGCCAAGAAAGCTGAAAAGGTCATAAGGGAGAGGCAAGTTGAGATTTAAAAGCCCACTTTCTGCGAATCTTGGATGTTTAGAATGTTATAGTCACATTTAGATCAGTCTCTGGGTTTTTCTCAGTGCTTATCCTAGTAGAAAATGTTTCCTTTTGAGATGGATTTGGTGTCGATATTTTGAGAACAGCGCTGTCTGTGACAGGCCTGCTGCTAAGCATAGAATCGGCAATCCATTTCCTCTCCCTCATCATAAGTAGCTCTCATTTTATGGAATGTAGAAACAATATCCTTAGAAATCTTATAAAAAAAAGCTTTCCGAAACTTCCTGTGTAACAAAGCTTATACACTTTCTGTATAAGGCTTCATGCACAGAGAATTATAAAAGGACTTGTGTATGTAGAGTAGTTAATTTTTTAACTTTTGTTGAATAATGTTTGCTAAAAATATGGTTTGAAATTGTTGCAACATGGTGAATTTGACCTAGATTTGTCAAATTTTGCAAATATTTTCTGTAAGAGAGCAAAAGGTGAGTTGTTTCCATGCTGATGTTAGGTAGAGTACTCCAAGTATTCCCTCACTGATGCTGGGGAAAATATGTCTGTTTGCTTGTGAGTGCAAGTAAGTCAGAGGCAGGCATGATGGAAGCGGCGATTTTTATTGACCTGTGCAAACTGTGGTGATCAAGCACATGACTGCTTGACAGGTACTCTGGTCAATTTGGACTGAATGATTTTCTTATGTTTTATAGCATTTTTCCCCCTTTCCCCCCTGCAAATTCTTTCTCTCTACCACTTTCATCCCCTCCAAAATAAACATTTACTCTTGCCTCATTGGTCCCGATTTTGCTAATTTTTACACCTTTGTTTGGTATTTGCCCAGGTAATTTCTGCCATGGTTAACAATTCCATTAAGCTGGTACCCCTGTTCTGTTATTTTATCATGTTGCTCATTTCGGCCATTTCTCATGTTGTTATCATGTTAGTGTATCCTCAGGTCAGGGTTACCTTTGTATACACATGACTTTGTCTTTGATATGAGGAAGCTATGTCAGTTTCTCATGTTTCTAACTTGTTAGTGTAGCCATGCATTCAGGGTGGACTATGTATTTGCACCCCTCAACAGTTTCAGCGGACAGTTTTTGGAGAAAGTGCCCGATGACAATGCTGCCCTCTGCGTATGCAGTGGATAAAACATGCAGCAAGAAAACAAGTTCAGCTCTTTCATCCATCTTGAGGGAGTTTGTATTTGTATGTCTTACTGCTGTGGAAAATGCCCTATCCTGATGCAGTAAGGTATTTGGAGTCAGTGGAGGCGCCCACATTGTTCTGCTTTGCAGAAACAAATGCTCAGTGGGATCCAGCTGAAATCTAGAAGAATGAAATATGTAGTTATCTTCTGCATGTATTTTTCCACACTGGCTGTGAAAAGGAAAATCCGTTATATGCACAATCCTAGGTGTCTCTTGCCAACAGTAATTTTCTACCACTGAAAGATTCTCCCTACAAAAGAGGAAATTCCAGGGGGCCAGATACCAGGAGTTGCAAGTTACAAAAATGCAGAGCAGCTGGAATGTGTCCAAGAATCTGGACCCGAAGTATTCGGTGGTTATGTAGTATTTAGTAATTCATATATTCCTAACTGCCAAGACTTGAAAATGGAGACAGCAAAGAGATTTGAAACTCATACTGTGCATTTCAGAACAGTGCAGAAGTGGCAAAAAACTGTGCAAAGAAACACAAAGATGAACATGCATTTATCTTCATCTTGAGTGATAAAAGAAAGAGAGTGTCAACAAAAGCGTAAATCAATCTCTCTGTGTTTAGTTCTGGCTTATTATATATGTTTGAAGATAATCAGTTCCAGCATAGATAGAAGGTGAATTTAGACTTTCTCATTAAATCCAAATTATTTTATTCATAGAAGCGTATCGTCAGTATAGAAATAGGAAGAAGTGAATGTCAATCTCAAAATGCCTATGGCTCAGGAATTACATATGTAAGAATAGGCACAGTTGGGATTATTCACCTATCCCACTCTGTAAGCATCCATAATAAGTGTTAAGGGAAGGAGGCTGTTCCAGAGGGTGGTTTAGTACTATCTCAGGTGTTTGGGATTATTCCCTAAACTTTTAACTAGCTATGGACCCTGGAGGATAAATACCTTCCAAAAAGACTCATTTCTCCCTTTTGGTCTTTTCACTTCCTAGTGTCCTAGCTACACTGTTAAAATGGTTAGTGATTTAGCACAGCAAAACTCTGAATACACATTTGTTTTGTGGGTTAATAATTGCACATTTGCTTGAACCTATATTTTCCAAAGTTTCAAAATGTTGTTGGTAGGGTTTTCGGTTTTTCTGATCCTCTCCTTCTGAAGTTTGGAGTAAAGTGAAGCATCATGAAAGTAAAACGAAAATAATAAAAAAATCCACACCAAACCATAAAGAGATTCAAGAGTTTGGAACTCCAGTAAAGAGGTTAAGTTTAGAATTAATTTTAAAATGAAATGAGACCCTTTTTTATTTAGCAGTAATGATGATTGATCAGTCATGTCTTGTCCAGCCCATCTGTGCCAAAGAAATTCTGGCAAAATTTTACGAACATTAAGCTTCCAGATCTTTTGTCAACTTCGAAGCAAAGCAATTAAGACTCCAGCATAGGTACTTTCACATCAGTTACATTAAGAAATGGTGGAAACTAGAAGCTATCAATATATGAGAAAAAGGTTATTGCTGTGGGTGATTGCTTGAGAGTTGATAAGCAAGAGAGAATGTTGTGACGGTTGGTTTTCACCAGGCTGGCAGGACTGAAACTCTTGGTACCTCTTAACTTCCTCTTTATACTTAAGGGATAATTAATTCTTTGTAAATATATTTTGTGCTGAAATCTTCTGGCATTAATATAAGAATTTTCTACTGATAAACAAAAATAGTGTATTAATTAGTGTTATTCCCAACTTGAGGCATGGCTGCTAGACCATTTTCTAAGGGTAGTAGTGTAAAATATGGTTGTTAAGGAAAAATAAGACCAGGACAAAATAGATTATCTCTACCAATCCTTTGAAGGTTCTTAAGTAATTTGTGTCCACAATTTCTGAGCAGGAAAACCCAGAGGTAACCTCAGCAATGCATCTCTTTGCAGCTGTGGGATGCAGAGCATAGTGGCGGGGTTTTTAGCTTTTAGATGTTCTTCCTCAGACATTAATTTCTTGGGAAGTAGGCACAAACTGCCATGTCCCATGATGTGTTTGCAGATGTATTCCATGCCCTCTACCCATTCATACGGATAAGGATTGTGTCTGCTGTTGGTAACTCCAGTATTTCTTGAGTCAGTTCCACTGATCTCAGGGAAAACAAAATATAAAAATAGTAATGTCAACTAATTAAAATAGTATTTTCAATTAATTTAAATGATGTAAAGAAAAAAACCCCAAAACAACAAACACCTCCCACCCCCCCAAAAAAATCCCCAGAACAAACAAAAAAACAATCCTAAACTTTCCCGAAGACCTAACTAAGCTAATTGATTACTTAAGTGTAATTACTTGGTGTATTGGAAGGTTTGGAGTGCTAGATACTATCCTACTGTAGGCTTAGCCTGTAACTTAGTTGGAATGTGGGTAAGATATTAATGGCTAAGTTCTCATCTTACAGCATTTCTTTTGTAAGGAGGTCTTTGCCACATGTGTTTACCTTAGGTTCCTTATTCATGTAGATCACACTGCAACTCAACACATTTTCTGCTGTAGTATGTTGTTCTTGTTGCAACAGAAGTGCTACAGGTGTGAAAGCGATGGCTATTGCTGTTGTCTTGGCTTTCAGCCACTACAGAACTTTAGAGGATTTAATGTCTTGCTAAGTTTTCTCACTTTTTTTTTTTTTT
>VUYV01000031.1:3060936-3243358 GCA_008711295.1 Anarhynchus alexandrinus | reverse complement strand
TTTTTTTTTTTTTTTTAAAAAAAAAGTACCCTCTCAAGCCAGACGAGTGTGGAAGTGCATTTTGGAGGCTGCAGCACCTTGAACTGTTCAAGGGTCCTAGCTGCTGTCGTTAGAGGCAGGAAGAGAATTCTTTACCTTCTGCCTTCCTCCACTTATCTTTCTTTCAGGTCATAAAGATTTGAGTCCAATAAAGAGAATGAGTGACTCATGACTATCTCCCTTTTCTAAGCCTCTTAAAGAAGAGAGATGTGTGGAGGGAAAAAACTACATGATACTGTTATGGGATTTTGTACAGCTGAAATAGTAATTCCCTGAAAAGTGATACTTTATTTTCTTGGTAGAACCAACTTCTTGAATCCTTTTCCGGATTCCCTCCCCCAACTGAATTCCATTACATACAAGTTAGTTGTCGCTTTCAAGACCTTCAGGGCTATCCACTTCCATATCCATGGTATTTAATTTGGTTTTGAGGCATCTGTTGGTTGATGCTGCTAGTCTGTCTTGTGTAGAATTGAACAAGCAACAAGCATCTTTCTGCTTTCTTCCAGAGTGTCTCTTATGCCTGGAAGATACTTCCTATAATTATCCACAAAGCTACCTTATCATCACACTTCAGATCTTGTCTTAAGTTCTCTGTCAGGATGCCTGCAGTGTTACTTGCTTTGGCTTGTATTCCAAATGCACAAGTCCTTTGGAAGCTTGGATGTATCGTGGTTCCAAACTCCTCCCATGGAAAGTGCCAAGCCATATAGCTAGCTAGTTAAGAAAGGGACTTCGTTCACCATAGTCTGATGCTTTCATAAAGAACAAAGTAATTTATTACATCATTTGTAGAATAACTAAGGTTTGAATTTAATAGATGTCGCATTCACAGTTACTTTGTGGGCAACAGTATGGATGCTGTGTCTTTACATCCCTAACGTATATTGCAAATTCTTTATACTGGTGAATTCTGACCTCTTGTTCAGCCCTGCTTTTAGAAATTGTGATTAAAAATATGCCATTGTTAGTTTTCAAAACCAATGTATAAGGTATATTACAGCTCAGACTTGTTTCCTTCTATGTAAGACTTCTTATTTTAGAATTAGATGACTATGTGTGAAATTATAGAATATAGACAATTTAAATCTAATTAAACTGTTGTTTTGCTGACTGTGTACGTTGTAGATTGGCTTGACAAGCAGGATGAAGTATGCACCCAGTTTGCATTTCTCTGTTGCTGGCCTCCATATTAATACCCACATAGCTCCTTTAAAAAGTGAGGTACGTTGCATGTGTGAAATACTTCTGAAAGATCACAGACCACAGCTGATCCATAATAAAAGCACATGAGGCAGAAAAGTGTTATAGAAGTGCTATCTTCTTCCATTGCTACTAATCTGATTGATACTAATCTGGCTGAAGTGTCTCAACATGCTTTTACCTCTGCCTCTAATGTGTAACTTTCAGCACAGCACCTAATATCTTCGTGTATGAGTTTGTGAGAACTTGGAGAATAACATATCTGGCAAGTAATAGAAGAACACAAATCTTTGGTCTCAATTACATTAATTTGCTTAGGATAGCTGATGCAAATTACCTAACTGTGAGGGTGTTGTTGTTATATTAGACTTCTAATACATTAGTGTGCCCCCTTTCCTCAGAATTTGGCTAAAATTTGGACATGAATTAAAGCAATTTTATTTCTGAATGGCAGAGTCCACTAAGTAGTTTAAAACCATTTTGAAAAAAGGCACTTTGCATTCACTTCTTCAGTTAATTCTTATTAATTTTCGGCAAACTCTGCCTCCCTGCGCAGTGCAAATTCTGCATTAAACTACTGCATCCCTGTGTGGAGGGCCATTAACAACTGTTCCTGAATAACACGATTGGAGATGTAGACAGCCAATGTAAATGAAGAACTTGAATTTTCTCAAATTCATTATATTAATGTGTGGTTTTGATTCTTGCATTTCCCTTCAAGTTTCATCTTTGCAGTGATAGTGTGGAGATACTTTAACCTCTTGTGCCAAAGTCTTGGAAGTGAAGTGCAGAGTAATGTACGGCTAACTTGCTAAAGATGGTCTTTTAAACATCTCTGTATTAGAAACAGCTATGGGAAAATTCCTAACCACAGAAATTCCAGATAACTGAAATACCAGGACCAGTAATTTTGTCTCTGTGCTGTAGTAAACAGGGTATGTGATATGATTCTGTGCTACAGTATCCTTAGCTATTTAGCCAAAACATCCACCAAAGCAGTATTTGATGTTTGGATAATATTTCATCAGCTTACAAATGAATAGGACAGCTAAATATATGGTAAAGTGAAAGACAAATTACAACAGATCAATTCAATTTCCATATATTACCAAATAGCTTAGTAAATTAATCTTGTATGTGTTTATCTGTCACCATAGAAAATGTTATAGTCCATAGAAAATGCCACTATTTTGATAGTCACTAATTTTTTTAATTTGGTAAAAAACTTAGTTACACTTAAACTTGACTTTTTAGACCATGTTGCTTGAAATAGGACTCCCATTTTTTGTTAATTAAAGTTTATTAACGGCTTTAGAATCTGTTAGTTGATATGGCCAAATGAAGTAATTATTACAGTGCTGGAATGTTGTGGTATGGCATATGTTAAATGCTGATTGACATGATCATGTGTCTGCATAGATACCATTCCCTATAGTGCAGTAAATTCTTCAGGTGTGGAGTTCATTAAATGATAGGGTAACTGAGTCTCAACAATATTTAGAAAGTATGTAGAAGTGAAGGAAGTATGAAATTTACATGGCTGTCCACTAGTACTTTTCTGAGGTGTGTTCAGTGTTCTGTCTCCTGATGATCAGCTGAATATTTATGAGGCTTACCAGGGTTGCTACTGAATGCAGTCAGGTTTCCAGGTGACAGCTAGCACCTACTTAAAGTACCTTATTATTGCAATTCCTATTTAAAGCACCTTGTTATTGCAATTAACATGCCTTGACTTTCAAATCCTAGACTGAATGCGTAGTATATTTTGAGATATAATGCACATAGAAACCCATGAAAATATAGTGAGAGAGGGGTATTATTTTACATACCAGCAGAGGGTTTTTATGACCTGAGCCACTGCTAGGACTGCCAGTGCAAAGGCTACAGAGTGCCATGCCTCATGCATGACACTAATCGATTGATGAGTGTTGGGGTGTAAGACCTACTAGCAATATATGTGCAGTGGAGTTTATGCTCAACAGCAACTTTCTGGGTTTAGACTGAAGAGCTGCCCATTAGATGCAACTCTGTGGACTGTTTAAGTCTTTGCCTGGGCTGTCTTGGGCTGTAAACAGTCATGTAATTTCCTACCTTTTCCATGATAGCTGTTGCATTGTCTGGCACAGTCTCTCTCGGAGCTTTTCTGCTCCTATGGTGCAGAAAGGAGCAAAATAGTGGGAAAAGTTTGTAAGGGGGTAGCTGCAAGGAATACCCGCATTAAGTGACATAGTGAATTCCTGCAGTAGAATCAACGTTCTCTTTAAATTTTCTTAGGTACCCCCATGTGTATTTTTCATCCAGAGTTTAGTGGAACTGCTGGCTGATGTAACTGGCAGGAGTGCTAATGAGGAGCACAGATGAAGACAGTGGGATACATACCCACCTGCAGCTAACCTTGTACAGGTCTACGTCCCTACCAATTCTGCTTCCTGCTAGGCCAGGAGGTGAGACTGCATCGTGTCTTACCTCTGGCTGAAAATTGGAAGTGCTCCTTCAGTTTTCTTTAGGAGGAACTCACATGTCTGCATAAAAACAATTAGAAGGGAAAAGTATAATGAAGGAGAAATGCGTGTTAGACCTGGTACTAAAAGTACAGTGAAGAACCATTAGTTGAAGTTAAAAGATATCAAATTCACCTTAGCAATTAGGAAATATGTTTTGATGTTATGTACGATCAGACGGTAGCAGAGTTTATCTAATGAGGTACAGTGGCAATAGCTCAGCAGACAGTACTTCCCATACTGCTATTTTTTCCTATGTGGACTCCCTGATGTCTGGCTCAGACTGTATTAGATAATCCAAAAGATCCCTTCCTTAGGATAGTTGGCTCTTTTATGAAGCAATGGCAGTTTCAGAATTGTTATCTCTTAATTTAAAAGAATTTTCTGTGCAGAGTCATGCCTTAAACTCCTGTTAGAAGAGCCAGTCTTGGTAACGTTTTTTCACATTGTGTTGTGAAAAGTATGGTGTTTTTTTTTAAAGCATAGTAGCACCTTTATTTTAGTAATGAAGTGACTAAGTTCAGTCAAAAGGCAGTCAATACTAAATTGGTGTCACTGCTTGAATTGCATTGTCTAAAAAAAATCTAACCTTCCCAATATTTGCTTCACCTATGCCTGGAGAATGTTAAAACACTGTGTAAAGGCATGAATTCTGTCAATGAATAATGAAAGCGTGTTATAGAAGGACCCTGTATTCTTTCCACAGCATAGCACTAATAACTTTTTAGAGCTGCTTGATAAAAGAGGAGTGGATTTGATACACATCAGCTAATGTTGCTTTTCATCTCTTTTACATCCTGCTGGATCTAAGGTTTCCTAGTAATCAAATAAATTTAACAGGAAAAACAGTGTCGTGGTTTGGAGAGATTTAATTCTGTCTTCCTCAAAGGAAGAAAGTCAGGAGGGTAATACTTAACAGTATTTTCCGACTTTATTTTTTCTTTAAAAAAAGGTATTCTAGCCCAGAACAACTCATAACCATAAGCAAGGAGGATAAGTAGTGCGGGTCAGTATGAAAACCCCAGGCATTTTCTTTTAGTGTAATGGCCTACTACTGTTATGGAAACCAATAACACAAAAATGCTACTCATTTGGAAATTGAACAGGGCTAGGATTTACAAGGAAAAATATTTACGTGACAGCGTGTTTTTGGTTGTTTGTTTTTTCAATATATCATACTTTTAGAAGGGTAATTTTTGGAATAATTTTCTCACACGAAAGAAATACAAGTTTCAAGGCAAAATGTTGTAGCTTGAAAACTGTCTTTGTTGTAAAATTCATTCTGTAGCATATTTATTCTAACTTTTAGAGCCTTTTGGAGCAACTAATGCAGTTTCAGTCATTCGTTATATTATTTTTTCTGTCTTCATGATCTCTGAATGGTGAAGTATAGATGCTGACATCTTTATATTCACAAATGGAAATGCACACATTTTTTGTTTCATATTAGAGAAGAGCAAAGCCAAGACTGAAATACCTCGTATGTTCAAAATGATGTAATCTTTGAAAATTGTGTCAAACATTAAGTAGATCAGAGGTGCACTGAATATTACATGAACAGTATTCCATTACTGCAAAGGTAGCATGAAAATTGTTATGTAAGAAGAGAATTTTTTTTTTAAAAAAAATTATACATATATATATATATAAGAACGTTGGTTGGGAGGAAGGATAGCATAACTTGCATCTTATTTTCTTTCTGGTTTTGAAGGTCAGTATTTCTACAGTATCTATGTGAACTGTGTAGGATTGTGCTGCTTTCTGTAATATAGTTTAAGTATTCTGCTTATCATGTTGAAGGCTTGCTAATCAGATTGTGGCTGAGTGCAGTGCATACTATTGTAGCAGGTACTTTTGGCTGGCATGACTGCTCTGGATTCTGAAAACGACTGACTCTGGCCCAATTTAATACACTGTTGTCTAATTATGTGGGTAATGTTCTGGCTTTTAGTAATCTTTCTTAGAATGAATCATGAGTCAAGAAATTGAAAAGTTGTATACCTTGCCTAGATTAGGAACAGTAATACGCAACTTTAAATAAACAAAGGTGTTTGCTTCTGTTCAAGATAACTAGCTCTTTGTTAGTGCTCCTTTTCTTTTTGAAAACAGCTTAAGGCTTTTACTTTAGACGAGGAGAATAACAAAACAAAACTAGAACTAAGCTGTGTGCTAGAGTGCAAACACACCCATTTGCCTGGTGGCACTACTTGAAACAAAATAGGCATGAAATACTTCTCAGGTTAAGAGTGTTCCGTGGCATTAAAAGTTTAACATACTGAAAACAAAAAGCACATCCCTACACAGATTGAGAGATGATTGTTTGCTGGGGCTGATTATAATAATCCTCTTCCAAAATAAATGCCAGTGTCAGTATTCTCATCCCACCTACCTTTTAGTTTTGAATCATGATGAATTTTCCCATCTGATTTTTTTTCTGTACTGGGTGATAGATTTGGGGGCAGATTTAATTAGACTTGCACAGGCTGTTTGAACTGTTCTAAAATGTCTGGTGGTTAATGTTGCAATACCTTTTGATATTTTAACTGGTGACTAGGGTCACAGGTTGGATTAATATCTGAAGATTTTAATACTTGTTCTTTTTAAGGGTTGCGCTGCACATAACCTTTGACCCTCTTAGCAGTCTCTTCATTCTCATTAGATCTCTTCAATAAATTCTGCTCTTTCCTATTATTGGACTTCTTTCTTATTCACACCCTTCAGGGAACAGAGGGAAGGAATAGATGATTTTGTGTGTGTGAGAGAGGAAGAAAGGGAACCGCCCTTCTTTTCCCTACATTTTAACATCTGTAAAAGGTAGATCTTCCAGGGTAGGAGAATACCATGAAAAAACATTTTCTGCTCAAGAGAAGGAGATCACTTATAAGATCTGAATGGCTGTTTTTTGCATCCTCTGTTGCATCCACAGAATGCTGGGCTGCAAAATACTGGGTGAACCTCAAAGATTTTTCTAAGCATAAGATTGAGCTCTCTTCCCTGAAAGGCTGTTTTGTGTTAGTTGGCTTCCCAACTTGTGAATTCACAATGTGAAAAGAAATCCTGACATAATCCCTCTTGAAATCAAGGTTGATGCAACACAAAATGTGTAACTACATTAGATTTAAAGGAAGAAATAGTACAACTGTCAAATAGGCTTCATCCTCTTAAAAAGGGCATGGGGAGGGGGTAGTAACGTTAGGGTTTTTTGATAATTTTTTAGTTTTGGGTTGTGGTTTTGGTTTGGTGGTTCAGTTTTTTGTGTGTGTCTCACCTTCCTCTTGAAATTCAAATGGAATAAATAATAGGTAAATTGGGGACTGGCAAGCTTGGAGTATCTCATTCTGGAATAGTCAGGAAAGGGTTTCCCTCATATAGTACAGCTGGCAGAGCTGCTTCCTATAGAATAATGGAGCTTCAGTATCTTCCATTGTGTATGTCAAAAAACTCTAATGAACTCTGTACTAGCAAAACTGGCTAATACAATTTGTGTAGTTAGATTTCTGCTAGCTGACATAAAAATTACCATCTCTTAATCTTATTCAGTGCAGGAAGGACAGAATTGGCATTAAGTCATATGATATCGTTTGGCCATCTCGCTGCATTTCTTTTTGCTCTTCCCCCCTGTTCCTGTTTTACCAGTATGTGCCAGGAAACATTGCTGGTCCATTGGTTTAGTCTGGTTTTAAAGCAGCATAACTGAGATCAGAATAGATATTTATTACATAACAGCAAAGCCTCATGTGTTTTGTTTTCTTTGCACTTGCAGCAGAGACTTTTTTGAATATTTTTTTTTAATATAAATTCTTCACTGAAAAGGTTTTCATGCCTTAGAGTAGGTCTTAGTCATGTTGGTGACTTTTAAGCTTTTGGCTTCTTTGACTAGAAGAGAAGTAAACCTTAAGATTTTTCCAGGAATAGATTTCCTTCAAGTGAGAATTTTCAAAATTACTTTCCACTGAGATGGGGTTCATGAGGCTATCCAAACAAATATATTCCCACTAAGAGCAAGCTCTGAATTCTGCTGTATGAAACAGTAGATCTGCAGCACAGGTGCAATGAAAAATGTTGTTTATGTTCCTTAATAGCTTTAAATGCATATAGTCAAGGTTAAGGTCCATGGGAAATACTGGGGTTTTTTTTGGGTATGAATTACAAATTCTGTTATCATCATCATCATCATCTTCATCATCATGTTTTCCATGCCAGTCTTGGTTCAGTGGCAGGTTGGCCTTGGCCAGCTGTCCACCCAGATGCTTTCTGTCCCCCTTCTCGGGACGACAGGGGAAGAAAATAGAGTGGAAATACTCAGGGGTCCAGATAAAAACAGGGAGATCACTTACCAGTTGCCATCAAAGGCAAAGCAGACTCGACTTGGGGAGGATTGATTTAATTTATTGCCAATGAAAATAGTTTTGATAGTGAGAAACGAAGACAAAAATTAAAAGAATAGCCTGTAGTTTGTGTCTCCCCCTCCCACCCCGCCCTGCCCCATGCAAGGGATGGAGAACATGGGGTTGCATAACAGTTCCTCACTGCCACTCCTTCCTCCCCACACTTTTCCCCTGCTCTGGTGTGGGGCCTTCATGAACCATAGTTCCTGCCAGGAGTCTGCTCCAGCATGGGCTCTCCACATGCTGCAGCTTCTTCCAAGCTATGTACCTGCTAGAAAAGTCTTTTCATCTTGTCTTGCAGATGACAAGGATGAGTTCATGAAGAAGGTATACTGGTGCTAGTGAGACTGCAGTTAGACATGATGCTCTTACTGAATTCAGGGCAGGTTAAGAAAATTCAGCCCTGTCTGATCAGCTTCCATGACTGAACAGGTAAATGTTTTCTAATGTTATTCTGTCAAAATGATTAAGAACAGAAAACTTTTACAGTATGTCCAAGCTAACCCGAATAATTCTGGAACAACCATGTTAGGAAGTGACTCAAAGTACAATTGTGCCAGCAGATCTGAGGAAGATATACCTTCCATCAAGGGAGATGGTGGGAAGGAAGTAGAGAGGGTGATGAGCAGCCTGAGGAAAGCCTGAGGGTGATCAGCATTCAGGAACACACCTTGATAGAAAGTGTTAAGCATTCACTTGTTAGTCATTTCTGGTAATAGATTAGAGGTAGATGTACTTCTGTGATGGAAGATAGTACTCCAGACTACTAGCTAGATTGGCAATAACAGCAGTAAAACTATGAGCTAGTTTAATCTTTATTATAGTACTGATACAAACATACAAGTTAGACGTAACGGATGTTAGTACACTGTAGCTGATGGTCAGTGGAAGAATGTATGCTCTGTGCAGTCAGGAATGGGACCCCAGAAAAAATACTTGACTGATGGGATTCATGCTATGAAACTCTGAGCATCTCTAATAGCAAAAAAAAGAAGGGAAAAATGAGGAAAGAGTGAGGAATATTTAGGCTGCAGGCAAGCAATGCTCCATTTAAAAAGGCGTGTGCTGTAGTCATCTACTAGGGGGAAAATCTCTCAGACTGCATTTCTCAAAAAAATATCCAAAACAAAACAAAAAACACAACAGAAAGCCTGCAACTGTCATCATTGAGCTATAGAAGAAAAGGAAGTAGCTGTAACAAAGATATTTTGGAAGGTAAGTGAGGTGTAAGACCTGGGCAGACCATAGCCACAGAAAACAGTCTGTGCCTGTGCTGCTGATAAGTTGTCCTTGCTGCTTTCCTATGCTGGTCCCATGCTCCATTCCTCTGTCTCCCACCAGAGTTTTTTCTCATTTTGGTTTCCCATTTCCCTCCCTTAGTACTGTTTCTCCTCAGTACGTCTACCCCCTCTTCCAAAATAGAGCTGTTGCCCACCAGTGATTGTGTTGTATAATCCCATAACTGTTTCTTTTACTGTGTCTTTCCTTTCCTTCTGTTGTACTGACATGCATAAAGCTTTTGCAAAGATTCAGTTAAATATTATGAAACAAGCAGACTGCTTTTCTTAGAATATTTCCTGAGTCCTGTGAAGGGAAATAAAGTTAACCTGTGTGTCTATGTATTCTCTATAGCTTGTTTCTCAATGCCTTTTATGATATAGCTTTTTAAAGTATGTAAGCTTGCCATCAAGCTTCTGACAATTATCTGTACAGCTCATGTCTGCACCAGCAGAAAATAGAGATGCATCACCAGTATCCTGTACATGGATATTTGGAAGTATGGGAAAGTGGGTTGCAGTTCCAAGTATTCTCATTTGCTGCACCAGTGAACAAGCGCAATTCCTAAAAGAAACATTTGAACGGGTGTTGATATCACCCAAAACAGTTGGTTTCACTACTGCAGAAAGAGTTTAGTAGTGATAACTGCAGCGTTAGGCTCAGACTGAGGCTCTCTTTCATGGATTCCTGGAGCTGGTGGAATCACTTGTACAAATGTTGCCATTAGTGTGCCACAGTGATGTGGTAGCATCATCCATTTGCTTGCACAGTATTGTAATTCATGCACTGTAAAATGTTGGTTACTCATCTCTCTTCTTAACTCCAGAGGCACAACTGGTTGTCCCTTCAATATTTATGTCCATGAAACTACCCAACATGCTTTATGTACCATCAAATCCTAGATATGATGAGGAAGGGAGAGATTTGTAAGCAAACAAGTGAGGAAGTTGTGGATGGGGTAGGCAAGCCAAGGGCCTGGGGTAATGGAACAGAAGAGACACAGCAAGAAAACAAAACAAGCTGAAATGCAATCACTTCAAGCATAGGCATGTAAAGAAGAGAATGCTTGTGGAACAGCCTTCTTGGGTAAGCTCTCATGCTCATTCTGGAAAATTGACATGCTTGGGTGCCTCTCTGAAATGCCTCTACACTAAAAAAAAAACCACAACATGAGGAACAAACAGGAGGAATTAGAAGTCTGTGTGGTTACACACAGTAGTTGAGGCCTTCTTCAAAAACATCTTCAAGAATCCTCACATTCACAGGCCCTGGTCCTCATGGGGGACTTTAAATCCCCTAATATCTGTTGGAGGGACAACACAGTAGGGCACAGACAACCCAGGAGATTTGTGGTGTGCATTGATGACAATTTCCTGACACAGTTCACTGAGAAGCCAACAAGGAAGCATGCTGTGCTGCACCTGATAGATACAAACAGCAAAGAGCTGGTTGGGGATGTGAAAGTCAGGGGCTGCCTTGGCTGCAGTGACTTGTGAGATGGAGTTCAGGATCCTAAGAGGGAGCAGGGCAAAAACCAGAACCACAGTCCTGGATTTCAGGAAAGCAGACTTTAAACCCCTTCAGAGATCTGCTTGGAAAAAAAAATATGGGATAAGAACCTGGAGAGAAGGGTCCAGGAGAGCTGGTAGATATTCAAGGATCACCTCCACTGACCTTGAGAAGGGTCCGGCCTGACAAGTAGGAAAACAAGCAAAGGCAGCACGAGGCCTGTGTGGCTGAGCAAGAAAATCCTAAGTTAATTCAGACGTAAAATGATAGTGTACAAGAGATAAAAGCAGGGGCACGTGACCCAGGAGGAGTATATAGTTGCTGTCTGATCATGCAGGGATAGGGTTAGAAAGGCAAGATTGACCCGGTGTTGAGTCCTGCAAGGAATATGAAGGACAACGGGAAGGGTTTCTGCAAGCACATAAACCGCAAAAAGAAGATGAGGGAAAACTTGGGCTCCCTGCTGAATGGGGCAGGAGACGTGGTGACATATGACAGGGAGAAGGCTGAGGTATTTGATGCCTTCTTTGCCTCAGTCTTTACTGGTAGGACTGGCCTTCAGTAATTCCAGTTCCCTGAGACCAGAGGAAAAGTCTGGAACAAGGAGGACTTGCTAGAGGAGGACCTGGTTACGGAGCAACAAACCAGGTGTCTGTAAGTCCACGTGGCCCGATGGGTTGCTCTCATGAGTTTGGAAGGATTTGACTGATGTAATTGCAAGGCTGCTCTCCATTGTCTTTGAAAGATCATGGTGACTGCGAGAGGTTCCTGAAGACAGGAGTGGCATTCAGTGTCTTCCAGTCTTCAAGAAGGAAAATTTGGGGAATTACAGGCCAGTCAGCCTCACCTCAATCCCTGGTAAGGTGACAGGGCAACTAATCCTGGAAACCATTTCCGAACACGTGAAGGACAGTATAATCGGCAGTAGTCAGCATGGATTTATGATGGAGGAATTATGCTTAACCAACCTGATAGCTTTCAACAATGAAGTGACTAGCTTGGTTGACAAGGGGAGAGCAGTGGTTGTTTTTTACCTTGACTTTAGTAAGGCTTTTGACTCTGTCTCCCATAACGTCCTCATAGACAAGCTGGTAAAGTGCATGTGAGATAAATGGGCAGTGAGGTGGAAAACAGGCTGAACAGATGATTGCAATCAGCAGTATAAAGTCCAGTTTGAGGTAAGTCACTAGTGGTGTACCTGAGGAGATATATGGGGGCCAATGCTGTTTAACATCTTTGTTAATGACCTGGATGGTGGGATAAATTGCACCCTTTCCAAATTAGCAGATCATACAAAACTGGGAGGAGTAGTTGACATACCAGGTGGTTGCGCTGCCATTCAGCTGAACCTCAATAGGCTGGTGAGATGGGCTGAGAGGAATCTTGTAAAGTTCAGCAAAGGGAGATGCTAAGTCCTGCATCTGAGAAGCAACCCCAGGCACCAGTACATGCTAGGGGCTGAGTGGCTGGAAAGTAGCTCTGCAGAGAAGGACCTTGGGAGTCCTGATAGGTAACGGGCTGATAGCCAGCAATACACCCTTGGGGCAAAGAAGGCCAACAGCATCCTAGGCTGTGTTAAGAAGAGTCTTGTCAGCGGGTCAAGGGAGGTGATCCTTCCCCTCTACTCAACACTGGTGAGGCCACATCTGGAGTGCTGTGTGAAGATAATTAAGGGACCGGAGCATCTCTACTATGACGAAAGCCTGAGAAAGTTGGGACTGTTTAGCCTGGAGAACAGAAGGCTTGGGGGAGATCTCATCAAGGTATGTAAATACCTGATGGGAATACAGATGAGGGAGCCAGACTCTTTTCAGTGGTGCCCACTGACAGGACAAGTGACGATGGGCACAAGAAAACACTTTTCTACTGTGTGGGTGGCCAAACAATGGAACAGGTTGCCCAGAGGGATTGTGGAGACTCCAGCCTTGTTGATACTCAAAATTCAGCTGGATGCCTTCCTGAGCAACCTGCTGTACCTGACCCTGCTTGAGCAGTGGGGTTGGACTAGATGTTCTCAAGAGGTCCCTTCCAACCTAAATGATTCTATGATTCTGTGAACACAAATAGAAGCAATAATTACCCTGAACTCTGGGAGAGAATCTTTGGGTTAAAACGATGTACAGGCTCATTGCAGAATAGGTCAGAATATACCTCTCAACAACCAGTTTTGTCTCTCTTTCACTCTGTATACAGTTAATTTAGTAGTCAGTCTTATTTCTTTTATCCTTCGTCCCTTATGTCTTTGCTGCATTCTCATTTTTGTGCCAGGAGGGAAAAAACCTAGTATGAAAAAATAGTGCTAGAACTGAACTCCTGCAGTTCAAGAAGGAAAAAAATAGTGAATGGGGGAAGGGAAAGAATGTCTGGCACAGCTGTTCCCAAGAGCTTTTGCTCACCTTGAGCAGAGCTAATAAATATGACAGGAGCATTAAAGTATTATTCATCTTTTGGTTTTAATGTAAGGTTAAATGTATCTAAATGCAAATGTTTTTATCCAAAGACTTTTATGTTTCAGGATAATTCACTGAACTGTGAATTACAGAAGGGTTTAAGACTCTGGATCTTAGGCAAAATGCAGAAAATCTTCTCATATCTGTTACAGAGTTTTTCATCTGTACATCTTGAATAGTTTCCTCAAGGAAGGATCATCTTTTTTTTTTTTATAAAATGGGGGAAAATGGAAGCAAACAGAAATTCAAAGAACGTGCCCAAATTCCCAGGGTACACGAACAATAGAGCCAAAACCAGAAAACTGATTTCCAGCGTGGCTCGTTCTATTTGATGAAAAGGTTTTCCTGTCCTCTTAGTACTTTACATGCTTTGTTCTGAAGTAAACACGAATAGTCTCTGCCCTCACATGCTATGCTCTCAGAGCTAATGTTTCTCCTAGGATTCAGCCTCTCAAATGTAAAGGACAATTTTGTTTCAATACTTTCAGTGTTGGGGACCAACCACCTTCTTGCTAACGCGATTCGGAGATTAATGTTCCTAGCTGTTCTGCGGTAGAAAGGTAGAAAAAAGTTATGTCAGCCTGTCAGTGCTGGAGCTGAGATAATGATGCATGTTTAATCTCTTTGGCAATTTTGAAATCAGTCTCACTTATTTGGGGGGTTAAATGAGCCCTTTACTAAATTGTTTTACTTATCCTCTGACCAATTTTTAATATTTGAAGGTTGTCTTTTATAAAAGTGAAGAAAAACTCAAAATAAGTCAATCAGAATATTAATAAAGAACACATTTAGAAAATGTTGTCAAAACAGTTGGGCTGTTATGTTTGGGTATTTTTAGATGCTTTTTCCCCCTAAGTGATTTGATGAAATTGAAAAATGTCTCAGTGTTGCTCAGTTATCACCTGGGGTGGATTTTTTTTTCTTTTCTTTTTTATTTTAAGCTTATGGAAAACAAATTCACACAATTCTATTTAGCTTACTGGTAAAATTCCTGGAGGACTGGGTACTTCAGAGAATGTCAATCCTGCTGCTTTGCCTATTCCCTCACTGTAGATTTTTTACTTCTGCAGAGTGATTGTGATACCAAGAACAAGCACTTTTAGTTTATCTGTGAAGGTGGAAAGAATCGGTGACTCTTTCTTTTTTTCCATTCCCTTTTTGCCTTTTGGAGTGGGACGTGCGTGGCTTCTGCTTTGCCCCTGCAGTGGTCTACTTCTTTCTACAACCTGTCTTTTTCTTTGAAGAACAAGAATGTTGGTGCCAGTGCTGTGACAGTGATACACCACAAACACAATCAGTTTCTTTGGAGAGGGGAAGTGTCAGTAGCAGTAGCATTTATTTTATTTTTTTTTTCTGCTGAGTGAAGAAACTTGCAGGGATTGTGAGTCTGGTGTTTGGGAGTCCTGTTTAGAGCAGGCTGGCAGGTTTCCCCTTTTGCTCTGCGGGTTATGTAAGCCTCCTGTTCCTTTTGCAGAAGATGGGAACAGTATTGATTTACTGCTCCAAGTGCTGGGTGTGATTTATGACAAGGAACATACCACACAGTGGTCAGGATGGGTTTCTGATATCCTAAGCCAGACAAAATAAGTGGAACCCATGCAGGGGTAGAACACTTCCTTGAACACTATACATATTCATCCAAAATCTGATCCTAGCACTCATTTAGAACTGGAAGAGTGCAAACAGATATGAAAATCCAGCTTAACAGTAGNAAAAAAAAAAAAAGAAAATGAAATTTTATGCCCTTTTTTGCTTGATCCTTCACATGCTGACTCTCTCCTTGGTGCAGTTTTGTGTATGTTCCTGTGACAGGTTGTGGTCCCACTTTTGCTTTCACCTTGGCTGCATGTTCCCAGCTTTTTCCCTTCATTGGTACAACTCTGAGTAAAAGGTGCTGAATACCCTTATTTATCCTTAGAAGTCTTGCCCCCCCGTCCTCCCTAGCCCCCTTCCTCCCTGCTCTCCCCCCACCACCCCCTTCCCATTTCAGCTCAGATCCTGAAAGGCTGGCTGTAAGGGAAGGGGCAGAATGGAGGCTGGAACAAGAAGGTGAGGCTGGAGAAGAGGGAAGAAAATATTTCTTCCTTTGCTTTCTGGCAGTAATCCAGTAATGCTGCATAGTTATGTAGAACTACAGCCTGAGAGCCTAGTTCTTTACCAGGGAAAGCTACACTATGGAAGAGTGGTAACATATTACTATAGTACAATAAGATTGAGGCGTACAAAGCCTGATTCTGGGAATCACATATATAGAGTTGAGGAATCTGGGACTTTTTGTGGTTGATACACGTGGACTATTTCTCTCTAATTGACTCAAAGATGAAATCATGGTCAAGGAACTGTCCTGCACGTTAGAGAGAACAACTCAAGATTTTAACACAGAAATAGGAAGGGGAGTATAAATGTATGAAGCTGGCTTTAACTGATCTATCTAGGAAGGCAAATCCTACTAAAGCTGATACCTGAGCTTTCTTATTTCATCTCTTTGTCTCCCATATTTCCACACTCCTAGTATTGAATTAGTATTCAAAACCTTATCATTAGTCTCCATGTGCCAAGACCATAAATTAAAATCTGTGGGATAATGTTTTATCTCATTTTTATTTTTAAGGCCAATGCTGACAGGGTGTAGGTATGGGATTAGAAGGGTGAAAAAAGGGAATACAGGATGTGTATGTTCAGACTAAACATACGTTATGCACTATATTGTATTGTCTTGGAGCATCTCCAGACTCTCCCATTGGTTTAAGTAGAGCATGAGGGAAATTTCCAACTACTCCTTCCAAAACTGTGGAGGGAGAAGTTTGCATAGCTCCCTCAAAAATACTTGTGTATCTTGTACCTTTTTTTCATTTAAGCTCACTGAAGTGTTACAACTTCTTTTTTCTCTGTAACAATTTGAGAGGTAGTTGGAAAGTAAGAAATTGGGGAGTTTTGGGTTGTTTTTTTTACAGATTTTCCAGCTAGTTTTACTATTTACTCAGTTACTGTCTTCCTCCTGACAATGTTTCTTTTCCCTAGCTGCCTTTCCAAGCCAGGGCTCTTTCCTTGATGCGCCTTTTGGTTTATCTGATACCTAACACTAGCTCCTAAAGATATTATCAATGTTTTCTAATTGTACACACAACTTCATCTAGAATAGTAATACTGAAATTGCGTTTCACGTGTAACTGGAATTATAAAGTGAAATATATTTATGCCATCCAGAGGGAACTGGACAGGCTGGAGAGGTGGGCCCAAGCCAACCTCATGCAGTTCAACAAAGCCAGGTGCAAGGTCCTACATCTGGGTCAGGGCAATTCCAAGCACAAATACAGGCATGCAAGGAATGGCTGGAGAGCAGCACTGAGGAGAAGGACCTGGGTGTGCTGATTGACAAGAAGCTCAACATGAGCCAGCAATGTGCGATCGCAGCCCAGAAGCCCAACCGTATCCTGGACTGCATCAAAAGAAGTGTGGCCAGGAGGTCAAAGGAGGTGATTCTGCCCCTCTACTCCACTCTCCTGAGACCCCACCTGGAGTACTGCATCCAGCTCTGGAGTCCCCAACATAAGAAGGACATGGACCTGCTGGAGCATGTCCAGAGGAGAGCCACGAGGATGATCTGAGGGCTGGAGCACCTCTCCTATGAGGAGAGGCTGAGAGAGTTGGGGCTGTTCAGCCTGGAGAAGAGAAGGCTCCGGGGAGATCTTATTGCAGCCTTCCAGTACCTAAAGGGGGCCTACAGGAGAGCTGGGGAAGGACTTTTTACTAGGGCATGTAGTGATAGGACAAGGGGGAATGGCTTTAAACTGGAAGAGGACAGGTTTAGATTGAACATTAGGAAGAAGTTTTTCACTTTGAGGGTGGTGAGGCACTGGAACAGGTTTCCCAGAGAGGTTGTTGAGGCCCCATCCCTGGAGGTGTTCAAGGCCAAGCTGGACGTGGCCTTGGGCAACCTGGTCTAGTGGGAGGTGTCCCTGCGTATGGCAGGGGGGTTGGAACTCAATGATCTTCAAGGTCCTTTCCAACATAAACCATTCTATGATTACGGTCTAATGAGAAAATTTCAGTTAAAAGACTTCTGAAAGGCTGTATTGACAACTTTATAAACAAATATGGGATCTTACATTCTTACAGTAAAGGTCAATTTTGTTTATGTTACCAATTCAGGATGATAGGACATATAAAAAATGAGGTTCCTAAAGAAATATCACATCATGGCAGCATGATCAAAATCAAATATTAAAGAGTGCAATGTATCTGAATTTAGGGGTAACATGATGTACCCCATCAGCTCATACCTTAAAAAAAAATCACAAGATTAAAACTTTCCAGATGGCATGAGAAGTGTTTGTTATATCCATGGCTATGCATTTAAAAAAAAAAAAAAAGTAGTTAGTTTAACCACAGCCGTTCATTTAACTACAGTATTGAATTACTGGTACAGACAAGTAAAGTAGAAATCATGCTGTGGAGGCAGAAAAAAAAAAATAAAAAGAATGTCACATGGACCAAAGATGATTCTTTATTATTGCTAATCACCAAAGAGGTACGAACAGGTTCTTTATGATGTGAAAGCTAAGCAGAGAGAGGCAAACGGAGGGAGTAGTTCTGGAAGACTATTTAGCAGCACTTTCAGTTTCCAGAGACAAAAGAAGAAGTGCCAGACAGTTCAAAATTTACCTCTGCTTGTCGTCTTTCTATGAGGACCACATTTCAGAGGGTCATTTTGATCAAAATGAAAGACACATTCTATTAGAACAGCTTTGCTGACAAATAATTAAGATGAATTACTAGCATACTCTGGTCCCAGATGCCGTGTTTGTAGGAGGCATGGGAGGGCTTACAGTATATGCTTTGCTCTTTAAAAGTAATTTAAAATCGAAGTTAGCCAGTCTAACTAACTGAGAAGAGCTTAATCCTAGAGCTGTCACTAGGCATTATTTTCAGATTCCTGATACTTCTACATTGAAGCAGTTTATATGTAAAAGTTAATGGGGTCTAGAAGTGAAGAATATTTCATTATGGAAAACAATCAACTATTTTTGTTAGAACCACCACATTTTCTCTGTTTGGAAGAGGCAGTGGCATAAAAATATAGAACTTCTAAGTTGGCTTCATTGATAAGCTTTTATAATATTTATCAAAAATAGTTCTGGGTGACAATTTTTTTGGACAACAGCTGGTGAACCTTAGTCTTGCCTGCATAGTGTGTAGGTTTTGATGTTTAGTGGCTGCACCTACTGTTTTGCTCCCTCTCACCCCCCAATTCAAATTCATGTTGACATTTTTTTCTCTGAAGGCAGTGAATATTATATTGTAATTAACTGTGGAAGCTGGGATATTTGACAGGTATTAAATGACAAGTTTGCTACTTTCAAATATGATCAGTATGCTGCCATGCCTGAGAAAAGATCTCATTGCATCTCCATTTAGACACAAGAAAAAAGGTCATTGGGGCTGCCTTGCAAAAGTCTCTGGTGTTTTAACCATTTCACTCTTTACCCAAACACATGCCTTCAGACTGATTCAGTAGATTAGCTATGAGGCAGTATTAGAAACCCCTATTTTAGAGGAGGACTTCAGATTGCTATGTATGTCTCTTCTTGCACTGTAAATAATACAGAACAAGAGTAAATATTTCATTCAGAACACAGCAGTTCTCTTCTGTTTTAAAACTGGCCATGTGAAACTTTTCCTTTTGGAGAACTCTACAATCCAAATAGAATTGCTAAAAGTATATGTGATGATAAAAGAGTAAGCACTTTTTTAAAAGATATGATGCAGGTGAGTTTCTAGGAATACGTGAAGGAAAGAGATTCTGTGTGGAAGGTATGCTATACAGTACTATCATCTTTATCCTTTGTTTTGCATCTGTTAAGGTGTCTTTTTGCAGTGGCATCCCAAGGTTTGTCTGTTAACTTGTTGGAAATACTGCTGCATCCATTGGTATTAATACTGGTTGATTCTTGTTCTTTCCCTTCAAAGCAGGGTACGAAGGCAGGCTGTGAGAACACAGCTCCTAGGGAAATTGTAGTGCTGCTTGGCTGAAACAGGGGGCTTAGGGCTCACCATGGTTGTTATTAGTTCTGTAAAGATCTGTCTGCAGATCAGGGATCAAGGGAAACATTTGACAGATAGGACAATCTCTTGGAGGAATCTGCTTGCATCTTTCATCTTGCAGTCAACAGCTCCATGTCCAAGTGTTGAGCAGTGACAAGTGGTGTTCCTCAGGGGTCAGTACTCGGACCGGTGCTGTTCAGCATCTTTGTTGGCGACATGGATGTTGGGATGCAGTGCACCCTCAGCAGGTTTGCTGACGACACCAAGCTGTGTGGTGCAGTCGACATGCCGGAGGGGAGGGATGCCATCCAGAGGGACCTGGACAGGCTTGAGAGGTGGGCCCATGCCAACTTCATGAAGTTCAACAACGCCAAGTGCAAGGTCTTGCACATGGGCTGGGGTAATCCCAAGCACAAATACAGGCTGGGTGGAGAATGAATTAAGAGCAGCCCTGAGGAGAAGGACTTAGGAGTGTTGGTTGATGAGAAGCTCAACGTGAGCCAGCAATGTGTGCTTGCAGCCCAGAGAGCCAACTGTATCCTGGACTGCATCAAAAGCAGCGTGGCCAGCAGGTCAAGTGAGGTGATTCTGCCCCTCTACTCTGCTTTTGTGAGACCCCACCTGGAATATTGTGTCCAACTCTGGAGCCCCCCAGCCTGTTGGAATGAGTCCAGAGGAGGGCCACGCAGATGATCAGAGTGCTCTTCTAAGAAGACAAGCTGAGAGAGTTGGGGTTGTTCAGCCTGGAGAAAAGACGACTCCCGTGAGACCTTATAGCGGCCTTCCAGTGTCTGAAGGGTGCCTACAAGGAAGCTGGAGAGGGACTTTTTACCAGGGCATGTAGTGATGGGACAAGGGGTAATGGCTTCAAAGTGGAAGAGGGTAGATTTAGAATAGATATAAGGAAGGAATTCTTTACTGTGAGGGTAGTGAGGCACTGGAACAGGTTGTCCAGAGAAGTTGTGGTTGCCCCATCCCTGGAAGTGTTCAAGACCAGGTTGGATGGGGCTTTGAGCAACCTGGTCTAGTGGGAGGTGTCCCTGCCCATGGCAGGGGGGTTGGGACTAGATGATCTTTAAGGTCCCTTCCAACCTCAACTATTCCATGATTCTGTGATCCTTTTGCAATGAAGTTGCAGTACTTATCTTTCTCATTTCCCTTCTAAATAAGAAAAGGAAAGTGGTATGTCAGGAACTGCTCAGTTGTTTCTGATAACTCCAACACTATGCTAATCATAACTCTGGCATGGTGTTCCTCCATCTGTGTGGAAGAGAAGAGAATGGGAGGGGGTGGCGATGGTGACGATGATAACACTAATGCTACAACATTTGCCATAAGCAAGATTTCATTGACATACCGTAGCATGTTGTTGTTGTGATTAATTAGTCCCCTCAGTGGTACAGTGTGGTTAGTGTATCCTGATGCAAGAAATAAAATATGTGACAGGCAGTGTTTACCCTGCCTTTCCCTACCATGGTACCTGAGAATTCTCTGGCCCTGTTATGGCTCTGCTGTCTTTATCTTTGCTAGATTTGTGCATAGCAAGTTTATTTTCTACAGGGGGCAAACTTTTGTCTTCCCTAGAGATGCACTGGGGATCATGGTTCTTCATAAAGAAGCTTTTAGCTTCTGTTTGTTGTCTGTTTCCTTCACAGTGGGGGCTCCTAATTTTTGTTGATGCATTGATGATCACCTTTGGAGAAACTGAAGTTCAATAGCACGTAGAAGAAGGGAACACAAACAGTAATAAATTCTGTTACATTGTCTTATTTCATGGCAAACACAACTTGACTGTTTGATGCCCCCTTCCTCACTGAGGCTCAACAGAGGACCTTTCTTAAGTTACGGGGAAAGGAAAGTATACCTTGGACAAAGGAAATTGTGGAGGAAGCATTCAGTGTGTTGAGAGAGTGATGCTTATACTGCAGTTGAGATGGAATGGAACACAAAGACCAAACCTTTGATGATGTGAAAGGCTATGTATGAAGTGCTATTACTGTCACGATGATGACTGAATGCATGTTGAAATTACCTTTACAGGAATAGCAACAGATGGTCTCTGTATCTACCCCTCCTACTCATCCAAAGCTCTCAAGGCTGCATTCCTAATCAACCAAAAGCAGGCATCCCACACCCATGCTGAGAGGAATAACCTGAGCGTGCAAGCTCTGCTTTGAATTAGATGTTAAAGGCATGTGCCCTATGTTGTCAGGTAACAAGAACTGAAAGTGTAATGATTAATTCAGTTATAATTCTGTCCATCTACCCTTATGTACTGTTACTCAAATTCCAGTGCTGCAAACAAAATTCTCATTAAGTGCTAATGATTATAATCATACAACTCTTTATAGCATATTGTTGTCATTAATTACATACACACAGTCTTAAGTTGGAATCTTTCTTTATTAAAAATACATTCCCTTTTAGGGACTTCAGTTACTTGAATGTGGAGTGAAAGTAAATTAGGCTGTAGCAGGCGTTGCAGCTATAGTTACTACTTCTTCCATTATTGCAAGTTATTATAAGCTTGTATGATTGAAACTGCTATAGATAAGGATGCAATAATATTTTCACTGTCACCATGATCACTGACTGAGATAAAAGCTTGATGGTTCTATTTTTGTTCAGGATAGAGAAAAACAAGGAGGGGAAAATGGGGGGAAAGGGCTTCATGTCTTGCAATGATATGCAAGAAAAAAAAAAAATTCCAAGCCTAAAGCAGGCCCACACATACGTCAATGATGACACATAGCGCTGAGAGGATTTAGTGTTAAAGGGACGTCTGTTAATTTTATTTGCAAGAGAGAAGAGAAAGCATGCACATTCAAGATACTTGTTGTATCATTTTTAAATCAAGGCCATCTTTTTCTCGGTGGTAAACGTGAAATGTTTTTAAAGGCCAGACTTAGCATAAAATCTATTGGTTGCTATGGAGACCACTTACCACACAGGACTGCACTCTGTGTTCGACTCTGATTTTCTCTATTCAAAGGTTTGGCATTGTCAAAAAACAAATTAGTTTTTCAGTTGTTTATCGCAAAGTTCATTATGAGAAAGGTAATAAATAATAAGGTATTTTATTCGTGTGTGGATAGGTGCCATATGTGAATTAACCGGGGCACTATTCCTTAAATTTGCTATTTTAAAATAATTATAGCAAAATTGGCTATTGTTAGGAAATAAAACAGATTTTGATCGTTCTATGTATATGAATATGAAGCAAAGCAGGTAGTTGGAAGTCTGATCCCAACAAAATTACATGGTAATAAGGCTTTTCACACCTACACAGCACTTAGTAACAAAGCACTGAAAGAGAAAGAAAGATTAAGCCCTGCTAGAGTAAAACTTTATACCTGAGGTGCATTACTTCTCTCTTTATGAAAGGAAAGGTGGGTTCAGGACCCAGTGCTCACTGAATTATTCATGCTGTCTTTTGCATCTCGGATCTTTAGGGTTGAAACTGGTAGGGGTTGTTATTAGCAGAAGCACAAATCTAACTGGATACCGCAGTTGAGTGAAAACCTGTTCAGCTGCTTCTCCTGAAGTGTTTGTCTAATTACAGCAAACACTTTCTGCCAAACTGCGTAGCACACCCACCCCAAAAAGAACTCATCCAGGGAGGAGGTGCAAAGCGTTTCCTCTGGAGTTTATTTGAAGCTGGGGCTAGTCAACACCTCCCGAGATCTGGGTGAGAGCGACGATTTATAGAAGTATCAAGGGAAGCCTTTTATATTACCTAAAGGTATTTCAAAGACAAATTGGTGTCAGCAAGTTCTTCCTCACTTTTTTTTCCCCATAACTTTTTAGTCTAATTTCTAATTACTTGAGCAATATATGAGTATGTTACTTTCAGCACTTAAGATTTGCTTCTGTCACCTCCTTGGTGCATTTTGGAATCTAGTGAGCCAAACTCAGAGCTGCTCTAAGTGGTGCAGCTTCAGTGGCTTCAGAGAAATCCTGGTGCTGCTTTCAGTGTGTGGTCTCACTCCCATTATAGGCCAACAGTAGGACTCTAACACAGCACGGTAACAGCAGGTCTCAGCTCAGTTCTGAGGTTTCTGTGTGGATTTTGTGTGTTAAACTATTTGTTTGGCTTTTCTGTAATGGGTAGGTTTTTCGTAGTGTAGGTTTTCTTTAGTGATTTTGTAAGACCACTAGATAAATGAAAGGAGATCTGAGACATGGTGATTTCTGGTGGTCATTTTTAGAAATTCTGCGTCTGTGGGTAACGCAGTAAAGTTTGCTTATTTGCAAATCTAATTTGTTGCCAAACATTTATGTACATATAAGTAATTTAGAAGATTTCACTTTCCTAGTCAAATCACTCTTCTACTAGATATCAACTGTACTGTGTCAAGCCCTGATAATTAACATGTTGCAAACACGCAATTAAGACAAATCAGATTGAAACACATAAGAAAAATGGAAGTATAATTTAATTCCAGCTATTGTCAGTCTCCAAGAATTATTATGCAGTTGGCCTCCTCCTGTGCAGCTCTATGTTTTAGCAGAGTGTGCACTGTTTCGCACTGCATGCAAAGTAACTAAAAAGAAATGAGTCTTTAAAAAGGAATGCTCCAGTTTAAACAAGCCAGTGGGGGCTACTTAGGCAAAACTAACTGGTGACACTGTTTATAGTAATAGACAGTATCCAACTCATAAATGGTGCAGAAAAAAACCCATGCTTGATAAGCCTACACTGAAAGTGTGCTATTATTATTAATAATAGAAAACTTCTCCCCCTCAGAATAAGCTTTTCATTTTTCTTTGTAGTTAGGTTTTTGCCTGAGCTCTCCTGTTAACATCTTGCCCGTGTTTTTTCTTTGGTTCCCTCTGGCTCCTCCAGACAACTCAGTAGGGACCTGCTTTTCCTTCTGTGTTCTGCCAGAGTTCATTAGGGTGCCACAGACTGTTAATAAAGCAGAATTTTTCCCCTACCACATAGAATGGAATAATATTGTCTTTAATCAAAAGTAGATGTACTAGGAAGCTATCCCTATCTGCTTCAGCTCTCCTCCTCTACTTCTAAAGCAATGTGACAAGGGGCAGAATACTAGACAAGACATTGTTTCTAGAATTACTTTTTCAAGTGAATGAAGCATTCCTCAAAGGCGCCATACATACAGCATGAAAGAAGTAATCCCTCTTCTCACAGAATAGGGAGAGACCATTCAAGATTCCCGTACAAAATTACTAACCTACTAACATGACCCGAATCAGATATAAAGCAGATTTTTTTTCCCCATATATACCTGGAACGCTATCAAAACTTTTACAGGAATATTCATGGATAGGGATCTGCTTCTTGCTGCATTCAGCAGTTTTCAATCGCTCTGCTTAAACTGAGATCTCTCTGAAAAATGTAGGCTTGGTTTCATACCACTAACTGTAGTCGGATTCTGCAGAGCATCAATGTTGTTGACAACACAGTGACAGACATCTTGTAGAGATGCAAGTTTGATGTTTTCAGTACTTTTCAAAATGCAAATCAGTGCATAGTTCAATTTGGAAGTTTCACTTGGGTTTTACTGTGTCCATACTTGATCATAAATCTTACTGAAGTTGAAGATTTTTCCTCAGTAGAAACTAAGCAAGGATTTTGTGATTTGCCATCTTGTTTATAGTGAATTCTATTTATAATTCATTCTCCTCTTCTGGAAAAATGTTAATGAAAAATGTGATACCGTTTTTAGACTGGAACTTACCTGTTTCTAGTAGTTAGTTCCCTGCAGGACTCAGTCACAGGATTCGTACCAGATTCGGTTTGCAATAGATATTAATAACAAAGTAACTCTTTATGTTCAGGAAGCAGTGTAGGCATTTAAAAAGAAGTGATGTTTTTTCAGTTAAAAGCTAGACAGCCCCAGATCACATTCCTCATTTAAAGTTCAGTAATCTGAATGAGTTAAAATCGGGGGAGATGCTATGTGCATGAGTTCAAGGTATTTGTAGAAAACAGCCTTCAAATGATGACCTAAAATGCAATCAGAAAGAATGAGTCTACAAAGCTTTGTTCTGTTATTATGGACTTTACTACTTTCATATAGAAAAAATTGCAATGATAGAGAGGAGAAGGTTGAGAAATGGGAGCTGGAAATTTAATGATGGAAAAAATTCCTTAAAGATTTATTTGATGGTGTCCTGGCTTCAGCTGGGACAGAGTTAATTTTCTTTCTAGTGATTGCTGTGTTTCAGATTTGGTATGAAAGGAATGTCAGTAATGCATATAGTTTTGGTTGTTGCCAGGTGATGTTTATATTTTTTCAAGGACTTTTTTCAGCTTCCCATAGAAGCTGAGAAGGAGCCCTAGACAGAACAATGGAATGGCCAATGGAATATCCCATACCATAGATGTCATGCTCAGTATATAAATGGGGGTTGGCAGAGGGGCAGGTACTCGTGATCACTGCTCAGGAAGGTACCAATTCACTGGGTGGTGAGAGAGACTCGTGTTATTGTTATTTTCTGTTATTGTTCTATTAAACTGTCTTTATTTCAACCCACAAGGTTTTTCTTCCTTTCCCTTTCCCTTCCTTTTCTCCCTCTTCTCCCTGCCCTTCTGGGGGAAGGGGGAGAACTGTGTGAGTGGCTGCATGGTCCTAGCTGCTGGCTGGGGTTAAACCATGACAGATGGAAAAGTAATATACCAACCCAAATAGTTGAATTGTCCAGCCCAGGCCCAAAATGTCAAATAAAAGAAACTATTCTGCAATCCTTTATCAATTATGAAGTAATCAACTTATTTGATCCAATTGATCTTTTCTATCCTATTTTTTCGAATTGTTTGATATTTCAAAAGTAAGCTGCTCTATCAAGATAAATTAGGTAATTTTCTAAGTCTGTAAGAGCATAGCACTTGCTAAACTATTTGTTTTATAATTTTGAAACGAAGCTTTGGACAGTCACATTCTTAATAGAGAGTAACATAGTAACATATGACAATCTTTCCATAATCTACTCGTTGTGATTGGTTAGTAAGGCAGGATAAACTGTAGTATCCGTGAGACTCTGTGGTCTGCCTCGTATCTTTGTGCTGCCATGCAAACATTTTAATTACATGACATTTTCAATAAAAACTCCATGCAGGCATGTATGTTTGGGTAAACAAAACATTGGCATTGCTTGTATAGTGTATCATCCATCTAGAAAAGGTGAATCAAAGAACGTGTATGCGTAACAAAAATGCCCAAAGCTACTGCAGGAAAATCCTTACTGGTTTCCTGCATGGGGTGGATCTTTCTTAAAAGGAGTGATTCTGTCTCCCTTTCTCAGCCCCTTGTGACAGTCCCTTCTGTTTCCCTTTCTCAGCCCCTACTATACTTGTGTACATCAGATTTGGAAGATGACAGTGTTGTAGTCAGATTCTTAAGGACCATGAGAACTCCATTTTTTAGAATACAAGTCTAGGTTGCAACTTTACTAACTGAATAATAAGCACAAATCTTGGCCTGTTTTTTTTCCTGTCTGCGGTATTTCTGAATATTCTGCCCTTCGGGATCTTCCTGTCTCTAAGATCTTAAACAGCATTTATTCTACATACAACCCAAAGGTTATATGGAAAATGCTGACTGATACTCTTCTGTGAGGAACTTGGATTGTGTTGGACTTCTACAAAAGATGGTGTTAATAGTGGAGTAATGGTAAACATAAATAAAGTTGCAAGATGATGAGAAGAGTGGTGTTAGAAAGAAGAGAGATTGAAATAACCAGAGTTATTTCTGTGAGACTTCTGCAAGATTTTTACTATTTTGGGTTGGATTTCGGATCTGAATTTATATCCAGACTTCCCTTGAGAACTGCAATTCAGCTATCAGATATCACTGGCTTTTAGCATTAGTTTGGGGAGTAGGTAGGAAAAGAGCCAAAGCTGCATGGCAGTGAGAGAGGACAGAAAAGGAACTGAGCAAAGCAGGCAAGTGACCAGCCATAATTTATTAAGAACACAAACACGATTGTACGTATTTGTGGTGCTTCTTGCAATGTTCAGTGCTTTCTGTTTAGTCACAATTTTGCTACCTTTTTCCCTGTATCCTTTTGGATTTGCGGGAGAAATTCTTTCCCCAAACTATAACCCAGTAGTGAGTTCTGGGATACAGAAGTCTCTGCAAGCATTGCACCAAAACTCACAATGTAAGTGAAAAATGGGTAACCTCACTTTTTGGAGACTGAGTGGGATTTTTTCTTGTCCAGGTTAAAAGTGGAAAACTTTTTCCTGCTTTTACTGTTGCATATACTTCTCATCCATAATACTTTAAGGTTAAATGTATATATCTATAAAAAATTAGTTTTCATCCCAGACCTTCTGGGCAAGGAAATCTTTTGAAATGCTTTAGGAGTCAAACAAGCTGCATATGCAAAAAGTCTCCCTCTGTCCAGTGGCCTCTCTTACTCTGGAATAAAGTGCTAATTTACTTTATTGAACATTCAAATCAAAACAGAAGTAATTTTTTATTGTTCTGAAGAGCAATGGAATACTGAGGTAGGGATCCACTGTCTTGTATTTTTCTAGTTTCAAGGTGCAATGATTTCTAAATATAGCTACAATTCACTTAATAAAGGAAAAAAAGAAGCAAATGTATATAATCAAAACTATTAAAGTGAAAACAGAAGTAAAACTTTATCAAGTGCACTCGAAAGGGACAGAGTGAATTTACCAGCTTCTGTGAGCTGTAATTATTGAAATTGATTTGCTTCATTTCAAGAACAATTGCTTATCATTGATCTGAATTCATACAGTCTTTCATAGAGACCTCACAACGCCAAAAGACTGGCAGTGGGTTTAGTTAATTTGCCTGTACCATCAGGGGCATGTAAAGTACAGAAGAGGGAAGTATTGAATGTATATTAAAAGATTTACATTAAAAATTTACATAAATCTGCATTTAAACCATGGCTACTCAAGAAAGGGACTGTTGTGACCAGCTGCTATTCAGATGCACCGTACTGAACTTTGTGCAGTAGACCTTCTAACATAAAGGGGAGGGGGGGGGCTACTGTCCAGATCTGAGAACACTGTACAGTACAAGCACACTTTCTCTCTATTCAAGGTTGAAAATTTTTTTCATTTGTATGCCTTGGATTCCTTTTTCTGTCAAATGACAGTACTTCTTTAGTTGTTATCAGATTTCTAAGCAACTCACTGATGAGAATAATTTTTCCCTAACTGAGAAATGTGTAGGTTTATAAGCTCTTTTTTTGTTGTTATGATGCATTGAGAAATCATTTGGATTTGAATTTGCTAATAAATATGTCATAATAAATGAAAAGCTGGATTATTTGAGGTAGATGTGTCACTATTGTCGAAAACATCTATCACCTTCTTTGTGGCAATCCATTTGTAAGTTTAATACCGTGTGACCTTGAAACTTGCAGGCTGAAGAGTACTGCCGTCTGCAGTAGAGAAGAGCTGACACTAGCAAGCACTGGTTGGCACCAAAGTGAACAGGATTTAATTGCTTGAAATACTTTTAAAAGAATAAAAATAACATTACCTTCTCCCCTCCTCGTCCCCCCCCACCAATTGACAAGACAGACACTAGGCTACAGAGGCTCTCTGTTCCCTGCTACTTCTGTCCTCTCTTTGTTTTGGGACAGTTATCTGTCCATTGAAGTAAATGCTACTTTCCAGAAATCACAACACACTGAATAATTCCTCAGTTGAGGCATAGCCAGCTGTTTTATAATGCTGTCTGTTCATACTAATTTCAAATGACTGTTAAAACAGAGCACTGCACACCTACATCTCTACTGTATTCCTTCAGCAGTACTTAACAAATTGGCTCCCCAGAAATCATTGTTCTCTTCACTGACGAGTTGCTGCTCCGGTGCGCACAGAGAAAGTCAGTCCTGTGCCACAGAAATAGCTGAAATACTGGCATTCACTTCAGCGAAGTCTGTTTATAACTGAGAGTATTATAATGTCCAGAGCTCAGATCTCAACTAGCCATCTCTGCTTGTAAAAGTTGTCGTCACTTCTTTCCACAACAGAGAGCAACACAGAGCAAGGCTCTGGATATAGATGTGCATATGTACATGGTATTGCACTTGTCTCCATTTAAAAATGAGCTTGAGGGTGGAGGAATACTTCCTCCCAATGATACTGTTGCTCTCTTAGAAACTGTATCTAAACTACTGTGCCAAAAAGTCTCAATTTTATACAAATGAAACCTAGCAGATACTGTATGTTCCTGTAATGTGTATGCCTGAAAGAAGACTAAATGATGATGATTTCACTGTGTCAGGAGACGTAATTGTACAACTTACACCTTAAAATAGCAGCAAATCTACCACTAGGAGGAGATTGTAAGAGTAACTGTAATCAAGGTACTGCTTTATAAAAATGCATATTTGAGTTATGAGAAGTTGGAACTAATTCCCGTGTGTGTAAGCATAGGTGCAACTTGTAGCCCATAGTCATTCTGTTTATAGTCCAGAGCATGTTTTTGGATGGAGGTTACATATTCTGCAACAGAATAACCACTCTTTCTGAAAGCTGATGGGGTTGGGGAAGGGGAAAGCAAGCTCAATATGCGACAAGAAAGATTTAGCCTCTGCAGAAATGCTGGATTCTACTAGACAGTGTAATCAATGAAAGGATTTAGGAGAAAGAGCCTATGGAGCTCTTTAAAGCACAAAAAGGGACATTTATCTGCATTATGTCCCTTGCTGCAGTTCACATTTTCAGCTGGCTCAGTGTCAATAGCAGCTTATGATTCTGTTAGCTTTACGCGGGGAGAAATCATACCTAGATGATAGATGTCACTTGTGGATTTTTCTTTGTCTTTTTTTCCCATGCACTCAGTCTGCAGTGTATTAGCAGGTTATTCTTATGTAATATTCAAAGATGCATGGCAAATATAACAAAGGTAGTTGGTAAATAGGTATATATTCAATTTACAAGCAGTTCTGAGTAGTTTAGCATTCTCATAGCTTCTGCTTATGGCATTAAATTGAGGTGAACAAATGGATGTCATGAACTTGATGAAAGAAAAAATTGCCTGATTGTAATGACGGATGTATAGTGGGATATGTAAGACTGGCAACTCCTAGAATAGCAGATCATACTCTCCTGTCATGGAATGGTGTGGTTTCAAGAAATAGTTTTAAAGGGGAGGTATTTGGCATTTTGTACATTAGCAGGTTGGTCTTTCCTATATATACCTGAAACAAATAGATAAGCTTCATACACATTTGATACAAATTATGTTTTCTCAGTTCACCTTTCCACATCATGCCCCTCTGTCTGAATTTTTGTTGAACAGAGGAACCTGAAGTTAAATTATGCCAAAGCACACACTTGCTGTGTCAATCACATTTCTGTAATGTAAATACAGACAGACAACTTCTGAATGATCAGAGGGGAAGGGTTTGTGTACTGTAGGTACTGCAGCAAGCAAGGTAACAGCATGGTGTTCACCTAGTCTAGGCCTGCTTGAGGTAACTGTTTGTTAATTGCCCGTGACTGAATTTAATTGTATGGTGATCTTTCCATGTACTGTCTGAAATCAGCATTATTTACTATTTTGACTTAATTTGGGGAAGCATATAGATAGATGGTAATTTAAAAAGTTAGCAGTGACAATATAGTGTTGTGATCTGTGTTTGAAATGTCAAATTTGTTAAACTTCATTAGAGAAATTAAGGAGAAGAGTTTGAGAGTGTGATATAGGACTGTGCACGTGCCAAATATCACTGGTGCCATGCTTTGTACCTGAAGAGCAAGTTTCCACTCCTTTTCTCTTTCCCGTACCCCCAACAAAAAGAAATATATTATGAGGGTGACCAAAGACGAGATCAGACTGCAACAGTACTATTCTCCATCCTGTTCAGTGGAGGGGAGTTGCTGTGTCCTCTGTGCCCTGCCAGGGTTTACTCCCCGTTCCATGATGAGCAGTCATCTCAATTCTACAACCTTATCCTAAGTCTGTTGTGGAGAAAGGGAGTAGAAAGTGAGCAGAAAGTGAGCTTATGGACTTCTTCCCTGTGTCTTGAAAACCACTGAATGCTTCAAGGAAGGGTTCAGTCCTTCTATCAACAGCAACTAAATTTCTTCAGACATTCAATGATATGTGGGATATTGTTAATATAAAAATTATTGTCAATAATACATAAGAAATGTGTTTTGGGCTGATAGAACTATGGAGTCTTCAGTTGCTGATCATAGCAACAAGAATGTTTGTAGAATAGTGGCATCAGAAGGAGTGTGCTTGTTTGTAAAGTGCTTGGAAAATACCCCAAGAGTTAAGTCTGAAGTGCTGATTACATGTACTTGCTCAGTGTGATTTTTAGCAATCTGTGTTTTCACACGTTTCAGCAACAGTGTGAGAATATTCTAGTTGCAGGAACTTCTGCAAAGGATTTAAAAAAAAAATCTTCAGTATGTCTTAGGGGCTTGTTTCAAAATATAAATCACTTTTTGTCCTTTTGTAGGCATGCCCATCATGTTACTTATCCGAATTCTGGGGACTTGAACTTAAGCAGTAATCTGTGCTGTTTTCTACTCAATTTGCTTCTCTTGGAGTGAACTGATCAACTTAAGGAAGGCCTTTGTATAATTTTGGTTTTGTCTTTATGTACACAACATGTAAAGAACACAGGTGGGCAACTACTGTGTACTCTGCCAGTGTGCACTGGAAATGTTGGAGCCTTTCTTTGTTTGGTTTTCATGCTATTTCTCAGACTTTAGCTTCTTGCAGCAATGACTGGCTTCATTGCTGATCCATATGGAGATGTAGCAGTCTGTTTTGGAATGATGACTTGAAATTTGAACTATAATACAGACCAGACACAGTTTCCCGTAAGAAAAATAAATAAAACATCTTTCTTCCTTTCCAGGCACTATTAAAAAAAAAAATCAATGTAACTCTCTGTAAAGTTATTATAAGATCCATTAAAGACAGCATCTCTGTTTGAAATGGCTAGAGTGCATCTTCATTGCCTCTGCTATGTGTTCTCAGGTATGACTTTGTTTTCCAGCTGGTAGAAGTCCTAAGTTTAAACACAAGTTGGAAAAGGATTTGCACCCCAATTATGTTTTTTTAGTATTCAAGGTGTTGATAAATCATATCACAGAACTCAAAATCAAAGGTGGCATACATCTACTGAGTGGCTGCAGAGATCTGCTCCAAGTCAAGGTGTTTCTTTAAGCTCAGTGAGCTGGAAGCTTCTTTTTCCCTACATGTTTTCCCTTGATGTTCTTTTCACTCCATATCCAAGCACCACGTCTGAGCCAACAGTATGGAGAGCATCCAGAGAAATTCGGAAGAGCAGCTTTTTCTTCTCTGGAGCTCTGAACTCAGTTATTGCTTGTGGACTGCTGTTGTGCCCTTATTGGCCTTTTTGATTCTACCTTATGGTGGGAGCAAGCACAGGAGTACTGGGCCACTGTGACAGTGGGTTTTGAGGTGCTGTTGCATCACTGCTATGGAGTCTGGAGCCATGACATGGCACACAAACATGCCGAAGTGTGCTCACCTCCATTTCTGCAAACCCATGCAGATCTTTACATCTTAAGTAGCCAAGTCAGCAGGAGCTGGTCTCTGTTCAATGTCTTAATGAAAATATTAACATGGTGATTCATAGTCCATTTTATCAGTCACTTCTCAAGGGTGGAGTGTGTCTGTGTTGGGGGGAACTTAACAATAAAACAGGTTTTCCTCTTAATAGACTGTGTTTAAGTAGACTATGAAATGGCTTTTCTGATTAATCTTGAATAATACTTTCAAAACCCTACTTTTAAAGGTACCCGTAATATTAATGCCTCCTGAAAACTGTATTGTTCAGGGGAGCTGATAAAGAAGCAAGCAACTTCATTGATGTGGGGTTGTACTTGGCTTTTCCCCAAAATGTAAGTTAACTTTTGTGTGCCTGGAGTTGTCTTACCATGAGCTGCGAGTGACTGCAGCATGGTGGACAGCTCTTCCAAGTGAGCCTTCTAGACTTCCCTGTAAATTTTGACATTGTCTTAACTATAGAGCAACATACACAATCTGAGGATAAGGGTGTCTTAAAAGTGATTCAAGCTTCGTGTAGCTCAGATGACTTCCTATTTAACTTGCTCAGGCCTTGAGAATGGTAAAATCGGTCTAGTTCTTCGAGTCCAGGAATCAGTTAAATCAGTCTGTCAATTCACATGATAAAATCTGGTTTATTCATGTATTGAACATTCCCTGGGCCCTTTTCAAAATGTGGCATGGAAGGAGGAGCTGAACTGTCACCTGGTGTGCATATACCTTAAATGGAATGCAGAATCACATTGTCCTCTCAGTTCAGTATGAGGGCGCTTCAACATTTTCCAAGTATGTCTTCTTACTAACGTTGTTTTCCCTCTTTTTCGATGATAGTCCTTATCTTTTAATGTACCCATTGCATAGATTCCTGGGTAAGTTTGTGAATTTAGTTTAGTTTCCATGCTGAATTAGATGGATCATCCTGGACTGTAGTCAGAAGACACCTGCAAAGACTTTCACCATCTGAACTTCTTAGTCCCTCTGTTGTTGTGACAGTTTGTCTGCCATGGTATCCAAATTTTTTCACTTCTGATGATAAAGAGCTTCAGTTCAAGGCTCCAGCTGGTTCCTTTTGTCAGGTTCATAGCATAGGCAATGTACTTAATCCAGCTATTCAACTATTACATTTGAAAACAGTTTTGCTGAATGAAGTAACACCAATGCTTCAACCCTCGATTAGGCCACTATGTTGCAATGTTCCTGCTAATCAGGTTGGTTCCTAGCAGGCTGTCTTGGGCCAGCCTCACGGTGTCTTTTATCTTTTATATTAAATCTAGGGCATAGTGTGGTGTTGAGGACAGCTCGTTATAGTCAGGCTTTATCAGGTTTAAGATGTCTCTGTCTTGGTGGTTACACAGAAATGCGACCAGGGAGAAGCATGTGGAGATTGGTAGCAATTCCCATAGTTAAATAAGGCAGACAGCAGCTGCTGGTCGAGGGTTTTGTGTCATGGCTGATGTGTTTTTTCAGCATCTGCTATCGAGTCTGACTTAATCATTGGACTAGATCATGTGTTTGAAATGGTAAACTGGAGCTTTCAGCAACTTGATCCACATAAACTATAAAGTTCATGCCTGGGTTTTGTTGTGAAACTAGCACCATCATCGTCTGGCTGCCTTCTTGGATGTTACTAACTGGAAAAATTGTTTCTGTCAGCTATTACCTTGGCATTAATGAGATGTAACAATAGGGCCTCAGTGTAATGGGAGATGCTGTTTATTGTTGTACAGAGAGTCTGATATTCTGCTAAGTTCTTCTTGAACAGACTAATTGTATCCATGCTCATTTTTTCAAAGGGAATGAGAATGATAAGTGGGATTAGAGGGATTCAGGGAACAGCCATTGGCAGTTGAGGCTATACAAGGAGAAACTCTATATATCCTTGTAAAACACTATAGTGTTGATGTAGATGGGGCTTGTTTCATCTCCTGGCCTCAGCAGTGTAAATGTTGTAGTTTTTCATGTGTTCTTGTGATTTCTGGGATTTGAGAAGTACTGTCTTTTGGATCCTTTTTGACTGTGAGCAAGAAGTCAGAGCTAAGAACTTGCCTATTCATCTTTACTGTTCTGGAATTTCCACTGCAAGGTCCTAGTGGATCAATACTCTGTGATAGGGCTTCCTTTTCTTCATTCTACCTGAGACCTTATCTCTGCTATGAACAGGTTTAGGATCTTGTCCCTGGCAACTATATCACTGGCTTCTGTCTCTATTATGACTGTGAGGAGATTTCTTTCCCTTGTGTTATAAGCATCCATGGGATTTGTGTCACAAAGGATCAGTGGAAAAAAATGTATTGGGAGGGACCTATTAAAGTCTCTAGTCACGGGACCACTCTGCAAGTAACTTTATATATAATATAATATATAATATAGAAGCCTGAGAAAGACACGTGGACACAACTTACAACAGCAAATGTTAAAGGCAAAATAAAATAACCCCTGTGTGTATACATACACATCTGCACGTGTAATCATCTAAACTTCTCATCTCCGAGGTGAGAAATTTTGATGAGCAAGTAGATTTTTCCCTTACCCAGATCTTTGCTGCTAGCACAGTCCTGACTATAAATAGTCCCTTCTGCAAATGGCACCCGAAGCCCAAGGAGGAGGAGGGTCTTGAAAAGGGGAAGGAAGTTCCTTTAGAAAATAGCAAGAGACAAAGGTAGCTGTCTGGATACTTGGACACAACAGATATTTACACTGCTTGCTGAACTTACAGGCCTACCCTGTCACATGTATCCATTTGTTCTTACGTATGCCTGCATCTGCCACACACGTTTCACTTGGAGAATGCGTGCTGGAGGTTCCCCTGTCAAAAAAACCCATATTTGCTCACCTTGTTAAAAGCAAACTAAACCAACCCAACACAGACTCAGAGAGGAATGCGGATTGGTGGGGACCGCTGGAAGTTTCTAGCCAACCCCCAGCTCAAAGCAGGGCTACCTTGAAAGCTCGATCAAGTGGCACTGGACCTCTTTCTGTCAAGTCCTGAGTGTCTCCAGAGATGGAGATTCTGCAGCCTCTGTCGGGACAGCCTGACCCTGGGATTAACCATCCTCTTTGAGAAATTTTTCTCCTTATACCCAGAGAATTCAGCCCCTGCTCCAACTTGTTGACTCCTGTCCTTTTGCTGTATACACCTCTGAGAAAAGTCTGCCTTGGTCCTTTCTGTGGCCCCTGGAGGGTATTTGAAGTGAAAAATTCCACCCCCTCAGTCTACTTTTTTCACGCTGAGCCACCTTTGCAGCCCTGCTCTGGACTTCCTCCGGGGTGTCAATATTGCTGTTGTTCCAGGGGGTCTCCAAAAATGGACACATGGTGTTTCAGATGAAGCCTCCCAAGCTGCTGAGCAAAGGACAACGGTCCTTCCCCTGTACTTGGCAGCTATGCTTTTGCTCAGGACATGGTCAGCCTTCAGCACTGCAAGGGCATGCTCATGACTCGTGCTTTCTTTCTTACTCACTAGGACCCAGCCCCTTCTCGGTGGGGCTGCCACTGGCCTGCCAGCACGTCATCAGCTCCCTCCAAGTTGGTGTCAACTGAAAACCTCCTGAGGGTGCACTTTATTGCATTGATTATGTTGTTGCTGAAGATGTTAAGTAGTGCTAGCCCCAGAAGTAACGTGTGAGGAATGCCACTTATATTTGCCAGTCAGTAGGACTTTGAACCGTTGGCCAATAGCCTTTGAGCCCAGTCAGCCAGACAGCTTTTCAGCCACCTTGGGTACTTCCCTGGTTGTCATAGAATCATCTGGATTAGAAGGGACCTTTAAGATCATTGAGTTCAATCATTAACCTAACACTGCCAAAACCACCAGTAAACCATGTCCCTAAGCACCACGTCTACCCGTCTTTTAAATAACCTCCAGGGATGGTGATTCCACCACTTCCCTGGGCTGCCTGTTCCAATGTTTGATAACCCTTTCAGTGAAGAAATTTTTCCCAATATCTATCCCAAACCTCCCCTGGCACAACTCTTGAGGCTTGTTACTTGGGAGAAGAGATCGACCCCCACCTCTCTACAACCTCCTTTCAGGTAGTTGTAGAGAGCGATCAGGTCTCCCCTCAGCCTCCTTTTCTCCAGGCTAAACAACCCCAGTTCCCTCAGCCGCTCCTCATCAGACTTGTGCTCTAGACCCCTCACCAGCTTCGTTGCCCTTCTCTGGACATGCTCCAGCACCTCAATGTCTTTCTTGTAGTGAGGGGCCCAAAACTGAACACAGTATTCGAGGTGCGACCTGACCAGTGCCGAGTACAGGGGGATGATCACCTCCCTAGTCCTGCTTACCACACCATTCCTGACACAGGCCAGGATGCTATTGGCCTTCTTTGCCACCTGGGCACACTGCTGGCTTGTATTCAGCCAGCTGTCGACCAGCACCCGGAGGTCATTTTCCACCAGGCAGCTTTCCAGCCACTCTTCCCCAAGCCTGTAGCGCTGCATGGCATTGTAGTGACCCAAGTGCAGGACCCGGCACTTGGCCTTGTTAAACCTCATACCAGTGGAACTCCTGGCATTGTTTCCTCTAAGATCTGCAGTGGGTATGACCTTTTTCTCTGTAGCTTTTAGATTTAGTACTATGGTAACAGGGAATTTCTGGGAGGAACTTTCTGATGTCCTGGACTCTACCTAGACTAGAAGCCTGATTATGATCAATTGTTGTCTTTTACTGTGAACCCACTCTCGCACATCTGCGAGTAAAATCAAATAAAAGTGTTTATTTAGGAAACTCAAAATAGCACAATTGTAAACCTGGGAGACATGACTAAACGGAAAAGAAATGAAAACTATGCCTATATTTGACTCACATTTAGCACCTGAATTTCCTTTTATAGTACAGAGCTGTTTATGAAACCCATTTGGACTTACTGGTTCTTATCATAACCAAAGAGCAGGTTTTACCTTTCTGCTTGGTTATGTTCTCAAGTTTTGGAAATACATATGTCTCTTTGGCATGGCCAGATACAGTTATTACTTGTCTACAGGTAAACAGGATCAGTTTACTGTTATTCCAGCACAAAGCTAAACCTTTATGCAGGAGTTGAGGTATAATGCCTTGTACTGTTTTTCTGGCCTCAGGTCCAGTCATGAATTGGTGCAGCTCTCTGAGTGGGAGTTCATCTTATGATGAACCTGCTTGAGCAGGATCCAGTTGTTCTGAGGAGCAGGTGCCACTGTGTACCTGGCCTTTGCTAATGCCTCCCTCCGATCTGACCCTGCTCAGTCTCCTGTGTGGGAGAAGCTGGCCGGGCCAGTGTCCATGGACCTTTAACGGGACCTTTGCTTTTCCTGGATAGGTTCTGGGATGTGCCCCACCCCCAGAATTCCTGTTGGTATTTTGCAGTTTGACAAGCTTTGAGTTTGCCCAATGACAGCTCCCAGTGCAATCCATTTGTGTAAAGCATTTCAGCTGAGGAAAATTGTTTCATCTTTGGAACTGTTGCAGAGTTCTGCATTTATTTTTTTGTGTGTGTTTGACCTGTTTTAAAAAGAAAATCTGCAGGGAGAATCTTGCTTGATGACTAATTATTTGTTTGCTAATAATCTTTTAATTTTCTTTCATCAGTTAATTCCCTCCCGGTTAAATTTTCAAAGCCTCATCTACTAGGATCTTCTAGAAACCCCACTATCTCTTAATTACAGTTTATCTTCTAATCCCTACAAAACAGCTGTAAAACTAACTTCTATTGAATGTCCTGCTGTTTTGGGGAGTTTTTTGAGTTTGTGTGTATACATTGATAGTTGCTCCTAGATTTACTTATGATTTGAAAAGTTAGCTTCAGATCTTTTGTGAAATTTACCATCATAGTTATCTGAAGAGATAGGATAGCTTACTGTAACTTCAGTAATATACCATTTAAGATCTTGTGGGGCCATAGTATCAATTTCCCTTGCACTCTTTTTAGAGTCACTAATAAAGCTGCTTATTTCTGTTAGATTTGATGTTTTATTGGGAAAGGAACCTTTCATACTGGTACAGCTTTGCTAACATTGTGGTGTTCTCGCTCTTTTCCTCATTTACATATTTATTAAATGTCCTATGAATTTACTTAAGTACATGCCACGAATTTCAGTAGTTGTATATCATGCACAGACATCACTTGTAGGCAGAGCTTTTCTCTAGTGAAGTCCAAAGATGCTTTCAAAGAAACCTAACCAAAAATGGGGCTTTTTGTGTGCTAGGTTACTTTAGGTCGATGTTTGCTGTCTCAGAATAACATACCTAGGCACACGTTCATGTTGTGGAAAGCTTCCTTGGTATTAGTCAGTGTGTTGCTGTATGTGGAATTAATTTTCTGCAAAAAAATCACCATCTCATCATTCCTATACAAAGGGTTGAGAGCAACGCATCTCTTTCGGGAGCTTAGGGATTAATACAGGCTATTCTGTCAGAAATTGCTCTTTACTAGAGAGTGACCTGGCAAACTCCAGGGAATTCAGAAAAAGCAGCTCTCCCTCCTAGGAAACGCAAGTTTTATTTTAATCTGATTTGGTTTTATCATTTATTGTTTCTGTTCTGATTTAAAACTTTCTGGAAATATACCACACAAAAAAACCCCAAACCAACCTCCATGCAAGGTTTTGCTACTACTTTCTTAGCATTTTCTTAAAAGGTTTGTATAGGTTTTTATACCAAACTCATCACCATAGTTTCTCTGAATGCTTTCCAGAGGATGCTAAGTGATGTGCATAGCATCTGACACATGTGGTTTGTTGTTTTTCTGATTGTCTTCCCAGTGGGAAAATTGTGACTGCAGTAATGTGTCTACTTTTGAAGGAGTTTGGGGATAAGAGACAAGTTTGTTTAGCCTCTGATTGAAGTTCCTGGTACCTTACTGACCCTTAAGCAATTCTTCCTGAATTACTAGACAGTTGGTGGCTGCTACCTTTTGCTGTTAATCCTAGCAATATGCAGAAGGCAATAGCATTTCAGCATTTATTCATGTTCCTTTGAGGAGCCTTAAATGACAACTGACTTCTATGTTAATTGAGGAGCAATAAATGAAACAGTGAGATGACAAAATCCAGCTTTCTGATATTAAATTGTTCACCCTAAGGTACTTAGTGTGTATATAGTTTCTACCATATTTATAGTCACATTGTATGACTGATGCCACACCTAACTTGTTTCCATTGTATGTGGAGGGTGTATAGTCCCACGTAAGGAGAATCAAGGCTCAGGCAAGCCATTGGCAGGACAAACTCCACATGCAGACATGTTTCACTTGCTTTGCTCTCACTTTTTGGTAGCAAAGATAGTTTAACTTGCCAGTATTGAGCCCACACATCCTAAATGTTTTCTTGCCTTTTAAAGATTGAGTCATTGTTTTCAGTAATGGTCTGTCTAGATGCAGGGAGCTGTATCTTTTAGCATGATGAATACTTAGCTGTACCTGTTCTGGCATTGCAATGGCATTTCTTGTTGACGACAATAACCTGTCTCTCCCTTCCCACACAAACTCTGACCTCATTATGGACCTCTAGCATGGACTCCACCTTTCAGAAAGGTAGGAACAAAACCAAGACCCAGACAGAGTAAAGGTTAGCAAGTAATTTCTTATTCTGTTTGTAGGTTTTGTTTGGTGTCTGTGTACATGTTAACTTGTACTTAGCCTGGAGAAGGATCACAGGTCAGCAGGAGAGCACCTGGAGGTGTAGCACGAACGAATTCCAGCCAGTAAGTCAGCTTCTTCGGGGGCCCAACTTAAATGCCTCTATGCAAACGTACATGGCATGGGGAATAAAGAAGAGGAGTTAGAGATGTGAGCACGCTTGCAGGGCTATGATCTTATTGGCATCATGGAGATGTGGTAGGATGGCTCCTATGACTGGAGTGTTGGAATGGAAGGATACAGGCTCTTTAGGAAGGACAGGCAGGGGAGACAAGGAGGGAGTGTCGCCCTCTATGTCAATGACCAGCTGGAGTGCATAGAGCTCCACCTGGGGATGGATGACAGCTTATGGGTCAGGATTAAAGGGAGGGCAGGGACAGATGACATTACAGTGGGGGTCTGCTACAGGCCACCCTACCAGGAAGACCGAGCGGATGAGGCCCTCAGTAGACAGATAGGAGCAGCCTCACGTTCACAAGCCCTGGTCCTCATGGGGGACTTCAACCACCCCAATATTTGTTGGAGTAACAGTACAGCAGGGCATAAGCAATCCAGGGAGTTCCTGCAATGTGTTGATGATAACTTCCTTCTCCAAGTGACAGAGGAGCCAACAAGGAGAGGTGCTATGCTGGACCTTGTTCTCACCATCAAGGTGAGGCTGGTGGGGAATGTGAAGCTTAAGGGCAGCCTTGGCTGCAGTGACCATGAAATGGTGGAGTTCAAGATCCTTAGGGCAGCAAGGAGGGCACATAACAAGCTCACTGCCCTGGACTACAGGAGAGCAGACCTTGGCCTTTTCAGGGATCAGCTTGGTAGGGTACCAAGGGATAAAGCCCTGGAGGGCAGAGGGGCCAAAGAAAGTTGGTTAATGTTCAAGGATCACCTCCTCCAACCTCAGGAGCTATGCATCCCAACAAAGAGGAAGTCAGGCAAAAACACCAGGAGGCCTGTGTGGATGGACAAGGAGCTCCTGGACAAACTCAAACTCAGAAAGGAAGCCTACAGAGGGTGGAAGCAAGGACAGGTAGCCTGGGAGAAATACAGAGAAATTGTCCAAGCAGCCTGGGATTAGGTTAGGAAAGCTAAAGCCCTGATAGAAGTAAATCTGGCCAGGGATGTCAGTGGTAAAAGGAAGACTAGGGAAAATGTGGGCCCTCTCTGGAAGGAAACGAGAGACCTGCTTACCTGGGATATGGAGAAGACTGAGGCACTCAGTGACTTTTTTGCCTCAGTCTTCACTGGCAAGTGCTCTCGCCACACCACCCAAGTCACCAAAGGCAAAGGCACATACTGGGAGAATGAGGTATTGCCCACTGTAGGAGAAGATTGGGTTTGAGACCAGCTGAGGAACCTGAAGGTGCATAAATCCGTAGGACCTGATGAGATTCATCCATAGGTTGTGAGGGAACTGGCAGATGAAGTTGCTAAGACACTATCTGTCATATTTGACAAGTTGTGGCAGGCTGGTGAAGTTCCCCCTGACTTGAAAATGGGAAACATAACCCCCATTTTTAGAAAGAGAAAAAGGAAGACCCGGGTTACTTCAGGCCAGTCAATTTCACCTCTGTGCCCATCAAGATTATGGAGTAGACTCTCCTGGAAAATATGCTAAGGCAAATGAAAAATAAGGAGGTGATTGGTGACAGCCAACACAGCTTTACTAAGGGCAAATTGTGCTGACAAATTTGGTGGCCTTCTACACCGGGGTTACAGCATTGGTGGATAAGGGAAAAGCAACTGACGTCATCTACCTGGATTTGTGTAAAGCATTTGACGCTGCCCCGCACGACATCCTTGTCTCTAAATGAGAGAGACATGGATTCGACAAATGGACCACTTGGTGGATAAGGATGGTGACAGTCAAAGAGTTGTCATCAACGGCTCGATGTCCAAGTGGAGACCAGTGAGTAGTGGCATTCCTCAGGGGTCGATTTTGGACCGGTGCTGTTTAACATCATTGTCAGCGACACAGACAGTGGGATTGAGTGCACCCTCAGCAAGTTTGCCGACGACACCAGTTGTTGTGCTGGAGGGGAGGGATGCCATCCAGAGGGACCTGGACAGGCTTGAGAGGTGGGCCCATGCCAACCTCATGAAGTTCAACAATGCCAAGTGCAAGGTCCTGCACACGGGCTGGGGCAATCCCAAGCACAAATACAGGCTGGGTGGAGAATGGCTGGAGTGCAGCCCTGAGGAGAAGGACGTAGGAGTGTTGGTTGATGAGAAGCTCAACATGAGCCGGCAATGCTTGTAGCCCAGAGAGCCAACTGTATCCTGGACTGCATCAAAAACAGCGTGGCCAGCAGGTCAAGTGAGGTGATTCTACTCTCGTAAGACCCCACCTGGAGTACTGTGTCCAGCTCTGGAGCCCCCAACATAAGAAGGACACGGACCTGTTGGAGTGAGTCCAGAGGAGGGCCACGCAGATGATCAGAGTGCTGGAGCACCTGTCCTACAAGGACAGACTGAGAGAGTTGGGGGTGTTCAGCCTGGAGAAGAGAAGGCTCTGGGGAGACCTTATAGCAGCCTTCCAGTATCTGAATGGCACCTACAAGGAAGCTGGAGAGGGACTTTTTACCAGGGCATGTAGTGATGGGACGAGGGGTAATGGCTCCAAAGTGGAAGAGGGTATATTTAGAATAGATATAAGGAAGGAATTCTTTACTGTGAGGGTAGTGAGGCACTGGAACAGGTTGTTCAGTGAAGTTGTGGTTGCCCCATCCCTGGAAGTGTTCAAGACCAGGTTGGATGGGGCTTTGAGCAACCTGGTCTAGTGGGAGGTGTCCCTGCCCATGGCAGGGGGGTTGGGACTAGATGATCTTTAAGGTCCCTTCCAACCCAAACCATTCTATGATTCTGACTTTCAGACTTGTTAATATTGTTACATAGGGCTTGAATCCCTTTGTCTTTGCCAGTTTTACTTTTTTGCTGTAAGCCTCTGGTATTCATTGCTGTATGGTTTGGTGCAGAGCCAGGCTTTGGAGTCCAAGAAAGCTATTTTGCAAACTATTAAGGTAAGAATTAATCTAGCTTTTTAAAATAACAAATGCATTTTTCCCCTTTTTCATTTTGTTTCCTAAATTAGCCTTGCAAATTGAGCATTGGGACTGTAATTGCCAATATTTCCTCCTCCACACCTACTCCAAAGGTCAAAGATGAATCCATGGTCTTTCCTAGAGTGTCTTGGGGCCTGGCAAGCCTGATGATTTGAAAGTAAGCCTTGATAGACATTATCAGTATTTTTTAAGCCCTGCTGTCTGACATGACTCTGGGTTGTTTTCTAGAAGGTCGGTGCTTCTTGAGCTGCTTAATTGGTCTCTGAGTTGTGATAGCTGACCAGGAGTTATGGCCTAACTAGAAGTACCTAGCATGGGGCAGAGTTTGGTACTGAAAAGGAGAGGAAGAGGGAAGATGAAGCTGATGAACAAGAATAGATTGCACTTTCTGTAGGTGGAGATGCTGAGAGGTGCTGCATGGGAGTCAAGGATTAGAGACCATATAGGAAGCATAGAGTTTTTAAAGGCAGATGAAAGAAGGCATTTACGAGGAGTAAGAGGTTGGTCATAGGATGGCAGTATTAGTCAGAAAAGGGAAGAAGAAATAGTTTGCACAATAAGGAGAAGGAAAACAGAGATGACAATCTCAAGTATAGGCAGCATGGCATGCTGAACTATGTAAATAGGTCAAATGCAAAATCTGATTTCCAAGTATTAATTCATTAGGGAAAGCATATTGCAATTAATTCCTGCTATAAGCATTAAAATGTATTTTCAATTGCAGGAGTATATATGGGTCTGGGTTTATTTTATTATTTTATTTTATTTCATTAATATTCTAGGAAGGGCATTCTGGTGACATACTGTTTATATATGAAACTCCCTTCAGTCTTTACAGGTGTCTTCTGTCATGAGATGCTCTGGAAGACTTGGGGGGCTGGGTAGATAATCTTTATTACTTCAGGTAAACATTTATTATGTCTTTCTTCTCAAAGAATGAGAGAGTACTTTTGGCCCCAACACATCCTTGCTGGATTTATTCCACACGCACTGTATTGTGAAAGGTCCTAATTTATTCATCTCATGATTGAATTTTATATCCTTTCTATTAAAGTTATTCTGCAAGTGATTCAGTCCACTAGATTATGGGATTAAGAGTGCTGAATAGCATTTGTTACAGTATATTGTCAGAAAGGGAGAATTTTTGATTTAAAGCTGATAATCAGATAAACTCCAACAAAATGGTTTTAGGTGCCTCTTTTTAATACTGGATGCTTGTCAGTTATGTGGCCATATGCATGTAGAGCTCTTCTCAAAACAGAGAGGCATTTTTTCTTGAAGGGTTTCATCTGACACTCTGATTTGTACCAAGTAATACCTTACTGACAATTGATACCATACAGAAGGTTGGCAGACTGGGTTTTAAATTAAGATGAGAACAAGAAAGGATTGCAGAAAAGAAGGAAGAATGATTTTAAAAAGAAAAATTGGGAGGGGGGAAGAAAAAGGCAAGAACCAGAAGTTAAGATCACACAGTCATTTGGGATTTCAGTCACCTTGAGTTACAAAGTGTTCTTTTATTCATACTGTTTTAATTTTAGTGCTAAACAGTTTAACAAGAACAGTTCATACATAAGTCTTTTTAAAGAAATGAATTTTGAAATGAGGTGTAATGAAAGAGACTGTTGTGAGAATGCAAAATAAACTTTATGAACATGGCACTATGGGAAGCATTGTGAGACATAAGTTGCCATCTAATTGTCTAGGCAGTGGATTTTTTTTCCTTTTTTTGTTTTAAAAATTCTTGTATTATGACTTCTTGCTTAGTCATCACCATTCAGCTTCCTATGTGCAATTTCAGACCTTGGTTCCAGGATCCAACTGTGCTGGATTCCTACCATCAAAAAGTGTTTTCAAGTCAGTTAATTCATTCTGATATTTGTATCCTAATGGATATGAGTATGCGACTCTTATACATTACTGTCACTTAGCATTGAAAGGACTTAGCACATCAGCCCTGAGGCTAGGAATTCTTCTATATGCCAGCAGTTGTGGGAATCACTGCTCATTTTGTCACTGCGCTATATGCCAGCAATACTAACATAATCCACTTGGGTGGTTTTTACAGGAATGCTTTTTCTTGCATGTCGATACAAATTACAAGTTAAAATCTGTATTTCAAACAAACAAACAAAAAAATCTTGCACATTAATTGCACTCTTTAATACTTTATCCTTCTTTTCTGGATTCTGGTTTCATGTTTACGAATTGCAGGTATTCCTAATGCTTCTGTAGACAGATCTCCACCTGAAAAGCTCTGTTCTCCATCTGTCCCTTGTGTTTCACAGTTGGCGTACTTGGATCATTGCTTGTTTCTTGTTTGTTTAATTATTTAAAGTTCTGAAATATTTCTGATTGTTTATCTTGGGGGAATTGATGCCAACCCGTTGTATGTCACTGCAGAAAAGCTTTTGCAAAGGGAAGGCCTTGTGTTTCCCTTGGTGAATGAGCTCTGATTTCTGTAGCCAAGGGAGTTCTGCAGTTGAAGACTAGCTCTACCTTACATTTAGATAGTTCCAGTAGTACACCTGAGTGTACATGCTGTTTTACCTAAAAAAACTCAAAAAACAAACAAAAAAAAAACCCAACCAAAAACAATCCTGCAAAAGTTTATCTGCACAGACCAGAGAACTTTGTTCAGAACATGATCAGCCACACTTAGGCAAATTAATCCCTGGTGTAATTTCACTGACTGAGCTGGAGTTGCAACAGCAGGTATATTTTGCTTCCTTTAAAAAGCAGTAAGAGGAGAGAAGAGAAAAGAGCCCACAAATAGCTCCACAAATAGTTATTTTCAAAAATTGGCCAAGATTTACACACTTAAAGGAGCACAGTGATGAGGGAATGGGGCACTAGGTAAGAATATTAACTCTGCACCTTTTCTTTGCACTGGGATTATTTTACAAGTGTGGCATTCAAAAATCTGACTCCTATGAACATTTTTATAATTTTCCTTCCTTTTGGCCAAAACATAGGGTCTTTGACCATTTGTAATTTTACACTACCATGTACAGTTAACATTTAAAAATACATAGCTGTTTAATGCTGTGTAGTGTGTATTCTCAGCTACCATGCTTTAAGGAAGAAAGAGATATCTAAGAACAAAACAATATAGACCATTTTACAAGAGCTTGGATTAATGAACATGATTTCATAGAGGAAGTAAGAATATTTTTTGTTTTTGTAAACAATCCTTTACTGCAATAATCTGAAAATAAGAGTGTAAGTGCAGCTTCTACTATTCCAAGTGGTCGAAGGAGCACATTTTTCTTAACAAGATGCTGACCCTGATACTAGTGAAGAAAGGAACTTAAGTAAGGCCAGAAAGATCTCCCTGTGTTTTCATGAGCTGACTTGTGGAGACTGGGAATCTGGTGGTGAATGAAGGATACTCAGCTTATGGGACATAGAAACTGTCATATTACTTCAGGTCTTGGATCCCTTTAGTTTTGCATCTTTGACCTTGACAGTAACTGGATCAGCTGCTTCCACAAAGGTGCAAGGAGCTTCTGGTAGCTGTAGTTTCCCCTGTTGGCCAGATTTTTTATATCAGTACTGAGAAGATCTAGTGAACAAGGGCACGAAAATAAGCAAGGGGGGGGAAATAGAGTATGAATGAAATAAGATGGCCACACACCAGCACGATCCTGTATGGCTTATAAGTTCCCACCTCTGAAGTCACCTTTTTACCTGAGTTTCCTACCTTATTTCCTCAAAGGACCTTTGATGATCACTGGGGTTGGCAGAAGTGAAAAAGTCCAGTGAGCCTGTTAGGATGTATTTTATATTGAAACTTGGGCAATGGTTAGAGAATGGACAACACAGGTGTTCCTGGAGTACAAAGGTAAGGGAAAGGGCTGGATGCATGTGGTGTAATTGGTTAAAAGAGGCCAGGACTGGGAGAGCAAGGAGGACATATTTATTTAGTCTGTCCAGTTTTGCTCAAAAGAGAATGCTGTCTGTGTTAAAAAAGTTGTTGAAAATAAATACTTTGTGGTAGATGAACGATAATTACAATTAGAGAAATATTTACCAGTAGTATGTAAAGGCAGATATCTAAGGCTCTTAATAAGAGCTTCTTTGGCCATAATATTCTAAAATTTTTTCAGTTTGTTTGTGGATGCCATCTTGCCCAGAATTACCTTCAAAGTGAGCAAGCTAGCATTCTATTTCAGCAATGAATATGGTCAGAGCAACCCTTCTAAGTATATGGCTGTAATCTGACATGTAAAAGTCATGCCATTTAAAAATAAGGACAGTTTTTAATGAAGAAATGAGAAAGGATCGTCAGGTGGAAGGTCAGAGTGGAAAGACCAGTCCCCTGAATGGTTATATCTTGTCCTTAATGTGGTTATGAGATGCCCAGACACCAGACTGTCTGTCCACACACCACAGTAAGAGCCTGGTTTCTGTGATCTGTTTAAGCTAGTCTAAGTTCACATGGCCGCTGAGAGATGGTTGTCATCTTCTCCCCTACCTGTTCTGGTAGTAACACCTGTGTTTTCAGCTGGATCGGGGAGCTTGTTTCATCAAAAACTAAATGATTTATTATTGGTTGGGGCTGGATTAATTTTTTTCCCCTCCTTCTGAGCTGGTTTTCAGTACAGTTCAGTTTTCAAATCCAGATGATGGCATGCCTAAGTAACCATGCTGTTGACAGCAGTAGGGAGGCAGTGGAATCATGCAAGCAGTAAGAAGTAAGGGCTCCTATTTTCAGCAGCAGCATTAATATAGGTTAATTTTAACCCATTTTGATGCCGTACATTAAATTATACCAAACCAGATATTTTACATATCTGCCTAATGCAACAGGTGAAGGCGGGAATACCATTATTTTGATATTTATCACAACCTTTACTGCATATGGACCAGACCTTAGATGACAGCTGTACAAATTAATGAAATTTGTACAGCTGTTTGTATATATTGCTTATTTGTGATGTATGGTTAGAAAAAAATCCATTTACTTTACATATTTCAAGACATTAAAATCAATACACTATATTCAGTACTAAAATGACTGTATGAAGTGACATCAATACTTTGTGTTCTGTCTACAAGTACATAAGGAATTTTTAGAAACTTGTTTTTTTAAAGAGACTAATATATGAGCTGTAGGGAGCTGTAATGACACAGTTTCATCAGAAGATTCAGTAATCTTTGATATATTTTGCCACTAAAGACCTAGGATAGAATTAATTTTGTCTAACTTGTACTAGTCCATTGTGTTGTTTCTCTGTGCTTTTGCAAATGGATTTGAGACAGATTTCAAGTTCCAAGGCATTTAAAACTGATAAAATATTTACCAGCACAACAAACATCTAAAATGCTTGCAATTATTATAATGATTCTGGACAAAATCCTACAAACTATTGAAAAAGCATGACTTGCAGCCAGTTGAAAATGGCCTTCTGAATAGTACAGTGAAGGTAAATGTTTTAAATGGGTCTTGATCATCTTACGGAAATTTAAGTGTATAACCAGAAGAGAACATTTCTGACACAAGAAATTCAGTTTGTGTTGTGGGTCCCTGGTTATCTGACTTTGTTTTCCCTTGGATCTATCAAAGAGAGAGGTTATCTTCCTGAATAGAAAGGTCATCTTCCTTGAAAGAAGTCTGGATAACTGTTTTTTTTTGAGGATTTATACTGCATTACTCCTATGCACCAGGGCATCCTGATGTTTTTCTGTGGATCAGGAGGGATTTTTCCTGCCCCTTTCCCTTCTTGCCCCGTGATGCACAGTGCTGTTGCAGCTGGTGGCTGTCTTGAGGCTTATTTTGTTTCCCTTCTGTTTTTTGTCCCCTGAATCAGTTAGACTGGTTGCAACTAGGGAGAAGCTAAAATTGGGGTATATAGGTGCTCCTCGTGACACCGAATTGTCAAGTACCTGGTTGGTGTGCTTTTGTTTAGACTGTCATTGTCTTATTCAGGTTCAGCAGGAAATTTGCTCTGAGAATGGTATGGCTGATTTTTTTTATTTGATTTTCATGGATTGTTTGGTTTGGTTTGGTTTTTTTGGCTCATTGGTTTGATTTTTGCAGTGCTCTGTAATATGAGTCATGAACCTTTTCAGATCTGCTCAAAGTGTTATCTAAATAATCCAGTGCCATTTCAGGGAATTTAGTCTCTTCTACTCTCTTCCTATGGCACATTAAATTTCTATGTGGGTTTTTTTGTGTGTATGTGTGTTTTACTGAAAGACATGATTTATGGTGCTGTGTGGAACAGATGTTGTGAATAAGACATCTCTAGTTCTATTGCCTGTGATTGTGGGAATCTAGTCTCGGTGGCCACAGGGATCATTCCCAACCTGTTACAAGAGATTTGTCTGAGTAAAATTTACATGCTATAGACATTGAACACTATCACCTCTCCTTACCCTTGTACAAGAAAGAAAGATGAGCCTCTTCTGCATGGAGTTTGAAGATAAAAGCTATTTCCTTCCACCACCTTCCTTCCTCCCCATCCTCTGTTAGTTCCTCCAACAGGAGGGGAATCTATGGGAGAAAAAAGGGTCGTAATTTAGAGGCAAACGTTGGGTCACACTTTACCTGCTTCTCCTCTTTGACTTCTATGTGCAGAGATTCCTTGAAGAAACTGGCACAAAGTCATGCTATGTTAATTTTTTTGGCGGGGTCTCCACCACAGCCATAAGAATCAGAGGTTATGTGGGAACTTTGCCCTGAGCTCCCTTCTGGATTGGGTGTTACCTTGGTATCCTACACGGCGCTTGAGGAAGGCATAGGGAAAGAAAGCTACAGGAGGATTTTTCCAAACAGCTTCCAGCAGGTTTAACTGTGATAGGGGATAATCAGTGGCTGTTAAAGTCTGAATGCAGGAAAAACTCTGGCTGAGATTTGACATCTTCTTTCTGAATGGGGGCTAAACAGAGAATACCAGCTTTGATTTTATAAAAATATGGAGGTTGGTTTTTAACTGCAGGCATTCAAACTGTATAATTCCCCAAATACTTGTGTAGTAGACACTTGTCACTTTATAAAAGTGGTAAATAATCCTATTATGTGCAATAGTTGAATTTATAAAGGCTGAGTTAGGGACCTAATTCAAACCTGTGTATTCAGAAAAGCACAAACTGTATTTTGAAACAAACTCTGCACAAACTGCAATCTGAATCCATAGAAACAGATACTGCATACTGGAGTGAGCACAGCCTCTTTTGAATCATACTGTATGTATCACATGCTGAACAGAACACATTGTATAAGGAGTTGTATATTCAGTGGTTACCAGTCAGCTTACAGCCCCATCAGGGGCTTTCTAGAGTAAGTGAACCTTATTTGAGACACTTGTCTTTTCTTAGATACAAAGTACAGCAAGAATATTAGATTAAATGGTGGCATAAAATACTTTAAAGTTTGTAAGTTATTCTAGTCCTTTTTAAAATTTCTAAGCCATCCTTGCTCCCTAAACCGCTTTGCAATGATTGATGGCAGGTGGCATGGGGCTGTAGGTTGATGGAGTCCTTAAATAGAACACCAGACAGCTTCAGATATACCTGACATTGGGAGGCAGGGCTTATCAGCAGCTCTGTCTTGTTTTCTGAGGAAAGGGCATAGGAAGTATAGTACAGGAAGCAGAGACGTTAGGAAGTTTCATTTTTTACCTGTGTAACTGTCAGACCTGAACAAACTGTGAACACAGATGGGAATCCAGTCCCGATTGTTTAAACAGAGACAGATGATAGTCTAAAATTATGTGTATAGTTAAAAATGTCCTGATAATCAAAGGCATGGAGTGCATACAGTGTTCATTTACTCACTTCACCAGTACTCAAAATTGCCTCTTATTTAGGAAGTTTAATATGAAATTAAACCACTTTGTTTTGCTATAATTTCTTTTGGGCCATTCTTTGTGCCTTTTTGATTAGTCACACTTTTCTTCCTTGTCTGTCTTTCGTTATGTTTTTATGCTTTGTTTTGGTTTTTATATTTGGGTGGACCTTCATGTCTTGTGGCTTTTTAATGTCTTGATAGGGTAACATAGCTCCATTATTTTCTCTCAGTTTTCACCTGTTGTCTGCCTTTGCAGCCACCATCATGTCTCTTCTTTTTTCTCTCCTGGTTCTTTGTCATGCCACAAGTGACAGTTTTGATGCAATATGGACTAAAATGGCAATGATGGACAAAAGATAACTTGTTTTTTTATCCAGAACAAACAGCAGGTACTGCTAATCACCCATAACACTTGAGATTAGCACTTGGTTGAAGAAAGAGAGACTGACAGTGAATTCCAGAAAAACTAAGATGATAAGGGTGGAGAAAGGAAGTCACACAGCACTCGCATATAGCATTTCCAACATTTCCACTTTCAATCGGAAGACAATATGTTAAACTATCTTTACCTGGATTTGTTGGGTTTTAGATTCTGTTTTTCTTTTTTTTTGTGAGAAATGGTCTTCTCTACAAATTGCATTTCCTTTTCTTTTTTCATTGAAGTCCAGTCATAATAATTTTCATATTCATGACCAGGGGCTTCAAAGCTTACAGAAGGTATGGTAAGTCCAAAATGCCATGCACCACCTTTTCCATGATGCAAACTGACAAAATCCCATACTGTATTAGTTTCTCTCTTCATTCTACTTCTATTGAGTTATAGGTTGAATTCAAGGTTTTGGCCTTGCGCTTAATTTGAAATTAATTGGATTCATAAAGAATGTCACGAACAGTATCATTATGTCAACTATATTCCATCTGAAGAATGGAATTGATAAGTATTGAAGTGAAAATAGTGTTTGTGGGAGATGGATGAAGTCCTTTGGGGTGTGATCAGAGTACTTATAAACTTTTGTGTTTAAACCTACATCTCTGTCTGCCTTTCCTGTGATACTAACACAGACTATTTAGCCACAGCGATAATACTTCACTTACTCCTTAGCCTTGTCCATGCCAGTCCAGTGTCCAGACCATGATCGGTTCTTTTTACACATTATATTTATCCATGGAGGGTTGTTCTATTAATAATCACATTGCCAGTTGGGTTAGATTTTGAATAAAAATTACTGTGAAGTCTTCTGCTGCACTTTGTAAAGGTGAACAGGTTTCAGTGGTGGAACAACCCCTGAGGTAGAGCCAATTTCTGCATTGTTGTAGCAGAACAGAGCAGTCATTCCTGGGGAGGATACTTTTTGTCTGCTTTCTGCAGTTGGTTGAACAGAGGTCAGATTTGTTGGAAGCTGCTTAATTGTACAGGCAGCACTGCTCAGACCATGGAGCACAGCTTCATGCTGTTCTCTCAGCTGTCTGCTCCTTCTGCAATGATTGGCTCTGCTTCTTTTCAACTGCTAACATCTCACTACAGGCCTTCCTGTGAACATGCTGCCTTATGGCTTGAGACCAATGTGTGGGCACTAATCACCATCTGGAGAGAGAACGAGATTGAGGGCCAGCTGAACTTGGCTGTAAGTAGTGTTCGAAGTGGGGCACGGGAGGCTGTATACCAGGCCACCGCTCTTTTATCCTGAAAAGCTTTGTTCCACCACTGTTCCTTAGCAGGAGGTGGCTCTCCAAGTGCCTGCAGGAGCCGTGGGAGCAGCTCACTTGTACTGGGGCAGGATCAGCTTGTACTGATCAGCCACTCCAAGCAGGGCAGGCCTTCCTGCTTCAACTGATTCCTTAGGGATGGTGTGGAGCAAAATGGTGTGGGATGGGAACAGCCCCTGCACAGAGGAGTGAGATACCATAAGTAAGCAAGAAGCTTTTGCCTCACTAGGAGGCCTAGTGGGCTATATTTTGCCACCACAACAGACAGTGCTCCTGCTGAATTTGGGATTGTGTCCCCATCCAAAATACACAAATCAGCAGAATACAGGCTTCAGAAAACATATTAATGTATGGCAGAGTATCTTAGTGCCTTTGAGTGGAATGGTTAATTTCCCTATTGCTCTCAGTTGGGGATGAGGGCTAGTATCACATGCTTGTGATTTTTTTTAATCCTACTCTGAATGCTTCCATAACTTAGAAAGGAAAATAAAATTGTATCACATATCATACCACTATTTTCCATTTGTTAAAGACATACTTCTACATCAGGAATAACTTACTGCCCCATGGCTTGTCTTACAATCTGCCTCTGTTTTCCTTTGCTTAACTGGGTCCAAGAGTATTTGCAGGGGAGAGGCAGGAAAGGAATGCAACTGCTAAGCTCTTTGTGGCCCACATCACTGCCTGGCAGCATTCTCCAGCTGTTAAGATGGATGTTTTATGTACATGGAAGTAGAGGTGGATTGTTTTCTGTGTGAGATGTATGGTTTTATTAGAAAATGCATGCGTCTCATTATGTGAAATTATATGCATTTCTGAACAGAATCATTTGAATTATGTTCTAACAACCCATCATATATCGTGTTTGTTCTGATTTCAGTTAAGTTGTGATAATCTAATAGGAGTAATCTAATACTAACTTCTGAGTACCAGAGTTATTGGCACCATCCATATTTTTCATACAGCTTAGATATATACCTGAAGAGTCATTTGTTTGCAAGAGTTAAGAATATCTGTACACTTGATAAATCTATCATGAACAGCAGTGAATAAACTGTATAAATTTTTGATTGATTCTGGTACAGATATTTTATCAGACGTATGGATAAGCCTTGTTCTCTTTTGCACATGCGCTCTCTCTCTTAAAATTTATTCCACAAGGTGCTTCATTATTACTACCTAGGTTTTCTTCTAAGGTATAAGATGCAGTGCTACTCCAGAAACAGAATGAAATCGCTTGGATGGAAAGCAAAGGTACCTTATGTCACATCTGATGAAATTCCAAAGTAACTAAGTTTGGGGTACATCAACACATGTCTCTCTGTTTTCCTAAATTTGATTTCTTAATTTTTGTAGATTAGGTAATATGTTTAATCTGTTATAGGTTGTACCACTGGCAAAATCTGTGATTATGTTTTCTGTAGAAAGATCTGTATTCTAGCATTTTTAATTTTGTGAAACTTTCACCCCTCAAACTGAAGTTAGTGTAAGTTTAGTCTGCCCCTAATGTCCCTGAATATGTGCAGTCCCAGGATTACACTGTTGATCAGAACTTCTCCGGCAATTGCTGCTTGCATATACTGGGATTCACGCCAACTGTGAATGAAAGACTAAAGTACGGAAGGAAGTAATACTTGAGAGCATATTTCCCCTAAAACCTCAAGCATTTGGAAAATGCTGAAGAATTCTTAATTTTAACACCCTCTACTACTAGCAAATGGCTATGAAAACTACTTTGAAGGTCTGTGTTCCAAATACCCTTACTCTACTTGGTCCTCCTGAGCAATAATGGCCTGCTACCTCTGCGGCTTCATTAATTCAAGTGGCAGAAGCCTGTACTAAAATATATCTACAGCTCTCAGTATTATGTATTGTTCCGCCTAAAGAAATTTGTTTTAAAAGCCCAGGCACTTTTAAGTGTAATTTCATACATTATAACAATGCAAATGTTGCAAAAGTTAGGTAGTCAAAAGTTAAGAAATGCTGCAGTTGGTGCTGTGCTATAATGTGCTATTTTATTACATGCTTTTTTCCTCCAAAAGGCTCCAGCCTCATTAAGTACATTGAATGGAAGTTGCTTAGTTCATTGTTGCAGAAACGAGGTGGTGTGTGGTGAAAAGATGAGGGGTTCATTAGAAGAATGGTGTCACAGATAAAGCAAATAAATGCCATTCCTATCCCTTGTAGTCTATTCCTGCATCTGCTACAAAATAACCTGGAGAAGTTTCTTAAATTTTGTTAAGGAGTCACTTATTGTAGGTCTTATTTTCTACAAACCTAACTCAGTGCTGTAAAAGTGCTGAGCTCTCACAACCACAGCTGATGTCTAGTGGAGCTTTGCTTTGAAATCCAAAGTGCTTTAAAAAGCTGTATAATCTGAGAAATGAAACTTTGTGTTTCAGTTTAGACCATGAATTCTTGTGTTTTTCAATTCCACTGTACCTTGGTTCCCGTGTCTGAAAAATGCAGATGGTAACAAAATTGACTGGAATAGCTGAGGCGATCAGGGGAGAATACTGTTGAAACACCCAGAAGAAAATCGGCAACTCTGTAGTCAGCATAGCAAAGTCTGTTGTGTAGCTAATAAGGCCAAGGGCCAAAATTTGAGTGGGCATAACCAAGAGGTTATAATAACTCACTCTCTGAACTCTGTCTATCCTGAGTGCTGAATGAGACAGGAGTCCAGCTGAAAAACTGTATGCATATAATTAATAATGATATCATAACCTCTCTGTAGAGGGGAGCTGAATTAAGACTTCTGTTATTGCCTGTTCTGAACTCTTGACTTTTCAACTTGATGGCCTTTTTCACTTTAGACGTTTTATTTCCTGTAATGAAAACTTTGTACATATAAAGCAAGAGAATATATGAGTAAGTATGCATCTGAATATAAATTCCCCCAAATTTTTATGGGTACCTCTTGCATGTAAAGAATATGCAGTGCAGACATATAGATGGTCTTTCTTTCAAAGGAAGTTCCCATTTGATAGCTTTGTTACTGTTAATAACCAGGTTGCATCCATACTGAATGAGCAGCTGCAAAGAATTGGGATATTGGAGATGATGCTTCCCTCTGGGTTGCTACAATAAACTCTTGTTTTGGTACTTTGATTTAAAGCACTGAAAATCTCCAAAGGAATGTGTCAGGATGCTGGAGTATTCTTTTCCATTTGCAGTACAATGGAGAAAATATTCTCAGGGTCTCCAGAGAGATAAATATGAGATTGCAATACATTTAACTGTATTTAAAATGAAAGCATGTTGAAAGCACTCTATTGAATATTAAGTAGATCCTATTATAATATACCTCAGATCAGAGTCTAGTATTTTGCACTAATACTTTGAAAGCTACTGCTTATCTTAACTACAGAAGACACTCTATACCAAGGCTCATTTTGGCTATAGATTCAAGGATTCTAGGTCTAATATGGCCTGTAGGATGACTGAGCTGCAGTAGTACTTGCTGAATGATTCATTGAGCAGTGTTCACATCAGCTTCAAAGAAAAGTACTTTTCCTTTCTGCTCACTGAACAGAAGGAGCTGCCGTGAATATGGGTATTGACAAGAGGCTAAAGGAATCAAATGGATAATGTGTAAAGGGAAGAGAAAGCACATCCATCATGTTCATGCAGTAGGTAATAAGTAATATTGCTGTAATACTTACTTTTCCAAATGAAAATTGTTTACATTTATATATACCTCATACCCAGACTGAGCCCCAAATATTTTTTTTTTAATTCATAAACAGTATAGGAACTGTATGTGTAAGCAGAGAAAACATATACAGCAATGTCAGGAACACAGGAATCCTGAATGCCAGAAATGGACTCTGCAAATTTACGTATCACATGCCAACCAAATAAAGCACTTTCTAAATAATTGAATAAATACTATTTTAATGAACCATTATGACGCATGACATGCTATGTAGGATTTGAATCTAAAGCTTCAGTGCTAGATTTACAGCCTTTTTTATTTTGTGTTGATGAGGTTACTATCAGACTGCAACTAGTGTTGCTTTCCCTGTCGGTAGCAGCAGTAAACCATTATTCTGTGTGGAGAGTCATAATGGAGAGCCATACAGCATCGCAGTGGGGACACCTATTCTGCAGGTAGTATAGAGAAGCATCTGGATTTGGGAACTGGAAAATAAACAAACTCAGATTTGAACCTGCCATGTTAGCATCAGTGGAGGGGAAGCTGTGCAGTGTAAGTGGAATGTAGAAAAAAATAAATTCCTTACTGAGAGCTTCAGCATTTCTAAAACTGGGTGTTTCGTGTGTTTGAATTAGGCCAAATTTGGACACATTTTAATGGCACCAGAAAATGCACATCATCTTTTTCAGGATTAGTAAACGTTAAGATCCTCCTATGCCAACATTTCCAGAAAGACCAAATCACTGACGTATCGCTGACATTGTATGCTTGAGCGTCTCCAGGGTAGATTCATTAGGCCAGGTGCTCCTGCCTGCCATCTAGAAGAGAGCAGACATCATGACATCCATTACAAATAATCTTAACCAGTATCAATTTTCTATTATGCTTGTGTTGGCTTTTGATTGTTCTCCATAGTAGCTCCTTTTCTTCTACTGAGTGGAGGTGGGAAAACTGGAACTTGTATGACCCCCAGCACTACCGCCAGCACTCAGTTGTAAAAGTGCCAGACCTTTATCCAAGAATTGAGGCAGCTCAGCGTTTCAAGGCTCTGTAACTCTCTCTTTTCTAGATTAGACTTTCACAGCATAACTGACTGTTATTCACTAACCTTCTCTCAGACACACTAATTTTCACCCTTTATATCAAGCCTTAGTGACCCACTCTGTAGAAGCTCATCCCCTTTATACAGTCTTCCAGTTATTATGCCTGAGGCCAGCAAAGTCAAATGATGAATGTTGCAGGCAGTCATCTAATCAGAGTGATTTGTAGGCACTCTGAGAGGAACCAAAGTCCAACTGGTGCCCCAGTGATAAAAGCCCACTGATTAATCCCAAGGCTACACTTTGCTGTGATTTGCCATTTGTGCAGAATAAATAAAACATGATCCATTTCACGGTCAGCTGCTGGAAAACGGTTGCTTGTTAAATTCTTTCACTCACAAAAATGAGAGAGAGAAAGAGAACTTGTCTGGGACTCTACCCTAGCCTTTTTTCCCCAAGTAAGGTTGTTAATGGGTAGGTTTGGTGTTCCTAATGAGTACATGATTTAATATAGTAGATGCTGGTGGATTGACTTAGTTGTGGTTTTTTGTTTTTTTTTTTTTAAATCCATTTGGACAGGATTATATACCCATCCATAAATAGCTTTACATGCATGACAAGCATATCAAAGGATTGGCTGGCAAAGAGAAAGCAATCTTTCTGGAAGCCTAAAAACTAGGAAACTGAGAATGTGACTTGTTGCATAAGCTACTGATTTCTGTCTATGAATGTTTGACTGTTGTGGGGCCTTTCTTTTTTTCTTGAGAGTTCTTTTGCCAAAGGAGAATCAAAATATTTACTCAGATACACTTAAATTCTTTCTTTTTTCCTTGCTAGTTTATTTATAATCTTATTGTATTATAAGTAGGGTTTAAAAAATGTCTCCTGGGAATAGATGCTTTGTCTTACATAGTCCCCCTTGTATTGCACTACAACATGGTTGTAGTCCTTTGGCCTAAGAATCAGAAGTTGTTTTCTCTACCATAACCACTGATGAAATTGAAGAGGGTAATTTGCATAGGTAATTGGAGAAAGAGACTAGTTTGCATCACTTTTCCTAATTATTGTGCCTGAACTTCAAGTGAATTTTTTTTATGTGGGTATAAAGCAACAGAACAGTACTTACTGGATCCTAAGTGAGAAATACATTGTAGAGGAAAAGCAGTCCATTACTTTTGGTGCGCTTTTTATGCAAACAATTTTTTTGCAGAATCTAGTTTGCTATTAAGCTGCCTTCATGGTTCAGTGAGAGTTGACATCCTGAATCCAGGATGCTGGTGAGAGATTATAGAGCTCTCTCAGGATACTCTGACAGTCAAATATGAGATCTTTTGCTGCAAAGGGAACTGGCTTTTCGTGAGCAGTAGGAGAAGAGCTACTAAAAGGACTTCTGTGCTGGGCAACCACATGACTGGATGATATGAAAGGCAGTGTTATGCTTGGAGGAAAGAGTGTAGAAACGGTATGTCATTTTATGGCCTGAAGTTAGAATGAGGCTCTGTCGTAGAAGACAGTATTTCCCCTACAAGCTAGAGCTGCTGGTGGGTATTGCTGCCCAATGGAACTCTTTAACTGGTGACTGCAAGCCGTGACTGGGTGCGCCACAAAGAAAGAAGTGAGAAATAGAAAAGCATATTTTTCCACTGAGTGATTTAGTAGAAAGGTAGGTGGAGAAAATAATCAAAAGACCATTGTTCTAAGAACTGTAAGAAAACAGGCTTTAGTTTTAGTATACTCTGAATTTCTGTTTTCCTCAGTAGTGCTGTGTTTCAGAAATAAATGTCTGTAACAGTTAGTTACATTTGACACTCTAGCTTAGTGTTGTAGCATGAAAGAATTGCCTATTTATGCGCCCAGAGCAGGTGGGGTTTTTTGCTCTTGGATTTCTGGTTTGTATTCAAGCTAGTTTTTTTCCGCAATTTTATTAAGGGCACCTAGGTTTTGAATTAGTCCTTTGTTCATGTCAACAGCATGTGACAGAAGAGTTAGAAAGGCACAGCCTGATCTGGAAGGAGTCATCCTTGATTTTGAAGAGACACTAACGCAACCATCTCCAGAAGACATGAGCACCTCAGTCTCTAAATCAGCCCAAGAGAGTTCCAGATGCTCAGGTTGAAACTAAAGACTAAAGTACCCCTATCAATTTTCATGTCCAAAAAGATTTGCCTTCTGTGTGCCAGGGCAGACTGTAGCATCGATTCAGAACTGTAGGGGTCCTTTTCTCTCTCCCATTTTTCTCTCTGCTCAGTAGCTAGAACAGTAGGTAACACATCATCCAAAGCTAGCGGCATTGATGCTAATAGTGGCATGTCATTTTAGAGGAACGGAATGCTTTGTTGACAGTATAGCTTTTTGCTTTATGATTTGAGCATGTTACGTGCAACAAGTTGTATGTAGTGATGTCATGAAGGTCTTACAAGAGCTTTACCTTGGTTTGTGACAGCTGCCAGAATTTGTCTGTCGTCAAACTCATACCCACATTTTATCTTTCTTAAGAGTGGTTCAGTCCAGTCTTTTATAGATCTTTACATACTTTTGTAACACCATGTTAATACTTCTAAGCTAGGAATTTTTGAAAATTAAAACCCTTGACCCTTTCCTTCTCCACACATCTCTACATTCAGCAGTTCTTTGTTCCATACAAAGGAATAATATTATGGAAAAAATAAGTTTTTCAGGGTTTTTGGTTTTGGTCATTAAAAAGAGAAACCTGATTTTTTTCAGTTAATTCTTGGGGCTGCTTGGGCACCTGTACACCAAATTACTGTTACTAAAATAGCTTTTATTGAAGATAAATCCTTTGCTGTGTCCTGCAACACAATATTAGTAATACATAGTCTTGCTGGAAAAAAGCCTGCTAGTATGAGTTTGATAAGCATTAGTATCATCTTTTTGCTTTTCCAGTTCACTACCAATATTGTATTTCTTGCGAGGGAAGATTTTCCTCCTTTAATGAGCACAAATTTTGCAGTCTTTCCAGGTTTTCTTCCTAGTGAGATTAATGGCACTGAACTGTCCAAGAATGACAGGGCACTGCAGCCTCAGTCTGCCATCACAGAAGTAGCAAAGATCATCATTCAGAAAGAAAAAGGGATTTTACCTTTTCCTAAGGTCCTTCCTATTGACATACACAAATGAAACTTTCCATACAGAGAGGACAGAGAAAATGTCTAGCTTTTATCAATTAGACTTCATGGGTTTTTTTTATTTCCCTACACAGATGTTTGTTGACTTCCAGGTTAGAATACATTAGGTTTTTTAAGTTTTACTCTCTATATTATTAGCAGCAGTTAAAAATTCACTAGAAAGACTAAGCAATGTGGCTAAGCAATTGAGCTTTACAGAAACAGTATAGTTAATCTTTGGTAGTTCTGAATTACTAATTTAATCTGCAAAATATAGGTTTCTCTATTAGTTTGGTAACTAATTGGCAGCTATTTCTGGACAGCATCCCCAAATACATTTTTTTAAAATGTATTCCTACCAACTACTGACAAGTTAGCCTTCCCCTTTCCCCTGATACCATATGCTTCTGCAGTGATATTGAACTTGGCATCAATGTTGTTAGTGGGAAGAACCTTTGAATCTGTATAAACGTTTTCCCTTTTTGTTTGTCCATAAAAACATCTTTCTGGAGAGCCATTAGCTGGGAAAGTGAACATAATTGAGGCAGTAATCGCACAATCTCTTAAACTGTTTGTAAGGACAAAATCAGACTCCGAAATAATTCTGAATTCCTACTAAGTGTAGTGTCAGGGTTTCTCCTAAGTGCAACTACTAATCTGCCTGTGTTTTCATTTGTTTTCTGAGCTGCACATCTCCATCTATGACTGCTTTGCATGCTTGAAATGAGGTTTGCTTTGTCTGGTTTGTACTAGCAGTGCAAGATGCTTTAGGAACTTGCATTTTTGAGTTTGTTGCCAACTGGTTAAGGAACCATCTGTTCCAACATGGCAGGTTCCTCCCTGGATGACCGATTGTGTGAAGAGGCATTATGAGATAGCTGGGAAGGAGCATCCTGCTCACTCAGCCAGAACTGAAGCAGCACTGATGGCATCCTTGCAGAATGCACCCATAGCTACCGTGTGAGCTCTGCTCACATTTTATTACACACAGTGCTCTTGCTGAAACTTTGCAGTGATGCTGCTTCTGGGAGGTCAGATCATCAGATTTTCAGTCTTTATTCTTCCTAGGAATTCTGCTATCCTGTAGGTAAATGCTGGGATACTGCTTGAAATCAGACACAGTATAGATGTACATATAGAAAAACACCTGAAGGAAAAAGACGTGCATGGGGGGATTTGTCATGGTGATGTGTCTAATTATATGTTCACTTCTTCACTGCTACTCCCTTTTATAGGATCACAAACTCTATGCTTAATTAACCATGGCTTCAGATAAGCTATCGATACTGCTAGAGTAAAAAAGTCTCTGGCTTCCAGGGTTTGTGTTGTGGTGCATCCATAATGTGAATACACATATAGACAGTACACATCAAAGAACAAGGGCAGGCAAATAACCCATCCTTTTAATAACCACCTTTGTTCTGAAAGTGTAAAAACTGGATTTTCCTTTTTGTAGGAAGTTTCATGTCTTTAAAGTCTGTCTTGTCTCAAAGCAAAAGTAGGAATGAAAAATTTGGAGAAAAAAAATTGTGAAATGCCTTCCCAAAACAGTGACATTATGGAGAAACTAGTTTAATTTTAACAAAAATGTTAATGGCATTTTAAATTTGGCTTTATTTTGAACAACTGTTTTGTAAACAGAACTGTTTGTGGTGGAATCTGTATATTTTTCCAAAACTGAGTACTACTTTAAAAAGATTAAATTTCAGCAAACAGGTATTTTCTAGTGGGGGAAAAACCCCAAACAAACCCTTAGTTGGGAATTTTTGAAAAGTCCTACTTTTATGCAAGAGACATTCTGTCTCGTAACTTGTTCTTGGGCTCCACTAAGGGCTGATTGCAAAATGTCAGCATGGTACATGAGGAGGTCTGGAATCCCCAGAGCAGCCAGTGGTGAGAACACACATAAATCACACAGCTCCTAGACTGGAGGGGAGCAGAAATGGCACCGCTGGAGTTACAAATGAGAAATCTTAGCTAGGTTAAGTAAATGACATCCTAGTTTCTTCCTGTCAATATAATGGAGCAGTCAGAGACAAAAAGAAAGGTTACTTACAGGAACTGGCCAGCAAGGTAGAATTTTCTGAAGATTTGCATTACTTCATTACTATGTTTAATACTTCCAAATTGGGCTTTTTTTAAGAGACACCTCTTATCTTTTTGAGCTCCTTGAGCCTATGCGCTAATTTATTTTTTAACACAAGTAGTTAGCCTTTAACCTTTGAGAGAAATCAGATAAATTTGGTGAGCTGATTTAGAACTTATGCTTTTGGATGCCTCATTTGCTACACAGAATTGTAGGCAGAGGCTTTTTTTAATTCTCCCAAACTCTACCTGCATGTGTTCTAATGTCTCCTCTTATCTGCTTGAATGATCCTCTCTAGTGCTGCTTTATGCAAACCACAGCACAGCCAAACTCTTCTCAGAGATTGAGTGAGTGACAGTACATATTTTCAAGGTACACTAAATGAGAAATGTGCAATTTAAGCAAAGCATTCACACATTTGAATGAAAGACTGAAACTGTTGAAACTGCAGCTGCTGACAGGAAATTGATGTACCAGTTGCTATTTACCTAGCAGAAATTAGTTCTCTGCAATCAGTTTTATTAAACTGGATGGAAGAAGCAAGCATTCCCTTAAGAGGGTTAAAAATATGTTCCCTTAAAAGTTAAGAGTTAAATGTGCTTCTTCCCTCTGTCATTGCTATTTTCTCATCATGTCCCTTGTTGGTTTTTTTCCTGAAAAATACCGCTATAAAATAGACTAATAAGCTTTCCTAGTTGGCATTTAACCCCATCCAGAGCCTCTCCTTGCACTTTGGGAACAGCTGGTCAGTGACAGGAGCACCTCAAGAGGAGTTTCTTCAGTCAGAATGTTCCCCTGTGGGGTACAGGCAAATGCACTGGGGCTCCACCTTTCATTTGCTAAGCACACAGGCCAGACACCCTGCAGTAGAGCATAAAGTTATGTCTGAATAAAAATGTTATTTATAGAATCATAGAATGGTTTAGGTTGGAAAGGACCTTGAAGATCATTGAGTTCCAACCCCCCTGCTATAGGCAGGGACACCTCCCACTAGACCAGGTTGCCCAAGGCCACGTCCGGCCTGGCCTTGAACACCTCCAGGGTTGGGGCCTCAACAACCTCTCTGGGCAACCTGTTCCAGTGCCTTACCACCCTCAAAGTGAAAAACTTTTTCCTAATGTTCATTCTAAACTTGCCCTCTTCCAGTTTAAAGCCATTCCCCCTCGTCCTATCACTACATGCCCTAGTAAAAAGTCCTTGCCCAGCTCTCCTGTAGGCCCCTTTTAGGTACTGGAAGGCAGCAATAAGATCTCCCTGGAATCTTCTCTTCTCCAGGCTGAATAGCCCCAACTCTTTCAGCCTCTCCTCATAGGAGAGGTGCTCCAGCACCTATTCCAAACTTATTCCCTATTCCAAACTGGTAACTTTTTCCTAAATTGGACAAGTCCCTAGGAAATCTTACTGTCATGAAGAGGTTCAGGTGGTTTCACACTCAAATGCTTTCAGGGCTGTTTGATCTGTCAGAGTTTTCCCTACTGTGGCGATGTAAATTAATATTTATTATTAATATAGTACTGCAGTGTGCAAGATGCACCACACGTTAATTTTGCCATGTTAATCTGTGTCTCAAAGCATTTGTTTCTAGAAGGGAGAAGATCTGCATGTGTCAGATTTTTGGAACACGAAGGGATAAAAGAAGTTCTTAAATCTGAGGCTGGGATAAGGTTTTTAGGAAAAAGAGCACAGACCCCATGTATAGTCCAAAGTAATGGCAACCACTCCCCTTCCTATAAGGAATCACGGATAGGGGGCTGGAGCCATAGTTTTGCTCAATGGGAACCCAGTGGTTGCAGCTTTTCCTAATTGTGCCCAGGCTCTCATACACATGTGAGAGCAGATACATGATAATTAAATGATAAAAAGTGCCTCATGTTAGTATGAAAGACCAGAGTGGATCTATATTATTTAAGGCCAAGATGGCTGTTAGATGTTACAGAGTCCATTATTTTTGCAGAGTGAGGGCTCTTCAGTAGTTCACTAAACCAGCTTTATCTTAACTGTCTACTTTCCTAGTAAAATGTAAAGCAGATGGATTTTTGGTTTTTGTCTAGCTGCAGTAAATCTGTCTGGGAACTAACCCTGGAACTAATCACTTGTATTTTTCAAGTCTGCATGCCTAAAATTAAACACCTGCATTGACATCAGTCACTTCAGGCACTGGAAGGGAAAAAATGCGTCTTACTTTTCAGAGCAGTTAATTCAGTGATGGGACTTGCAAGTACCAAGGTAACAATTAATGACAGATGAAAGTACTCAGCACTTAGAAAAGTCAGGATTCTAGGCAAACTTTTAACAGCCATTTTTGAATGTTTGGGCCACTGTATTTCTTTATAATAAAGATTTGCCTCCTCTTCTTTTTAATTTTTCCCACCACTTATTTGAGGGATTTTTCCTTCCTTTCAGTCTTTATTTGAGTTGTCTGGCTTATTGTTAGTAAATCACAGGAGAACAGAATAATGGAAATATGGCTGGAAGGGTTATTGAGAGATTGCCTAGCCCATCAGTTCTTCCTAGTGAGGAGCACTGATAGTAAACCTGAAAAATGCAACAGAACACAAAGTAAAAGGCTCTTCCTGCTGTGTTAGTCTGGGCTGTGTACCCATGACCGTACTTTCAGAGGAAGGCAGTGCTACCAGGAGATAACAAAGGGACACAGTCTGAAAAAAAACAATTTGAAGCAGCAGGGTATCTTTTCCATACCAAGGAGGCCTCAGCATCATCTCTAACTTTTTTTTTTTTTTCTCATAGTCCTACCTCAGTTTTAAGGCACTGCTGTGAGGAGGTAGCTGCAGGGCTTCAGGAGAACACAGAGATACAGGGTCTGCAGGTTGTACATGAGGCTGAGGATGCATGAACTCAGAGAGAAGGTAGAAATAACGGAGGCAGGCAGAGCAGGAGATAAGGAGTGATGAGGCAAGCAGAGTTAACTGGCAAGGAGCTGATGGTGGTTACTCTGGAACTTTCCCCAGGAAAGGTTGGAGACAGCTGTTTTGTTGGTTTTTTTTTCTCTGCTCCATAACAGGATCAGCTTTATCTAAGTATTCTTGAAAGATGTTTGCCTGTGTGTCCTGGTTTCAGCTGGCATAGAGTTAGTTTTCTCACTAGCAGCTGCTACAGTGCTGTGATTTGGATTTAGGATGGGAATAATGTTGATAACACACTAATATTTTAGTTGTTGCTAAACAGTTAAGGACTTTTCAGCTTCTCCTACTGGCCTGCTAACAGGAAGGCAGGGGGCACCCCAGAAGCTGGGAGGGGACACAGCCGGGACAGCTGACCCCAACTGACCAAAGGGATATTCCATACCATATGATGTCATGCTCAGTATGTAAAGCTGGGGGAAGAAGGAGGAAGGGGAGCAGGCATTCGGAGTGATGGTGCTTTGTTTTTTTCAAGTAATGATTAGGGATGCTGGAACCCTGCTTTCCTGGAGATGGCTGAACACCTGCCTGCCAGTGGGAAATAGTGAATGAATTCCTTGTTTTGCTTTGCTTGTGTGCGCAGATTTTGCTGCACTTACTAAACTGTCTTTATCTCAAACCACGATTTTTTTCACTGTTCTGATTCTCTCCCCCATCCCACCAGGGGGGAGTGAGTGAGTGGCTGTTTGGTGCTTAGTTGCTGGCTGGAGTTAAACCATGACACTATGGAAATAGCATAGTAGTTGTAGGCATTTAAGAACAGTTTAGGCAACCTATTCCTTACTTTACCATCCTTAGTATTCAGAAAGTTTTCTCAGATAAGCCTGTCTTCTATTACTGCCATTGCCTTCTGAAATAAGTGTTTTATTTCTGTAATGGTAGTCAGAACACAGCACACTCACTTTGTTTGCAATGTTTCAGCATCTCACTCAACTCATTCTTGTCTTTGACAGTGTCTTCGATGTGTATGGGCATGATTTTAATGGGCCCAGTTGTCTCTGGCATTGTGACAAATGAACCTGTGAACCTCATTTTTCAAACTGTTACAGTTTCTAAAGCTGGATTACATGTTTCCAAGAGCATCTAGAATCTTAGAACAAATATGAATTTTATTAATTCAAAGTAATGAAAGGTGAAGAGTATTTTTTTAATGTACTTGCCATAAAGTATCACTAAATAGATATGTGCACAGCTCATTCACAACTCATGGTTATGAGACTTTTCAGCATTGCTTGAAACCTTATGAAAATAAAACATAAATTTAAGCCATCACTACCACAGGTAAGGGAACAATTGAGGGTGCTGGTTACTTGCTGTTGTTACCTGTTGGCCAACAAAAGTGGCAGGCACTGCCATAAATGTTTTCATGGTTAGTATCATGCTGGTCAGGTAGCTGAATTCCTTACGCTCAACTGCGCTGCTAAGCAATGGGTCAAGGTTGGTGGTGTGAATGAGCAAGTGTAAGCTTGTTTCTGAACAGACGTGTAAACAAGTAGTGCCCTGTCTGTTTCCTAAATGGCATTTTTTATTTCCTATGCAGACCAATTACTTCAAAAGCACTTCATTCCATCCCTTCAAATAATGGTAAACATGCTTTTTTTAAACAGGAAAACATGGTCAAAGCAAATGCGGCAAACCCTGTTTTGGAAAGCAGCTGTGAATTCCATTGGGTGCTGATACTACTGTTTTGGAAGTGCTGCTCTCTTAGTTCTGTCACTGAAGATAGAAACAGGTATTTTTCAAAAATGCAGTGGAGATTGCCAGAAAAATGTGCAGATGTATGTTTTAGGAAAAACTTAGGAAAAAAATTTTAGGAAAAATATGTAGTTGTCAGCTAGCTGCAAGTGAAACTGAGGATGAGGCCAATTATACTAGGGGTAATAAAAGGCACTGCAGGCTTGCTTTCATTCATTCCAGGACACAAAGAACATGAAACTAAGAACAACTTTTAGTGCACAGCAGCAGAACAAAGGCATCTAGAGAGTACACTGAGCAGACACACTCCCTAACATTTTCCTCTACTTTTTAAAGGAGCCCAGACTCTCAGACCAAAGAAATCCTGCTTAGAGGTACCATCCTCACAGGTTGAATTTCTCCTGGCTACTGTTGTGGACAAGCAACTTGACCAGGTCCATGGGCAAGGCAGGTCTGTATGAAAACAGAAAGAAATGCAGCAGCTTTTGAATAGCAGCTACAACCTGACAGAGTCCAGGCAGATACACCTTAGGTGAAAAGCAACAAATATTGGAAAACAGAGTTGTGCCATCAGCATGCTTTAGTCCCTTATATTTGTGAGGAGTTGTCAATTCATATCATTGATGGACTGTGGGAGAGAACATTGAACACAGTCTGGTACCTCAGGATGCTGAGCCCTCTACGCTTGACAAACAGTCCTGAAGCTTAGTGCAGGAGTAAGACACTAGGGAGGGGAAGTGGATGGTATAGATATGTATGTCTATCGTACAAGGTTTGAAAGCAAACCAGATGAATGTTGTACTTGTAATTCAAAGGGTGCAAGGGAAGGTCCCAAGACAGAGAGCTGATGACAAGCTCCCAAGGACCAGGCAACAGTGTTGGGCAGGAAACACTCACCCACTCACAGGATTCTCTGAAAAGTGAAGAGGGAGTTGCGTCCTAGAGGGTAACGTACTGAGTAAACTATTTCACCATTCTTACTGACACCATGAGTCAGAAGCACGGAGACTCTTTAGGGAAGGGTGGTTTAGGATCCAGATGCAGAGCTGTTACCTTTGAGGTATTAGTTTTGTTCCTTGTTTTGCTGCAAGTACTTTGTGAAGCTCAATTATTTTTGTGTTGGTTTGCTCATCCATAACCCAAAGATTAATAGTATTCTGTGCTTTACAGAAATTTGCGGATACTAATGAATTAAATTGCTTAGCCATCTGTAGGTTGCTTGTGATCTAGAAGCAAAACATTTTGTTCTACAGAGCCTGAGAAAGTTTCTTTCAAAACTTATCATCCCACTGTAAGATGTAAAAAGTATGAAAAAGGATGTTTGCTAAATAATACTTCTCTAAAAGTTGTCACCCAGGTGAGGCTGTAGAGGAAGAGGATTTGACCAACCTTTTAAAAAGTGTTTGAGTCAGGGATATAAATTAGCTTTGGGAAATTACTAATTCTCATCTAAATTAAACACATTTCCTTCCTAGTATTGCCAGGAGCATTAAGGCCAGAGCCAGGTCATATGTGATACTCCTCCATCCAATCAAAAGCAGATAAAAAATGCTTAAGTACCATTTTCATAAATAACAACAATGGAAGGTTAGATTTTCATCAGATTTATTCTTTTGGGCTGTAGGGGATACATGTATATCTGTGTTGACTGTGTGTTTGAATGGGCAGACAACACATTAGGGGCTGGTTTCCTTGCCAACCTCTGCTTATATGTAGTGTTTCCCATAACAAAACAATAGTAAATGTGTGTGTGTTTTTTAATAAAAAAATAAACTCAAAAAAATTGTACTAAATGTTTGGATCCTCCCTTAGTATTCTTAAGTCTTTAAAAACAACTCTGAAAGAAAGGGCACAGTTTTTCCCTGCAGCGCAGACTCGTAGACCCTTCCCCCAATATTTTGTTTTGATGACTTTGCAAGACAAAGTGGTAAAAGGTAGAGTTGTGGATCAAGCATGAACTCAGCATCAGACTATTGAGCTTTTTATTCTTTGCTTATGGAATTAGAGTATTATACAAATCACGTGGCTGCGCTGGCTTGTCTTCCTGCTTATGGGTGACCTCTTCTCTTACCCCAATTAGGGATGAAGGGAAAGCGTAAAAATAAATACATCCCTGTTCTGAAATACTTCTCAAAAGCATTCAGATGACAGGTGCTGTAGCAACACATTGGAATAAGGGTTTTTTTCAGTTGTTTACAGTTTTAATGGCTAGCACTTTCTTGGTTTTCTGTCTGCATTGGTCCGGTCACAGAAGAAAGCCAAGCAAATTGTGCGTACTAACTCAGAGTGATTGGTTCATGTCTGCTGTTTGAGGTCAGGATTCTTTCCTCATTTCTGTATTTCCGCTATCCAGTTGAGCTCCCTTTCCTAAATCAGCAAAACAGATACAGATACCTCAGGTCACTCAGCTTCCTTGTCATTTGGCATTTTCACCAAGCTGAAGCACAAATAACAATTTTACTCCCACAAGTAAATAAATGCTAAGTCAGTGTCTGGTGATTCCTCTGAAACCTGAAGATGTCTCGTAGCATGACTGATAGATTTGATTAAATGGCACCCATAAGACTGTTGTTGCAGAAGAATGATTAAGCCTAAATTATCTGAAAGACTCTGAGTCAGGATATAAACAATGCAAGAGCAATTGAGAGACCCTGAATCACGAACTGTGACATGATATATCCTGGAGTTCAATAAGCTAATGGTGCTATTAATGACTAAGCTAAAGCAAGCAGAGGTTTTGTTTGCTTCTGATTTCATGTCTTCCACCCTCAGTCTCTGCAGGTGGCTAAACATGCAGAAGTATTTATGAAGCTGGGGGGAGAAGAAAGGGAAATATAGAAAAGAAGAAAGTAGGAGCAGAGAAGCAAAGGGATTTATGTTTCTGTTTACATCTGGAAATTTTCCTGATGTCTCTAGGGTAATGGCATTCACAGTGAGGGAGAGAGGGAGGGAGGAAGGCCCACAAGCTCTTGTGGGGGAGGGGAATAAAGAATAGGGGGCAGATAAGGAAACAAAAAGCAGAATATAAAATACAGCCAAGGGAAAGAGGGCATTTTTTCTTAGGCAGGAAAAGGAAAAAAGAAGAGATGTCCAAATGGTTGTCAGGATTCTTTATTGTCTCTCCCAGAAACAGTCTTAGCAGTACTGGCAGTAGGGCACAGAAGTTCCTATAGGGGAAAAATAAGCCAGTCAGTAGGTCGCTTACAAATTGTTCTCCTGAATAATATACAAGAAAAATCTTACCTGAAATTTTCACGTTTATTGGTACAAAAAAATTTATTGATCAAAAGTAGGCAATTCTCCCTCCCCTTTTACTGTCTGATGATGACAGGAGAAGCTGAATAGGTTGCTCCCTTGGGAAAACCGTGTTATTTCATAATAAATAAACTGAAATTTTAGTGACAGACCTGACAGAGGGTTTTTATCTTACTTTCATCATATCTGAAAGAGAAGGGAAGAAGTGGAGTTAAGTCTCTCTTATTGTTTTCCTTAAATTAAATGAAAAGAGTAGGGAGGGGGAGGGAGAGAAGAGCCCACTACTGAGCAACTAAGTTATCCTTCCAGTCATTTCTATGGCAAATGAAAGTGCTTCTCAAGGATAAGTAACCTGATGAAACCTTACGCAGTGGTCATGGGGAATTGCTGCCAGAACTGGAGCAAAGTGAGAACAAAGAACTGAATATTAACGGCAAATGTCATTAGGTGTTTCGATGTAACAAGCAGGTATTTTTCCTCATGCATAAATGGTAATTTCATGGAACACACAGTAGTGACGAGCGCTTCATCTTTCCTTAACTTGGTGTCCTTTAAATCATGACAAAACTTAATACTAAGGGGAGAAGAATGCTCAGTCTGCTCTTAATGAAGAATGCTAGTAGCCAGGTCCTTCTGTTTGCCTTCAGGTTGGCTATGAATATGTAAAAATGTTGGCTATGCATGAAGTATGAGCACATATTCATAATGTGGAACTGTCTCTTTTTATTAGTATTTAAAGAAAGATAAAACTACTCTGCATGACCGTGTGCAGACAAAATGAACACTGAGAGAATCTTTTTTAGTTCTTCTGACATTAGATTTACCTGATTAGAAGCTGACCAGATATCAAACCCATAAAGCATTCTCTGAAATTAAAACCCTTAATCGCTTCATTAATACTGTGAACTGACATCGAGCTTCAGGCACGTGGCTTTAGTGTACCTTGGCATCTTAAAAGGTGCTGTCTGGGGAGCAGACAAGCAGGGAGAGCTTGCTTCAGAACTGCTGTCGCCACTGGTATACTTAGTGTTGTGATATAGCGGGATATCGCCGTCTTTAGTTCTTGGGATTATGGCAGTCTGTCCCCTTTAGTGGTGGAAAGCAGGGCTTTACTTTGCACATCTTTTTCAGAGATGCTGCATGTAAGTGATAGCAACAGCATAAGCTCACTGACTGCTGTCGGCACAAGTTGTCTGACTGCCACCAGGTTTGTTTGCATAATCGGTGCTGGCAGCCTCATCTTCAACAGAGCAGTCACTCCCACAGTAAGCGGCGATCGCTTGCTTTTTTTGACTAAAAAAACTGGGAGTCTCTTTTAATCTATCGGTATATGCAGTGGGACGGGCCTTAATCCAAACTGGATCTTGAGGAACTAAAAAGCCATATAAAGTCTGAGCGCTGATAGTCTTATTGGTTACTGATCAGAATCACCGACCTGCAATAGTGCCACTCTGGGCGTCTCTGTAGAGGAAGATCAAAAGGAAGTTGAGAATTGTAAGCAGGTTGGACTAAATCAAAGGAAACAAAAAAAAAGACTGCTTTCAAAGTTCAGATTGCATCTTAAAAAATGATGTTTTTTAATTACCATGTCAATGTTGTGATAGGCAGTGGAAAATCGAATTAGTACACAGGATATTTGGAAATTTCCATGGTTTTCAGAGAAGAGATACAAAATAAAGGAACTCCACTGGGATGAAGCTATGCTGGGTCAGCCAATATCCGGCAGGCTTGAGAGCCAACCATATCGTCTGCCCTGTGGTTTTCCTTTCAAGTGTTTTCAAGTTGGGTGTCCAGTAGTTGATCTGGGGCGCCAACTGCATCAAGGCGGAGAGTGTCAACATGCTTCAAACACAACACACACACAGGGTGACAGAGTTTGGAAAACAAGAAAAAGGCACAGAATTCAAACTGAGATTTCAACTGGCGAATGTCCAAATCTGATTTCGTTTTCTCAGCATGAGATGCACTGACTGGACAATGAGCTCATTGCAAGCATTCACTATCAGCATAGCTCCCCATGAATACCACGTTGCATTTATTAGTAGCTAAGTTTAAAGTCCTCTGGGGTTAGATGGGTTTGGGGCATATCTTTCTGGTCTCAGATAAACAGTGCTCTTTTAGGCCAGTATCCTCATGCTGACAAAGTCCCCTCATGTACTGTAAGCAGTTTTAATTATGTCTCTTGCTGTATTTAATTGTCTGGTTTGCTACTAGTGACAAGTAGTCAGGTTTATATATATAGTTGCCATTTGATTGAGTACTCTGGATGCAACGTCTGTGGTTTTGTGTGATTTACACCAGCTAAGTATGTACAGGCCTCCCAGATCTCTGTGCCTAGCAACAGAGATTTTTGGGAGCAGGCTTTGGTAGAGGAGGACTAAGTTAGGGACTATGTAAGTAAGTTGGACGTATAACGTCCATCAGATAGGGCAGGTTGCATCTAAGGATGCTGATGAAGCTGGCAAATATCATTGTAAAGCTGAATGCTTATCTTGGAGAGATCATGGAAGTCAGAGGAGGTTTCTCTTAGAAAAAAGGAAATGGTACACCCGTTCCCTAAAAAGACATAAAGGATCATCTGGCAAACTACAGGTTGGACAGCCTTAGGTCTCCTGAGCCCTGAAAATTATGGAGCAATTTCTCGTGGATACTATTTCCAGGTATGGGAAGGATGAGAAGGGGATTGGGAACAACCAACACAGATTTTGAAGGAAAAATGGTAGGTGATCAACCTGAATGCCTTCTGTGTTGAAATGACTGGCAGATTTATTTTAGCAGGGCTTTCGACACTGCCTTGTGTAGTATCCCCATAGTCAACTTGAGGAAATACATACTAAAATGGATAGAATTAGAAAACGGGGGCAAAAAATGGCTGAACTGTCAGGCTTAAAAGGCCAGTAGTTAGTACTTTGGCTGCAGGCTTGTTACAAGTAATGTACCTCATAAGTCACTTCTGGGGGTAGCAATACTGAACATCTTCAGCAACAACCTAATCAGTGGGACAAAGCGCACCCTCAAGAGGTTTTCAGCTGACACCAACTTGGAAGGAACTGATGACATGCTGGAAGGTCACAGTCCTTCAGAGGGACTCCTGAAACAGGTCCCTCCCTGTCATTCAGAAGGCCCTTGGCAAGCTGGAGGGATGGCTTGCCAGGAACCTTAAGTGTGTAAGAAGGAAAGCACAAGTCATGAGCATGCCCTTGCAGTGCTGAAGGCTGACCATGTCCTGAGCAAAAGCATAGCTGCCAAGTACAGGGGAAGGACCGTTGTCCTTTGCTCAGCAGCTTGGGAGGCTTCATCTGAAACACCATGTGTCCATTTTTGGAGACCCCCTGGAACAACAGCAATATTGACACCCCGGAGGAAGTCCAGAGCAGGGCTGCAAAGGTGGCTCAGCGTGAAAAAAGTAGACTGAGGGGGTGGAATTTTTCACTTCAAATACCCTCCAGGGGCCACAGAAAGGACCAAGGCAGACTTTTCTCAGAGGTGTATACAGCAAAAGGACAGGAGTCAACAAGTTGGAGCAGGGGCTGAATTCTCTGGGTATAAGGAGAAAAATGTTTCCCAAAGAGGGTCGTTAATCCCTAGGGTCAAGCTGTCCCGACAGAGGCTGCAGAATCTCCATCTCTGGAGGCGCTCAAGACTCGACAGAAAGAGGTCCAGTGCCACTTGATCGAGCTTTCAAGGTAGCCCTGCTTTGAGCTGGGGGTTGGCTAGAAACTTCCAGCGGTCCCCACCAATCCGCATTCCTCTCTGAGTCTGTGTTGGGTTGGTTTGTTTGCTTATAAGAGTGAGCAAATACTTACAGGGAAACGTCTGAACACTTGTGCTCTCCAGCACACATTCTCTGAATGAAACGTGTGTGTGTTACAGATGTAGGCACACATATCAGCAAATGGGTATGCATGACAGAGTAGGCCTGTAAGTTTAGCAAGTGGTGTAAATATCTGTTGTGTCCAAGTATCTGGACACCTATCTTTGTCTCTTGCTATTTTCTAAAGGAACTTCCTTCCCCTTTTCAAGACCCTCCTCCTCCTCGGGCTTCAGGTGCCATTTGCAGAAGGGCTGTGCAAGCAGCAAATATCTGGGTAAGGGACAATCTATTTGCTTATCAAATTTTCTCACCTTAGAGATGAGAAGTTTAGATGATTACACGTGCAGATGTGTATGTATACACACAGGGGTTATTTTATTTTGCCTTTAACATTTGCTGTTGTAAGTTGTGCCCACGTGTCCTTCTCGGGTTTGTATATTTGATAAAGTTATTTGTAGAGTAGTCCTATTTTCAAGCTCTTGTTAACTTTAAAACCTTTTCAGTGAAGTGTAGTTAGATGCAGTGATGTTGCAGTATTTTGTATCCTTTTAATTCCTAGGGCATGAGTCTTTCCAACCCCCTTTCATCATGCTCACTCCCATTTTCCTGATTTGTTGTTGAAAAGTTTGTTAAAAGCACTATTCATTTCTATAACCCGTAACAGAGCTTGCCATTTCTTTTGTGGTTTAGTAAGAAGAAAAAGAAAAAGAAAAAAAAAAGAGGTAGTATAAACATAACTCCATTTAAAAAAGAAAAGCAAATGCACCAGCATGTTGTAATGAGAGCTATTAAAATAATTAGTCCCTATCCTAGGATGATTGCAAAAGAAAATAAGTAATGAAAGTGAAACATATAACAACTGGATTCTAAAATGAACAACCAGCATAAAAATTGAATGAGTCAAAAGTTTAAACCAGAATGTGAGTGAGTTGCAGGATAGTGTAGGAGGAAATGTAATTGTGCTTATTCCATGGCAGTTTACTTGAACTAAATGTCTCTGAAAAGCATCTGAGATGTGCGTGTAGAGCTTGTACTTTCCACAATGTATCACCATATTTGATTTCAGGACAAGTCAGTGGGTCAAACTGCCTAAGGCAATCACAGCAGCTTGAACAGCCGAGTGCTTAGGGGAATGGGATAAAATGTCTGCATTTCTGCTTTGATTTGATCTTACTCTTTATTTTATTATGGCCTGTGTTCACTCATGCTATAGTGTCCAGTGCTGCCCCACACTGAGAGAAGAAAGATGGGTAATGCAGGCTCACCCCCAGTGCCAGCAGTTCCTTCAGCCTCATGGGTGTTATCAGCCACAGTCTCACTCTGGTGCTTCCAGTAAGCCTTTTTGTTGTTGTGCGTATCTCTGTATAATTGTCATACTCTTGCCTTAAAACAGTATAAAACAAGAAAGATATTGTTATGTTGATGCTGATGGCTCAATATTACCAATGTCAGAGATGTCACTTCCCTGTAGTGTGTTGTCTGAGGCTTCAATATGAATATTGTAATGAAAAAGCTCTAATCTTGGTTTACATGCGCTGAGAAAACATTTCTGGTAATGCCGTGTGAAATCTCAAAACATATACTGATCAGATGGATATCTTGTCCTTTAAATAATTAAATATAAATATTATTACTATTTATGAAATACTTTATAAAACAATTTAGAAATTACCACAACTCTTTTATTCCCTCTGATGCTGTAGAAGCCCCTATTCAGAGACCATCTTTACACTGTCAACCTGTAGAAGGGGTTGAGGTGTGCTTGGGCTGTAATCAGTCGGTCAAAGCAAGTTAGACCAATCCGTGCACCCAAGATGTCCATCTGTAATCTCATTTCCCCCAAAAACTATATTTGTGCACAGTATTTTGTTTAGTATATAGCACTAGAATTAAAACAGTCTATTTAGAAAACTCTCTCCGTGTGTATATTTCCCAGCAAAGGTTTTGTGAAAAAGTATAGGATCAGGCTAAATAGTATTTCAAGAATCACAAATCGGAATTCCTGAAGAGCTGAGACCCAAACCTAGAAAGATATCTAGACAGGTTCTTGTAATTTCGCCCAGATTTTTAAAGGAGAAGAGTGCTTAAGCTAATCTTGGGGAAGCCATGCTATTAAGAACAATGTTTTCTGTGAGTTAAAACAATCTAGCACCACCACACACTATAAATAATGGTTCTTACATTTTTTATTCCTGAAGATAGAAAGATTATATTCATGTAATAATAGTTATAGCTGTGTAGACTTGTCCTGCTTATTCAAGGTTGTCTTTGAAGTTTCAGAAAGCACTGATGAGTGTGCTTCAATGGATTTTTATTTGTCTTGTCTTGGGAAGCAAACCAACTGTGGCAGGTTTAATCGGAACTAAACCTTGTCTGAGTCAAACGGAGGCTACAAAACCAAACATGCTGGACAAGTTACAGCAGAGTTAAGGCCTGTTCTTTCAGCTGTTCCAGGGTGTGGTGTTTGGGGAGGGGGAGAGTGTCTATATACATACTTACACGGACTGTATAAAGTATCCCTAGTGCGTAGGAGGCTGGCAGTCATCCTGTATCTACTTGCCTATGTGACCTTGCTCCCAGGGAGATTTGCTGCTGGGGATGCTCTGTTTAGCAAGGTATACCAGACACCAAAGGGACTGGCAATGAGAGTTCAGCAGTGGGCTGTTTTTGAGTTGGGTTGCAAATAGTGGGCTGTGAATTAATCCAAGGATTTTCAAATGTCACAAAAGCCAAATGCTCATTGGTCTTCAGTGCCTGTTGCCCAGTTGCTGGCAGAAAGCCAAAGAATCTTACTCGCATCATGGTTTGTAAGATAAAATGAGAGGCCCTATTTAATTTAAATTGACATGTTTCTTTCAAAGTGCTGTACTTTCCCTATTATTTACATTCAGTCTAATCCTGTGGCAAAATCAGCTCCAGGGGAGGTAGCTACAACCACACTGACATTTACATTTCATTTGTTTATACTGGATCTGAGGTTATGTCTCTGCATTTTACCAGTGGCTGCAGAAGATGAGAATAGCTTTAGGAAAGAGTCTGCACATTGATGAAAGAGTGGGATATGTGCTTTCCATAACTGTATTCCTGCCTCATTATTCACAGCACAAAGAATTCTCTTGTGGCTTTCCACTTCTTATGTGGTTGGTGTACCACTCCCACCTTCCAAAAGTCTCAGTCGCTCAAATGCATAATTTTCTGAAGTATAGGCTGTAAAATGAAAGGTTACGTTTCAGTTCCACAAGTGAACCAAGTTACCTGGCAGTTTTAGAAGAATGTACATGTGCATAATGGTTCAGAAATTAGACACAGAAAAACCCACCCTAAACCAACCTAACAATAAAGTTCAGATTAAAACCCATTAACAGTAGAGAATTCAGAAGCTGATACTCTAATCCATAATTCCACCCACTGTCCTGCAGCACATGTTTTACCATATATAAGATCAACCAGTTCCCTAAGGGAGCTGCCCAGCTAGGGTAGTAGAAGGGTGAAGTAAATACTATCGTGCCTGTTAAAACTTTGGATTTCTTGACCTTTATACCTTTTACAATTTTCTCCGCAGATGCTTAATTTGTGACTAGCCAGGGACTGCTAAATCAAAACATTTTATTTGCCAATATTATTTTTTCATGTAGTACTCTAGAGAATGTGTATTATCTCTGTTACTGTGTAAGTAGAATACCTCACAGTTTTGATTCTCATGTTCCCGTGACTCAGGGAAATAACTTTTATCCTCATTTTATGGCTGAAGAACTGAGGCACAGGGATTCTAAAGGTTCAAGGTCAAGCATGGTGACCTTCTAGGGTAGCTAGCTTTCATCGTTTTGTGGGCTAATAGGCCTTCAGTACCCTTAAGTTATACTAGAAAAATCCATAGGCTCAAGGAACTGACCCTGAGAACTCTGTACTGATGGTATGAGAAGAGCTCTGTATTCCTCATTTCTCGGTAACATAGATACAGGGGATTTGTGAAAGGAAAGGGGTCCTACACCAGGATGGGGCCCAAAATAAGGACCGCAGGTCTGCTTTGGTGTCCCAATGACACAGCTGTGGTGCCCACAGCACCTCTGCAGAGTACCTCCCAGAGCACCCTGCTGTGGTTGAAGCTATTGTTGCAAGCAGCAAGGTGGAGAGGACAGTCCTGTCTCCCTCCACAGGGAAAGGCTGGATGTCTGGGAATCTATTTTCTGCAATTGGAATACCAGAGAGAGCTGATCCAATGACCCGTAAGCAAGAGTTAATGTGGTCCGATCCCATGCTAGTATGTGGGATTTGTGAATGTCTGGATGCTATTAAGATTTTTTTGAACGGTAGCCTGGTGCAAAGCTGATGGTGCACTATTGATAAAATGTTGGAGGTTATTCATAGATATTGATGGAATCTGATGTGTCATTTTAATGGAACATCTCTACTTTTTCTTTGGTGTTTTAATAGTTTATCATAAACACACAAATGAAACAATTCAGTAAATGCAACAGAAGTACTTTGAAGAAAAGCTAACAAAATGCAGGAGCCTTGAGATCTGAGTCCAACCAGTAAATCAACAAGTCTACTCTGAAGGTTTCCTNGACACAGCTGTGGTGCCCACAGCACCTCTGCAGAGTACCTCCCAGAGCACCCTGCTGTGGTTGAAGCTATTGTTGCAAGCAGCAAGGTGGAGAGGACAGTCCTGTCTCCCTCCACAGGGAAAGGCTGGATGTCTGGGAATCTATTTTCTGCAATTGGAATACCAGAGAGAGCTGATCCAATGACCCGTAAGCAAGAGTTAATGTGGTCCGATCCCATGCTAGTATGTGGGATTTGTGAATGTCTGGATGCTATTAAGATTTTTTTAGGTAGCCTGGTGCAAAGCTGATGGTGCACTATTGATAAAATGTTGGAGGTTATTCATAGGTATTGATGGAATCTGATGTGTCATTTTAATGGAACATCTCTACTTTTTCTTTGGTGTTTTAATAGTTTATCATAAACACACAAATGAAACAATTCAGTAAATGCAACAGAAGTACTTTGAAGAAAAGCTAACAAAATGCAGGAGCCTTGAGATCTGAGTCCAACCAGTAAATCAACAAGTCTACTCTGAAGGTTTCCTCAAAGTGCTGTTTCACTGATTCTGAAATTAGTCCTGTTTTGCTGTAGAGGTGATGGGAGCATATCAGTGAGGACCTTGATTAGTCTGGAAAAGAGCAAGTACTGTCGTTTAAGGCCATTTGCACATCAAGACTCTTCAAGTGGCTTGTTAACTGGACCGTATATGAAATAAAGTAGAAGTACATGGGATCAAAACAAATAATCTGTAGCCTGTTGTCTGCGTTACCACCATTCTGCTTCCACTTTTATTGCAAACTGAAAACGCCTGTGATGTTATTCTCTCACAGTTGTATTGTGGGTCTTCCCCTTGTTTAGATTGAGAGATGCGTTGTGATAACTGGGAGAACATGGACTCTTCTACCCAGGTGAGGGTACTCAAGCAAGGTGTTTGTGAGTAGGTCAGAAGCCAGGTCCAGATGCTAACAGGGGCATAACAAGACAGTGGTGTCAGAATTGCTGTGGTTGCATCCCTCCACAGAGAAGAGAACAGATCCTGCCCAAGGACAGCCACTGGTTGCGTGTCATACTGAAACGCTATTAGCAGTGGGCCAGGCACGTGCCTGTTGTGGACTGCGTGTGGTCTACAGGCTATAAGTTGAAGCTCAGTAGTCACCCTGGTTATTTCGGTAGACATAAGAGGTTGTGGCAGTTTGCAGATTCTCGTGAAAGCCAGACTTGACTGTTTTCCATACTGACAGCAAGACTAGAGGGACTGCAGCTCTGTCTGGAGCCTGCCTTCCTAAGCAGACCAGGCCTTCTATGCTCTCGGAGAGTACAGTAGGCTAACTTATGCTGGAAGTCTAAAGCTGCCGGAACAAAGTAGGCTGCGGAAAGGCAAACTGTGCTAACAAGCATGTTCTTTAAATAAAACGGAAACATAACCACAGATGTTACTGGTGGTTCTGCAATGCACTCTTTGCTTTTCTTCTGATTTCAGGGAAGTATGCTTCAAAATTGTGAGAGCTGAGTTTCTTGAAGACCATGTGGCCACAATTTGTCCCATAGTCTTTTCTTGTTCAGTATCCTGGCCACTGATTCTCTGGCTATCACTGTGCTACAGCTGACAAGACTAAATTTCAGTGGTGTCCTTTACTTTTTACTCGTATTTTGGTGAGGAAAAGTTATAAAGTATCTTTTTGAAGGGTAAAAATGCTGTATCAATGAAGAAATATGTCCTGTGTATATACAGATGGGAGCTATGTATACAAAAATGTTGATGTATCTGTACATCTATTTTTGCCTGTAGGGCTTTTTAAAATCTATTTATTTTAATACTAGGCTGCAGTAGGAAAATAAATGGTGGTAGAAGCAAAACTTGAATCCACAGAATTTTTTTTTAACAGATTGATTTCTGGGCAGTGAATAAACATTTCCGACTTAAGGTGGATTTAATTAAAATATGAATTATAATCACCTTCAAAATGATGTTTAAAATAGAAGCATCCATTGATCTTTTGTGCACAGAACACGATATGATGCATCTTATATACACACAATATAATAAACGTGTAACATTCATCAAGTTGTAGGATGTTTAATCTCTGAAAACAGTTGTTATATTTAACATTAATGGTACTAGGACTATTGCCCAGACTTATTTGTAATTTAGGAGGCAAATAAAACATGTTATATATACACATAGTTCCATATTTTAAATTAACTTTATATTCTTGAAAATATGTATCAATTATTACATTTTTATTGCCAATAATGAACAACGGCTTTAGAACAGTTTTTAAAAAAAAAAAACAAACAAGCGCACACAAAAATCCAAAGCTCTTCTGTTTCTGTGTCCTTGCGGTTGGAAGCGCTTTATATAGACAAAGAAGGGAGTTACTGTAGTGTGTATTTATGGTCTTCTCTAAGGAACCATATATGTTGCATTGTTTTCTGATGAACTGGTGCATTTCTGTGGGTAGCCTTTAGTATTAATCTGAGAAAAGGTATATATTATATTCAAGTTGCATAGAAAGAGATGTTTCTATGAAGACCTCTAAATGAAGCCCACTGGTTATATCATTTATTCACTCAACCACTTTATCCCTTTGGTTTCCCCTAATTATTTAGAAAAGGCTGTAGGTTTAGATACTCTAACCTGGTGTTACTCAGCTGCTTTGGCTTCTACTTTGGAAATCAGTTAACAGACATTTTAGCTAGATTTCCAATTGGGTTATTATAATTTGGTTTGGATGAAGCTGTAAATATGGAACTACATAGGGTGTGTATATAGAGAGATTGTCAATGAATGTAAATCATCGTAGCTGAAGTCAACAGAACTACATCAGCTTGCAGTAGCTGAAGAACTGGACCAGGAAGTCTGTAATACAATTATTAAAAAGCCACTTTACCTGATCTTATGCTAATACCGTGTAAAAACCTATCAAAATGTGAAAAATGTTACAGGTTTCTAATCCCATTTCTTTCTGCCTATCTGTTGGTCTCTCAAAGCCTTTGAGTATTAAATTGCAGAATGAATATCACAGTGGCTCAATTTAACTTCAGAACAAGGAAATATTTTGAATTCTGGAACTGCTCTTGGTCATGTGAGACAGTTGTGACAAGTAATGTCTCTTTAACGTTTCAGTGTGTACCCTGTTCACAGCTGTTGCAAGGTACAAAATACATTGCATCCAGACTCTGCCACCTGTTGTAGGCAATTTGGAACAGAGCAAGTTAATGGAGATACAAGAACACATTTTGCCTCCTTGCAGCGATACTATCTGCATTTCATTTAGCAGCCACTTACTACCTTTCCTTCACATCCCTATTTTGCAAGGTAAACCCTTGTTTTTGCAGCAGTGAGAGTAGGTTAGTAAACTGAAAATTCATAGGTGCTTTTTCCCCAGTCCTTTGTCCCTTTTTCTTTCCCAGCTGCAGTAGGCCCAGCCCCAGCTGAACCTCTTTGCTTCTAAATTAAAAGTGAGCTTTGGCAGTATCCAAGCATCATCTCTAGTTTCATCTCTGCAAGCACTCTCTTCTGGGAATGGAAGGGAACGGGGCACTGATGACTGTCTGCTTTCTGTGCAGCTCTGCTCAGTTAGGTGCAAGACAAATAGATCTGTGTCACTGAGAGAGTATGTGAGAATTGCTGATATGTGAGGAATAACACTCACCTGAACAAAATTCCCTCCCTTGAAATCCTTCCCATTCTTGAATGTCTTCTGAGTTCTGGCCAGTGTTTTCAGAGAGGCCAGAATGTCCTGCCTCCATTCCTCTTTGCTGAGTCTGTTACCCCTGCAGGTGTCAAGACCTGTGTTGTATAGACTTTCTTTTCAATCAATTGACATATTTTTCTTATTTTTCTGAAATTTTGTGGGTTTTGCACCCATGGCAGGGGGGTTGGAACTTGATGATCTTCAGGTCCCTTCCAAGTGTAACCATTCTACAATTCTATGACCCTCACAGTTGGGTGTGATGGCAATGGCAGTTAGAAAAGCTGCTTTTCTCTTCTTACTTATCTGATAGAAATCTGCCTCGTGTGCAGAAAGAAACTACGTATGTTCATCTCCTCATCCCTTAAGTATTGCAGAAGACAGGGGAGGACCAGGGACACTAAAGTGATTTCCCCTCCTCACCCTCTCCAGCTCCCTTTCATTCTCATTGTATGTTACTCCTCTTCAAATCTGAATTATAGCTGCCGCTAAGGTCTAACATGTAAAAGCCAGTCTGGGCTTAGAAATTGCTTATAACTTGGGTCAGTGGGTTATCTTTGCCGATTACAGGTGCTTGAATGAGAGCCTGGATTAACTGTATGGCAGAGACGTGCTTACCAACTGCCAAAAGAGGAACAGTCCTGTCTTCTGAGGGTAACAGAAGTAGTATGACCTTTCAGGACCCATATGGGTTTTTGTTTCCTGTAAATCCTGTCATTTAGTGCATAGGACTGTGGTGAGTTTGAAGTGAGATCTACAGAACTAATATAGGGGAGATACCAGATACTCATGAGATGACAACAATTATAATATCTACCCAGGTAGTCTGGATTTGAACTTGAAACCTACAAAAGAAAATCTCACTTTGTTGTCTTTTTCCTTTTAAGACCTAATATTATAATTTCAGGAGTCAGAAGGGGTTTTTTTTTTATTTGAAAGATATATTTACTAATTCAAGGTTTGACATCTCTTCAGTTTATACCATGTCTTTTACATGGTGAGCTTAAATAAATTGTAATTGTTGGTTTTAGTGACTTCTTTTCCTCAGTTATCATCAGTGACCTAGCTGATTCTTAACAGAACAACCTGAATTAAGCAAAATGTTATAACTGTAAATGCTAAAAAGACTAGAAATCAATCACTAATGCTAAATCTAAATCAAAGAATAAATAGCTCTACATTATAAAAGTACTTCCATAATGATTCACACTGCTTTGCACTCCAGCTGAAGTTGAGCTGCATTCAAATTTTTAATGAAAAACAGTTGGTACAGAAAATGTAATATGGACTCAGACCCCATCTTTCTACATTGGATTGTGTGCCATTTCTTTTTATTTCCTTTACAAAAAGGAAAACCTGTCTGTGCTCATGCTGTTATATCTATTATACAATAGTGTTACTGTTGATGTGAAAATAGTCTTACAATTCATGGGGTGTATGTGTGGGAAGTTTTCCTGTAGGGTCTGATTTATAAGGTGGCTTGCTATAACTTCCTGTACCTTGGACATCTCTGCCCTTAGCTGATATGAGCGCTGTGCATGTTAAAAACAACAGGCATAAACCAAGAGAGTAAGAAGTTGCAACAACTCACCTACGGATAACAACACTGCTCAGAAACTCTGCAGGGCAATGTGATTTAATACAAGTGGCTCTCAAATACCTCATACTATGGTGCTCTCTCAGCTCTGGCATACTGTACGACATGGCTTTGGCTAGGTACTCAGGAGAGGTTTACAGCTGTCTTTCACAACACCTATAGCAGGGGAATCGTTGTCAATCCGCAGAAGTGTTTTGAGATCTCAGGAACAGATAAACACAAAGATGAGAACACATCCAGGATCTCTTCAAATTCATTCTTGATCCGACAAAGGAATTATGAGTATTTAGCAGTTGTGGGGATGAAATTTGCCATCTACAAGAATGCTACTCTGCATGTGTGCATGTGTGACACAGACATTGAGTGTGCCTATGACATGCTAGCCCACTCTGCTTAGCTCTTATTTAAGATTAGTACACTTAGGATCTTAATAACTGCTGAATAGTGTAATTAATTTCTTGACAGTGAACCCTTTGATTCTTGGCCTTATGTTTAAGAATTTATTTGTCACCAGAAGAAGCAAGTTTCAGTCACAGGGGAATGAGTTGGTAGATGGGGTGCAGAGCCTATGGAAGGAATATGGTGATTTGACACCTATCCTGGGGTAAAGCTGCTGGGCTAAGGGCTGAAATGCCTATACCACTCACCTGAGCTATGAGATATGGGGCACGTTACTAAAGGTGTGCCAGCACCCCACGGATACTGAGGGGTGAAGGCTGAAGCTGTACAAGTGCTCATCTTTAGAGTGTACATGCAGTTACTCCTTATAAGCAGGATAACTTTGACATACCAAGGTAGAAACTATGGGTACTAGTGCTTCCCAAACTTTGAACCTATGGACCGCTGCCAGCCCTCATTCTTATAGACACCAGTGTAACCACACGGAACTGACAAACTGGTAAATGTTATTGTTCTGTAGGTTTTCTGAATGGGATGCAGAGCACATGGTATGGCCTTACAGGTCACAGCTGGGACCTGCTGTTTCAGAAGCCTGTCATATACCATGTTGCCTGGCATAACAAAGAGTGTGTATGAGCACACTGCATTTTGATGTACATATGCGTAGATGAGTAGGAATGCAGGATCAGCAGTCAGCATCTGGGCAACTGAATCCTCTCTTTCTTGCTCTGGCAGACAACCATACAGTAGATACTAGTTCAGAAGAGTCCATAGATCATCCTATGTCACCAGACATCATAATTCTCAACACTTAAGAGAGATTTAAGATTTAGTAACAGTCTGAAAGCAGCACCTGTAATGTGTCACATGCAGAAAGCAGGAGAGCGGAGGACATTACTAGCCTTTCAGGTATGCATGCTAGCAAAATATTTGTAAAATTAACTCCTGTGTGATCCCAAGAAGCTGATCATGCCCTAAATTACTGTTGGGGCAAATAAAACCCCTCTGATCCCTGCTAATCTGAGTTGGAGGACAGATGTCCTCCTGATCCTAAATCTGATGAATGGCTTAATCCTTTGTGTGTGAGCAGGACACCATTCGTCTGAGAAATTTACGTCACTAGGAACACAGCTGTACTCTGTTTACATCCTGTTTTTCGTGTCATCCCATTTCCAGAAGCCAAATGATAGACTAAGGAAGCAAAAGAAAATTTCTTTGTGGTCCACGTAAGTTAGAGTCTTGAACCATGAAGTTAATACAAGTATAGTGCAGACACCCAGCAATCCAGTTGTCTCTCAAAACTCTTTGCATATGCTTGAGGATTGGATTCCCTAGGAATCACATCACAGAATCAATTTCCTGGGTTTTTGAGTTCTCTTAATTTAATTTACAATCCTTTCTGTAAGTACGTCTTGCTTCCTACATTTCTTGCTCCCTGATCACATTTACAAAGCTTTTCCAGAATTTCATTCTTGAATAAATAAAACCCTTCCACTTTCTAGTCCAGATCTACTTGCGACCACTTTATTGCAACAAATGAATCTGCCAGACCAAATGCTGAGAACTTCTGAGCTGAGGTCCTAGCAAGCCAAAATAACCCTGTGTCTTTTTCCATGTGTACCTGCACCCAAGCTAAATGATGAGTTCAGATATGTAAAATTTTACAAATTTTAAGGTCTCTGTGATATCAAACACCTGAAACTTTGAGCAGGAAGATTTTGAATGGAAAGCAAAAGAGGACTCGAGAATCTTGTGTATCTGTTCTCCCAGCTCTCAGCAAGTGCTGAGTTCCAATAATCTCTGTCACCTCACTGTGTTTTCCACAGTGCCATGTCATGGCTATTTTATATAATTTCCTTAGACAATATCTGCCAGCAAATGCACTTACTTTTTCTTCAACTATTTTTAACCATTTCTAATGTATTTATTAGTATTTCTCACTGCTGTAAATTGTTTCTTTTGTCCCTGAAATTGTCCACTGACTTTAATTAAACCCATGAGCCTAGAGAATTTGACAATTTAATTATTTTAAATGCAGCCTTATTGCCAAGCAGGGTTTCCCTGCAGCCCTCCCAGCTGTCGTTTTTATAGAGGAAACAGCTTTGGGTGTCATACCGTTAACTGCATTCAGGTACTTTTCTTCAATGGGCATGGCATTTAGCGATAATTGAAATTAACTAATTTAAATGACCAGCCAGTGAAAAACAAATACAAACTAAGCCTAGTCTAAATAAAAACACATTCTTCAGTGTAATCACTCTTTAAAAAACCCTAATAATTAATCAAGGCCTGTTGTACAGAAAATATAATCTGTACAGATCTGTATGATCTGTAATTGCCACACTTGAAAAGAGAGAGTTCTACAGTTTGGAATTTTTGTTTTCTTTTTTCACACAGGATAAATTTTTTATCTCATGATCCAAATCCTTTATGTTTTCTGTAGAATACTTGAAGTGAAACAATGCATCTTTTGCCACTGAAAACAGAATAAATGGGTCCCCGAAGGATTTATTTTAAGTCAGATGCATTTGTCATTCTATATTGATAATCTTTGCACTTCATTATCATATTCAACTCACCATTTATATGCAGATGACACAATCATTTATGGTAATATATTATACTAGAAGAAAGCTTAATATTATCTTCAAGCTGATTTAAATGAGCTTTAAGATCATCTGGCACAATCTAAATTACTATTAAATATTAATGAAACAAAGATCATATTATTTGGCTCAAAACAGAAGTTGGGTAAACTGAACAACTGGCAATCAATGCGACCTTGGAGACAGTTAGCAAATGTCAATTGTGAAGAATATGGATACATCATTTTTCATCGTATGACTAAACTATTGATTAGCTGTGAAGATTTGAAAGAAAGCCAAGAACTTTATTTGGGCTCAGAAAATTTGTTGACTTAGGGGAAAAGAAAAGATTTGTTTTCTTGCATTTTCAGTTTGTATTATGTGCTTTGGGTTTTGCCGATTGCTGCATAATGTTTGTTAGGAAAGATAAAGCATCTTTAACTTGGTTATCTAGGCAAATTTGCTTTGAATTATACATTTCATAAACATCACTGTCATTTTAGCAACAATTGGCAAAAAAATAGAAAACTGTCAACATTTCAGTGGTACGTTGTCCTTCTACTCCCTCCCTCCTCCAATCCCCTATCTTCAGATAAGTTACAACCTTCAGTCTTCCAGCTTTTCTGAACAGAAAACATAATACAAAACCTGGTATCTCTACTTCTTCATCTGGAACTATACAGCTGTGAATTTGATAAAGTGAGTCAGGTGATTCAGGTAGATGCAGTATTTTGTATGTGTTTATTTTTGCATAGGTCTGATCCTGTGATGTCCTCAGCATGTTCTAGCAGACATGAATTCATGGCAGTTTATGTCAGTTCCCAAGATGACAGATAAGGGACTTAGTACTTTCCAGGAGATGTTTTTACTCTTAGAGACTCAAGTCTATAATCCCACAGTGAAGAAGAAAAAACCCTGACCTCTGTATTTTTCGGTTTATTAAAAATGCAGAAGACCTCCTGCATTTAAACACTGGAAACTCAACTCCTCTTTTGTGTAACAAGATGTTTCACACTAATACATCCATTGTGCCAGAAATGCCAGCTCTTTTGACATTATAATGAATCTCATGGTATGAGATATTGTTTGTTGTTACCCTCTTTCTGCAGTAGACATAATCAAGAACAATGTGGAAATGTTTTCTGTTCAGGACATCTACTATTTCCTCTTAACATTTTGCTAGTCTGTGCTGCATCAAGCTGGGCAGGGTTTTCGTTGGGCGTTTGCATTCAGGAAAGGGATCACAGCCATTTATTTGACCCTTGTCTGGATCTTTACTACCCTTCTGTAAAGAGACTTTCATGTAGTTTCAGGAGATGGAGGACTACTCTGACAGCAAGAAAATATGCAGGGAAAGAGGAGGATGCAGACATTCGATTTGTGTGTTTGGGAATGAGGCAGGCTTAGAGGGGCAGAGCAGCTGGGGAAATGTAGGGCAGTACAGAAAAGTGAGTTAAAAATGACAGTGAGGGTTAGGATAATATAATGGGTCTGGGAAAGTCATTGTGGGAAAATTTGTGCAAGTAGGAGGCAGAAGAGTCTAGGTGAGTGGAGGGGTAGGTGCTCAGGTAGGGGCACAGGAATAAGTGGTAAAGAGGAAAAAGAGAGGAGGATAAAGCAGTGAAGTAGAAGAATAGTGTTGGAGGAAATAAGGCGTGGGCAGGGTAAAGTTTCTTGCCGAGATTACCAGAAATTCAGGTCTAGAGGAAGGATTTATTGGGTGATGAGTTGGGACAATGAATACCAAATAGGACAATCTGATGTCCAGTTCATTAGCTTACCTGGAACAAAATGTCTGGATAGGACCTGCTGAAATTATGGATGGAAGAAAGAGCAGGGGAGAGGGAAGAGTTTGTATCTTCCCTGCTTCAGGCATTTGAGAAAAGTTGCTGGAATCTCTGTCAGAGCAATTGCGGGGAGGAGGAAATTTGTGGTTTATTTATCTATTTAAAGTTATTTTCTAATTCAAAGTCAGTATGTCACATGTTTCAAGTACAGATGCCTTCCCTAGGAGGTAAAGTAATCAGGCAGACTTCTACCAAAATAACTGGTGAATTGGTTTTGGAATTAGCCTTGCAACTAATTTCAAAAACTAATTCAGCACATTGGATGATAGAGTTTCTTGATTAGGTAACGCCATTTTCCCAGTCCACCTAGACCTGTCCTGGCAAGACACTTAAATAAATTTTCTTGTCCCTCTGTGCCACCAACTCTCTTTGAAAGGATGGGAGAATCCCAAGAAGGGGCCCAACTCTGAATAGTGAAGCTATACTTCTATATCATCAGTAAAAACCTTGTTCCACACTGTAATCACATCAGGAGGAGGCTGTTTTGAGCCTGTGCATGTTACCTAGTGATAATATAAGGTTCCTAATGAATACAGATATTCTTCAGTGTGATTAATGTTTCTACTAGCCACTTGCTGTTTAGGTAAGAACCAGGCCCGTGTTGCAGTCACGGGTGCTTGGGAGTGCTGCTGCGAGTTCGGTAATGAATGAGCTCTGACTTTTGCTGCTTGGGTTTGCCAGCACCTTTGCTGCCAGATGAGTATGATTCTTCCTGCCAGAGAGTGATGATGCTGCATTGCATCCCTGGGCTCGTTCTGCATCCCCAGAGATGTCTTTTCCTTTGGCATGTGAACCAAAGACCCTCGTGCAGGCAGGTTTTCTGTCTCACCCCTGTCTGAGGACAGGAGACCATCTTTTTTTCACTGAGGGGACTCTTCCCCTCTGAAGTATGTTACTATTCTTTGTTTTTAAATAATATGTTCTCTCCACCTCCCAGTGAGGTGGAGGTCACCTTCAGCCTTCCTCCGTTATAGTCCAGTTAGAAGTTCATTGCTCCATTAGCCAATCAGCTGTGCCGTCTTACCCCACCCCTGTCCCACTTCACCTGTAGCGTCCTTTCCATTGTCTGACCTTCCCCACATTCACGTATTGCTATCTCTCTAATTATTCCAAACTCTCCTAGATTTAACAACGTATATGCTTGATTTTCCACTTTTCTAACTCTTACCCAAATGTTGCACTTGATTTCCTCACTGGGTGTATTCTGGCCAAGGCGTCATAAAGCATCTACTTGCTATTGGCATTCAGGGCTATTGCCTTAACTACATCCAGTCATTGTACCTGAAAGAAGCACCTTTACCTGAGTAGCCCAGCTCCTCACAGAGCAGTCGGATCCTTTCCTTGCTATGTAACTGGGAAGCCTGAGCTTTATGGAAAGGCCATGTCTGACTATAGTGATAGTGAAGCGACCAGGCTGCAGCCCCGATCTCAGCCTGGCTCACCGTTGCAAATGGGAAGGAGGCAGTCCCTCTGCTGCCAGCCTGCTGACCTCTCCGTTCTCCACTGTCTTCTGATGGATGTTGAATGCTTCACATGAATCTAGAAATCAAAGGAACTTGTGAGGGAGAGGGGAAGCTGGAGAAGAGGGCATCTGGGTAGAATTTTACTGGGGCTCATGAGCCTACTCAAGTAATAAATTTTGGCAGCGCACTAATGCTGCTTACACTCCTTTATTATAGAGAAAATGGAAACCTTTTCAGACTGAGATGCTTAAAATAGGCTCCTAAATCGATGCTTAGGCATATAAATAGAAGCACTTTCTTTTTCAGCAATGCTGAGTGTTCTGGAGATGCCAGTGTGGAAGAAAATGCTTTGTGTACAAAAGTGCATTATTAGAAAATGTGGAGGTTCAAGGATTGTTACTTACAGACAAGCATTAATCTTTTTTGGGGTCAGCTGGGCTTGGCTCACCTTTGGCCTCTACCTTTCATGTTTTTATTGATGATTTGATGTAAAAGTAGCATCTGTTATTAGTAGATATTTACGTCTACCATTTGGATCTAACTTTATCATGAGATCGGAAAGTGAAGGTCTTTGCAAGTTTCATAGTATTGCACTTCTGTTGCATGCTTTTTAGAGATGAAATGTCTGTTGCCATACCTCACTGATCCTTTGGCTGACTCCAGCTCTCACAGAAACTGTGATTCATGAGGCTCCTAGTTTTTAACGTAGTGGTCCCTGCAATCCTTTCTAAAGGAGTGCAAGAGAAATGTAGTTGAAGTTATTGTAACCTTAACCTGTACATACCAATATCTACATCCAGAAGGACCTTTTGTTTGGTTGGTTTTGCTTTTCTCACATGGATTCTGGGGGGGAACCTCACAGTAAAGCAGCCACCTTCCCTGATTCCTTCTGTCTCCTCCCTGTCAGCCTCTATGAACATTTTCTGTAGAAATTACCCTACTGTGAAGTGAGCAGGCTGCTGTGAGGATGGACTTGTTTTTACCTGCACACTCCACTCCATGCAATAATGCAGGATGGTGAATGGACCAGGATGCCGTATCTAAGCACTGATGAACACACCCTCAGATGTACCTGATGCTACATGAGTTATGGGCACATTTACCTAAATACAGGTTTTGGCCCCAAAGCTTAGTCACTGAAATGAATTTTTGAGGTGTCTGGGAATGCTATAAAATTACAGCTTTTTTTTTTTTTTTGAAGTCAGTGCCACTGAAGTTGTAACTATGAAATGCAGCAGAAAAATCAAACCACTCTTTCACCTCTTCACCTATCTGTGTAAACTCTTTCACCTGTCTGTGTAAAAGACAACTTAGTAAAATGAATATAGTCCATAACAGCAATTAAAAATAGGGTGGGTTTTTTTTCATTTCCTTTGGAAAGTGAAAGCAAGCTGAGGTAGGTACTGGCAAGTATGAATCCTAAGTTGTTTCCCTGCAAAACTTCTGTTTGGCTCTGATTAATTCCTCTTTTAGGATCATGAAGATTCTGTTTCCATTTGTTTTTTGTTTCTTCTTAGAACAGATAATTTCATACCACAGCCTTCATTCGCATAAACAGTCGAATCCATGAGGTTATTTGTATTAGTATAGCCTGCAGGTTAGACTCTTAAAACAGAATATAACCAAATTAATCACAGCTCAAAAAATTACAATTTTTATATGCTTAGCATATTTTACAGAAAAATCTTGTTGTATTCTTTCTACTAATGCAAAACCTCAGATAGATACCAATCAGCTGCCTCATACTCAGGAGCCTAGGTTATTCTTTAGGTCAAGATTCTCGTCAAATACAATGTCACAAGAACTTATTTCCTTGATGATATATTGTAAGCTGTAAATATATTCTATTCCATGTGGTTTCCATATTAGAAATAAAGGATAAGAGTTCTCTCATATTTCCTCATGTGTTTAAAAATGTTCTTATGTGGTAGAATTATGACAATATTTTGTGGTTTATTTGGAGGTGTTTGGGTTATTTGTTTCTTAAATGTTTAATGGCAAGTTGAAGACAACTTTTCAATGTTATAAAATTTGAAAAAGTGGCAAGGAAATAACTTTGAAAGTTCACAAAGAGGTTATAAAGAAGATATAAAGAATGTAAAATGTTATAGTAAGATTTATAGTCATTTGCTGAAAGCATTTAAATATATTGACCTTTTTGTTAGTATAGGACTTTTATTATTAAGTGAATACATGCTTGATTTTAATTGCTTCTTTCATGTAAGAGTGATTTTATGAACTTGAGCTTATAATGATTAACTTAGAAATCTTACATATGACGGGCAGTTGAGATAAACTTAAATTTAGATGAAAGAAAGGTGAACCCATTTGTGATTCAAACGGGGACATAAAACAGATGATACTGATTATATCGGTGGGTATGGAGATAAGTCATATCCTGGGAGTGACACCGCATAGACTGCAGGGCAGGTTTTCTTCTAGCTCAGATTGCTGGGAGCCCAAACCAAATATTTACATCACCGAGCTCAGCAAGAATAAGCCAGCAGACCAATGGCCTTTATTAACATAGATTCTTCAAAAGACATAAAGAGCACCATTGCAGGAGTGGTCAGACAGCAAAGTCCAGATCCCTGAACATCTGCTCCTGGTTCTGTATGTGTTATTGAATGTCTCAGTGCCTCTGGTTTCCATTTATGAAATACAACTAATATTTATTTACTTTTTCAAACACTTCAGGATCCAGAATTGCTTGATATTAATAAGCTGTTTGCAAGCCAAGCTCTGGCAAATCTGCTTTGTACTTCTGGCATTGGAGTCACTTTGGCAAGGAAGTGAGGTTGGGGTGACCTGACGTACCCTTGTAGTACTGAGGGAGCTCAGGACTGCTTTGGAGTTGATACATGCTGTCCACCAATACAGACATGCATTTAGTGCAGAGCAGCCCTGAGACAGCTGGGAGCAAGGCTGAGGGCCTTTTAACACACTAGGGGCAAAAGGAGCGTGCCCTTCCCATTGCTGCGTGCAGCAGCGGGGCCATAGGTGGGCAGCATGGACCCTACCCACCTGCTCTGCTCAGGAGAGGGCACCTCCCCACACCAAGGGGTTGAAGAGGATGACAGGTGAGAAATGTGGCCAGTTAAATGAAGGTGAAATACTGGAGACTGCCAGGCAGACTCTTTTGGTAAAAGCTGTGCTACATGTAGGGTTTGTTCCTAATAAACTGGTATGTTAAGCTCTTTCTTGTCTGGTGTTTTCTTAATCTTTTTTGGTCTCCGACTAGGCTTCTTTATACATATCACTCCTTGAAACCCAGTAAGACTCTCAGGGGCCTTACATGCCCCTGTACCTCAAGATAAAATGTGCAGAGATCATGACAATGGGCAGTATTTGACTTTATGTGGTCCTCTCCCACCCCCAACTATTTCATACTTCTGGGCTGCTTGGACCACGGCTGCTGAGTTTGAGTTCTCCTTTCCGTTCCAGTGTTGCTCAGTGGAGGCAGAGCAACTCAAGTAGCTGCTAATGCAGGTCCTCTGATAAAAGGCATTATGGAGACGCAAAAGGGGATACTGTTAGTGTACTTAAGTATCAGTACTATTCAAAGTCTCACACAATAAATGAGATTATGTGTAATTCTTGTTTCTCTTTTCCATAAAATAACAAACTTCTGTTGCAGTGGAAATATTAATTAAATTGCAAGTTAAATTGCTTCTGTTGGATAGCCCCATGTTCTAATTCAAACCTTTAAATGGTGGCATTAGGCTCATTCTACAATAACAGGCCAATATGATGTCAAAGGGAACATTATTTTTCCTGGCTGTTGTTTAGGGGTGAAGAAAAACAGCAAGAACTTGTTTACATGCAAATGTCATCTGTATAAAAAGCAGGGAAATGCTCTAAAGAGAAGATATTATTACAAAGGCATAATTTTCCGGAGGCAGAAAAAACAGAGGAAACATTTTATGGTCATCAGCAGTCTCTCCATAAATCTGTACCATCAGGCATGCTGTGAGGTTGGCATGTGTACTGGTCTAAAAAAAGCCTGAGACCCTCAGCCTGGAGACTAAGAAGAAGGGGAAATGCAAGCAATGTGTCAAAGAATTTGCCGTCTGTGCTGAGCAGAAACCAGATGTTTTTGCTAGTAATTATTATTATGATAATTCATTTAAGTAGGAATAAAATAGGGCATGATTGTTTACTGCAGCCTGTTTTCCCTAGACAGGCTGGGAAATGAGAAAAAAAATCTCAGAGGTTTTACTCCTGGTTAAATGAATAATTTTTTCATTTAACCAGGAATAAATATGGCAACAAAAATAGTTTTCATACATAGTGCATGGTAGCTGTGAATAGACATCATACACTTTTTTTCTTCTAGAAAGTCACCGGGCTGTTGAGGAATGTTAGGGAAGGTCACCTTGAATTTATTTTTTTTACACATCTTGCCTCGTGCTGAAATGGGAGCTGAACAATAGAAAAACTGGAATGTCCAAAGACTGGCAAGGAATCAGAAATAATCTACCTTGGCAAGTCTAGGTGGTCATTTCAGGTGAGAATCATCTGTTGGGAATGGATAGTGCAGGAAAGCCTGTTGTGAGCCAGGCTTCTGTGGGTTATTGCAGGATATTCATTGCATTTTGCTCTAGCATCTCTTACAAATGCTGATTTCACGTGTGGACAAAAGTTTAGAAATATTAAATCCTTCTTAGTTCCTGGTCTTTGACTAGGAACTCTTAGTAAGCAGAAAGTAATTTTTTCCCTCCTCCTTACTCCCTAAAGATATAAATAGCTACCGGTGGTTTTTTATATAGGTTAGAGAATAGTGTCAACTAAGATCTGGTTGATCTGTTTAGTCTGAGAAGAAAAAGTATAGTTTTCAGCTGGTATCCCTTCTGCAAACATTAAGTTGGAAGCTTTGAGACAGTTAAATAAGTCCTATAGAAAAATTAAAATCTAAACAGAGTCTGGAGGAGTTTAATTGAGCAAGTGCATTATTGGGAGTCTCTCTGACGGTGAGGGTTAATTTATCACCCTGAATCCAATCACTTTATAAAAAGCCAGCGTGGGTTTCATTTACTTTGATGAGGTTTATTGCAAGATTCCAGAAAATCAATTTTACTGTGAGCCATATTAAACCCAGGGGAATATAAACACTATATGTACTACACATAACTTTTTGTTATTGCTTACTGGATCACTGGGGAAATTATATGTTTACCATGAAGAAGGGTTATGGCTACGTTCCTTGTCTTGGGTAACTCCCAGCCTGCCCATCGTAGTGAAATAAAACAAAATGGTAGAGTTCAGAATCAGCAGTTAACTTGTCTTCATATAGCCTGAGGTATAGAAACGCTCAGCAGTAGTGACTTGATTTTCCAAAGGGCTTTAAATAACTGTTATGTTATACACTATCACTTTGTTCTTTCGCAAACAGATGGTAAATGCAGGCAATACATATGCTGCTGCTGGTTGACCAAGCCCAGGCAATTCTTGCTCCCAGAGCTTCTTGAGATACAAAGGCAGAACTGACAGGCAGTTAGTTTGGAAATGGTCAAGTTTGAACTGCTGGTTAGGGACTTCAAAGAAAATTTGCAGTTTGCAGGAATTTCTATTGTGTTTACTCTCTTTCTGTCTTCCCTCCCTATCTGTTTTACATACTTCTTGAATTTTATGTGAATTAAAAAATTATAGGAAAGTAATTTTGCACAAGAAGATTATGTTCCCTCTGGCAATAGCAGGTCAGAAACTTATTTGGGGTTGTGCTGAATAGATGATTTCCTGTTTTCCAGTTTTGTACATATCAGTAAGGTCATAACATCTTTCAATTATTGGTGATTTTTTTCTCCTTATCAGGCCTTCCAGATGATGACATACTACTTATGTCGAAGCTGGCATAATGGACTGAAATTAGTGGTTTTTACATGAGGAAATTTAGATTGCAAATAAATATACAGAAGTCATTTCCCATATAAAAAGGCATCAAAATTCAGGAAAGTAAATTTCAAAATCAGATGTGTGTAGCCTGTTTCATGGTGATTTTCATTCTTTTTTTTCCCCAGTGTTGGGCTCTGTTGTACTGTGAGCGGAAATGAGCAGCTCTCTGTGGCTTCAGTGGCTATAGTGAAAGAGCAGAGCAATACATCTGTCTATCTATATTTCTCCACGTGAGTTTCTTAAGAACTAAGATGGGGTATCTGAAAAGTTCTGAATGTAGTTAAATACTCAGTTTTGTCTACTTTTCGAGGGAAATGGAGAGCCTCACTCCCTTACTAACTTTTGAGATTTCTTCCCTAAGATGTAATGCATGTTACTATTCGTAGTTTTGTTTGTACATCATATTTGGTAGTGTTGTAATCCAAAAGCTCTTGATTGGGCCAAACTCCTTGTGAAATATGCTTGGAGTAAGAGAAGAAAGAAGTGAGATCTACCCATTATTTAAAAGTATGAAGTCTATTATTGTTTATAGATGGTTGTAAAAATATTGTAACAATAAATATTGAAGAACAATGGGAAAATTACCTCCCAAAATACTTATCTTAAAATTCCTTCTGATACCTATGTATCTATGTATGTTTATTTGGTGTTTCCAAGGGGTTGCACATGTATGAGTTGGAAGAACGGTTAACAAAATTTGATTCACAGCAATATTGTCAGTAATCTTTTTGCTCTGTGTATGAAAAACGTTACTCTTCTTAATGATCTCTTCTATTAAAATTTCAGATAGTGAAATTTTTAAAAAAATCCCACGACAGACTAAGTATAACACACAAATTCAGTAAAAGAAGAATGATCATGGAGCTTACCAGTTAGCACTCTCATTATCTTGTTGCCACTCTTATCCTTCCCTCTGTCTTGTATGTTGTATTTTTAAGTGTGAGCTCTTGAAGTCTCGGCTCTTTCTTTCAGCGCTGTCTTGCAATTGTTTTTATTATGCAACTGAGTAAAAGTGTGAAAACATACAAGAGCGGTTAAAAAGGAATGAGCACTTGTTCTTATCTTGTGGTGTTCTTCTGAATCTAGTCACTGGGACTTTGGTGCAGGGTGAATTTCAGAAAAAGGATGTGGATTTGTGATGGGCAACCCTGGATTTGGGTTTGATTTTGCAAATCCAGGGTAGAGTGTGTGGCTTTGTATTCTGAACTGCTGAGTTCATTTCAGATTAGATTTAGCTCAGTCGAAGAGAAATCAGGTTGAAATACCAATAGCTTTGAATAACCTATCCACAACATTTCTTGTACTCTTTATAGGTGTGTTTTTTCTTTGTATACAGAGCATTCAAGCAAGCACAAACTAGCCTAGAGCTGCTGAATACAGCAGAAGACGCTTTCTGAATCTGGAGCTTGACTATGGCCAACATATATTTCTGAGGGTGCAGCATGTGGCTGGGGGGATGTCGATATCTTCAGCAAATGAACAAAAGCATGAGAACCTAACACCGTACACATTAAAGATGCTTTGGTATTGATATCTGTACATATCTGTTTATCTCTAACATCTAAAGACTAGTTTGTATGCACGTGGATGTCATACACCACGTACAACAGAATAGTAAAAATCTTTAGGTTTTGTAAAGTATTTTGTTCTTTCCTTCATTCTTTTCTTTGTATCTGTGCACCAAGGAACTAAATTATGCTTCAGTAGCTAAACAAATTATGCAAAATTATACACCATGAATGTTTTATATTCCAAACCCTGAAGCAAGGACTTTCAATGGCTTTATGTCTCCAGCAACCTGTGTCATACCCAGATGAATTCCACAACTGATAAGTTCCCCTTCTTCCTAAAACTTTAGTCAGTTCTTTATTTCATTTTTTTCTTTGCATTTGTCAGTGATTATTAATAGGAATGTCTCAAGGGTTTTATTGTATGTAAGAAAATGGAAGTTACTGCAGTCAGCCTCCTTTCTACTACCGAATGAGGCAGGCAAGTTATTCCCTTTACAATTCTGAATTTATTTAAAATTTCATAGAGTCATATAAAGAAAGTAATGTGGCAAAAACCAGGACTAAGTTTAAAAAACTAGCTGAACCACACTTCATCTGATGCTGGACTGCACCTACTCTGATCTATCTCTGTTTTAATTTTTTTTTGTATGCCAAACTATATATCCTTAGAAATATATTTCCCCTTTTTCTATAAGACTTTAATTACATAACCACACAGACTTTTGTATGGCAGACTGTAGCTATGGTGCACTGGAAAATGAGAGCAGTTTATAGACAATATTTGGAATTTTTCATTATTTAACTAGTTTTAATTAATGATCCCGTCCTGTTTCAATCTAATACTAAGGAGCTGGCATCTTGAGATCACATGCATCTGCCCCTGAAGTGGCTGGCAAAACAGAAATCTTGTAATTATAACTTAACAAGGATTCTTTGGCACTGCTTACTGGTTCCTGGGATGCAGAGCCTGTGAGTTAATGCCATAATTTTGACTCCAAGTGGCACTGAAACAGGGGGTGTGGGTACATTTCAGTGTGCTCATTAATCTTCAATGTGTTCCAATAACTACATGTCATATATTGGCAAGTGCTAGAGTGGGAGTGTAATTTTGGGGGGTAAAGTGAACTATTTACTATTTATTTGATACCACTAACTTTTCAAGATCATGACTTGTACAAAGTCTCCACTAACTTATCCAAAGAATCTCAGCTTACTCTTGGAAACAGTTTTGGGGGTAGTGTACCTGTTTTCTGTCCATCCCATCCATTCTATGCTATTTGTTGATGCCAATGTAGTTCAAAATAAGGTGAAATTTATCAGTTACAATAAAAATACTCACTGCCACAGGTAATGCTAACATTAAAACATTTATGCTTTTATGTTGCGCCTAGTGCTTTAGTATTTTATATTAATCTGTTCGTCCTCTTTTACAGTTGAAATTGAATGTGCCGTAACAGACAATGCAGTTGATGACAGAGGTCCCTGTTTCGAAAGGTGTTTGAGTATTGCTTTGGTTTAGGTATATACTGAAACACTTTCTTTAGCTGGAGCTGTAAAGAGTAGCTATATGCTCTGATGTCTTTTGCTTATACTTGCTCTTATGGGTGTTCACCACAGGTATGGTCCATGCCAGTCAATTAGAAAACACTGCATAGCTGTAGTACTCCTAGATTTGGTCTCCTTATTTTGGTGAAATTTGCAAGGATTGTTACTCAATCGAAACATGTATTATTGTTACTGTCTGCTGGCCATCATGAATAGTACTACTCCAAAATTAGTTAGCCTGTGTTATTAGGTAAACAACAAACAATATATATAACTGTCTCTTACTGCCTGACAGATTGTGTACACGTATCAGTTTAGAATCCAGTATATTTATAGAAAGGAGAAATAACATATTTTGTTTTCATTTTACAAAACTAATCTATGTTAACAAAAAAGTGTGTGCCTCAACAGTCTTTCTATAAAAATGGTCTGATTGTGCATTTTTCTTTGTGCATTGTAGTGATGTTATGGCTTACGTTTGACTATTCAGTGTTTCAGGGGAACATAAAAAATAGAATTTATATTGTTCATTATTTTTACAGCTCAGTGGAAAGTGCAAATAACGTTTATAAAACATAGATGGCCAGATAAAATTATAAAATATTATTGATGAATTAACCTGACATCCTGATCATATGAACACAATGTTTGGTTTTTACTACAGGATGTCAGTTTAGACTGAGAAAGCACGATGCTAATATTACAATCTCCTGATGATTTTATGGTATTTTGCCTTTTAAAATGGCTTTTACATTGAAATATGGAATGGTCGCTAATGTCATAACTGATCCCATATATAGGATACAGGATTGCAGAAATACTACCTCTAGACCTGTGTAAAATAAAAAACCTGATGAAGAAAATTCTATTTAAACAGTTCTAAATACAGGACCTTTTTGAAGAGAGAAATGAAATGCAATGTTTTTAAGAGGGAGCTTAGCGTGGCTTAGCGTGTGTAACAGAAGGTGTAAGGAAAGTGGATGTATTTTAAGTAAGAAATATTAAATGCTTAATCTACTTACTTGAAAAAGCAAATTGCAATTGTCCTGTCCTTTATGTACTTACAAATGCAGTATTTATTTGTGCAAATTAAATAAATATTTCAGAGGAAGGAAAAATGTGCACAACTTTATTCAGAAGAATTTTACAACAGAAAAGTGAGATTTTGAACAGCTTTTAATAAAATGGTTCATATATATTGGTTGCTTTTTTTGATGGACTTTTTTAGAAACATTTAAGTGTGAGCCAGTTGGAATAACACACACAGCTGCAGGAAAATAATGCAAATTTTGACATTTGAGGTTCAGTAAGTTGAAGCTTTGTTAACTTTTATACCAAAAAGCTGGTATTTTGTTGCAAGCAAGCAGTGGAATTAAAGAGACTATGCACTGACCCTTAAAGCGAAGAAAGTGAGGAGGTGTTTGGTTTTCCTGAAGCCTGAGCGTTTAAGTCAACTGACAATTATTTACTCTTTTCTGAAGAGAACTACTATTTCTACATTTTTCAAAACTTTTTTTTCTCTGTCTTTCCCACACTATATCTTTAATATATTAGACCCAAGTTATTCAGAGGATTGTAAAACAAATAGAAGCCCAACTCCTGTTAAAATCCAATGGAAGTTCAATATCTTCCTTCTTCAAAAATCCCAGCCCACGTGATCAATGTATCTTTTTTTAAAAAAATCTTCGGCATTGTTATTAATTGTAACACAAAAACTTTAACAAATACACAGTCGGGGAGTGTAATTTAGATGAGGAGGAGTTTGGATGTTTGAAGGAGGATGATTAAATGGTTTGAATTAAGCTGTGAAACATATTCTGGCTGTGGGAGGATAGAATTTGGCAAGAACGGGTTGGCAGGACAGAGGAATTCGAAGCTTGAGTCTGACTTCGCCTGTGATTCAACTTTATACCAGAGTGGGGGGAAAAAACTTGAAGAATGCCTGTGAGGATCATGGAGGAATGAATACCTGCACAGGGAAGAGGATTTCAGTATGTCACTGTCACTCACCTTTTTGACCTCATGTGGGAACAGGTGAGAAGATAGGGAAGGAATATTACCATCTAGATGGATTTATTAACAGCTATAATATAGAGGCTCTTAAGAGAGAGATTTGCTAAGATATACTTGTGCTACAATTCTTCTAGGTATCTTAAGGGAATTGAACATGTAATAAAATCCTTTTGAATGTAGATCATTGGAACTTGGGTTCACTGCTAAGTTACTAAGTTCAAACCAAAATCAATGTATTCAGTGATAATTATGCATTAATGATGTGTTCCAGGGAACTCAGGTGCTCAAGTAGTTATTCCAAGCCTCTTTAGTTTTTCTTCTTGAGATAGCAGTATGGGTTTATTTTTCAACTATATTCTTCTTGTTAACTTGAATTTAAATGGCTCCAGCCCACCCTAACATCAAAACAAATGTTTGTATGTATTTGATACATGTAAGATCTCTTCTTGTCTTTTAAGGTGCTAATGTGTCGTTCTTTGAATGATCTTTTGTAGCTCTAGGAACAGCATTGTGTAAGGAATTGTGGCGTTTGATATTTACTGCCAATACCATTTAACACTGATTCAGCATTTAAAACTGGCCAGCTTCACCATCTTGAGTTTAATATTCTGTTATACGAGGTTTTCATTTGTAGTGAGAAATCAAACAAAAATTTTTTACGGATGTGGAATGCCAAGACAGGTTCCCTCTTTTACCTTTTTCTTCTGAAGCTCTAAGAAGGGATTGGTGAAGAGGGTGTGAGGAAGCATAGCAGAGCTGGAGGCTCCCCTTGGTCAGGCAGACCTCCTTTTAGGAAGTTGCTAACCCATATGGTACACTTGGGATAGCTAAATTCCAGCACCTAAATGTGTAGAATTGTAGGAAGTATCTGATTTCCAGTCTTTAAGGATGGGGCAATTCACAGAAGTCTCTAGATCTGTGACTCCCCAAGGTCATCTATTCCCCGTAGCAGCTTGCTATAGAAGGAAAGATCCAAGCTAAAATTCTTAGTAAAGAAATCATAGGATAAGGTGCCTTCAGGTCATTTTAGAAAGCTTTCTTCCTCCCCAGGTCCCACGGAAATTCAGCTCTGCTACCAAGTTGAATGTTGTACTGGTTTTCAGCCAGGAGAGTTGGAAGGACTGGGGGTCACTGATCAAGGATGTTTCGGAGAGATGAAGCAGTTGCACTCTGGGAGTTCTTTTAGATTGGGAATCCAGTAATAAGCTTTCTATAGTGAGACTCTGCTGTTGCTCACATGACATGTTGAAGGACGAGGTCTGTCCTGAAAGGTAGAAGCACTTGATTTCATTTCCTAATGTGTACATCCATATGTAAAAGGCCAAATTTTGCCTTTGAGGCACAAAACTTGTACAGAATGTAAATTAACTTCAAACTGAAATAATTCATGGTTCTGAGGAAAAATAACATAATGGTTGTTATAACCATATTTATGAAATGCTAAACTTTAACACACAGCAATCAGCCAAAGCTATAAGGCAGTGTAAAAGACTGCACACTTAATAATTGTAAATGTTACATGAGTGCGAGTCGCTTGATTAAATTTATTAGAAATGTGTTACAAGCATTTTAAGAAATAAAGCATTTATCACAAAATGATGATTTCTTCACTTAAGCTCATTAGGAAATCACACATCAATTCATGCATAATTACAGGGGAATTTCTGCCACTCACTACAAATCATTACCACATTAGCTAAAGTTGACTTAATTTATCTGTGATTTGGAAAAGGTGGTATCTAAATAGGAAAATTAGCTTATACAGAGCATGAAACTATCAACATCGGCACAAAGGACTTAGCCTCCCCTTATTTGTTAGACAAAGATGCACCTTTTAACTCTTTTGTATGTAAAGCTCGTACTTTTCAATGAGCTCTAAAGCTTTTCTTTCCATGTCAGAATCCCATATTATGGATCCAGTGCCAGGTACTTAATGAATCGTTGGTAGTCAAGGCACGTATACTTGCGCCAGACATACTCATTGTTTTTAATGATCATTGCAGTTTGAGATTGAATTGAAAGGGTTTGGGGGAGGCTGGGAGATGGGGAAGGAACAAGTTTTGCAAGTGCTGGTAAGCTAGTCCCGCAGCAGCAGAGCAGAAAATGAGCATTCTGCCAACACCCGCAGCATTTATGCTGCACTGTGTTTACATTCCCGCGATGTTTACAGTGGACATAGGTCTCCCGTGGCCTGTTGCACCTTCTTTATTTCCCAAACTTTGCATAAGTTTGAGGATGGTGTGTAATCGATGGCATCCAAGCTAATGGTGTGACTGGTCACCATGTGTTTCTTTTACAGATAGTTTGCATGTTTTCTGTTTGTTAGTTCGCAAATACTCTTGTGAAGGGGTACGTTAGGCTCAGGATAATTAGGCTGTGTGGTCATCTGTCCAGGAGGTGTGTAGAAATGTAGTCTGTGAGACTCAGGCCTGTATATTTAGGGAGAAATTGCTCTGTAACTTTACAGCCTTTCATTATGTGAGGCATGACTTAGTTCAGGCATTTCCCTATTCTGTATTCAAGTGCTGTATCATTCTTACTTTGGAAAGTATTTATGTCACAGTTATTGACTCTAATTAGAAGGGGGTTTTGTCTTTTTTAATCTGGGGCATTTCTGTGATGCGCCTTACAGTTATACCTCAAGCAGTCGCGTTGGCACCTTGCAAGAAACAACGGGCTGTGCATGGAGAAGTGAAGGAAGGCAGATGAAGAAAGGATGAGCAAAGTCAGATTCTTTCTAAATTGGCTTCGCTGTCAGAAATAATGTACCTGGAAATACACTCTCAGTTTTGCAGTGAAGTACTGATACTTTGTTTTCGGCAGCCCTCCTGAGGGGTTCTTATGTGTCCTTTGTTTGGGGCTTTTGTATAAGCTCGGGATCTGCAAGTTGAAAGTTATGCTCCTCCTTCCACATTAGTACCTCACATTTATATACTGAAGCATTGTTTCCTGTTTCTTTCTGAATTTATCTCCCTGGCAACGTGAGCCACTTGTGATTCTTTTGCTAGTAACTTTTTCCTTCATTTATGGGCTCAAATACAATTTTCAGGGCTGTTATTTTCTGAGTAAGATGTGATGTTGAATCATATGCGATAAGTTAATAATTTTCAGTGGCATAAGCACATTTTAATGTTGTTTTTCACATCCTTTAGTAAGGTAGGATGTGGGGTTGCACGAGTTGGCTGTGCCAATGAAATGGCTTGCTGCTGCCAAAAGGGGTAGTCCTGCTCCCTCCTCCTTTCTGGTTCCTGTCTGACCCTTTGTTGAGCTGACTCGACATACTAAACTGACAGAGAAACGTTCACTTTATTTTAAAAAAGAAAAAGCTTTCCTAACAGTGTTGCATCTTGAAAAGCTCCTTGAGAAGTCCACCCATTTCAGTGCCTTTGAATTAATGGATTGGTTCAGGTGTCTTAAGAAACTGTACATATATATAGTCGCAATATCTCTTGAATGTGTTTTAATAATATTTTTTTTATTATTGTTCCTTGTTCTATTATGATAAATAATAATTTCATGTAAGAATGATGATTGCCATTGAAATGGATGAATATGTTATAAAAATAAAGTAAATTTGACAAGAAATCTTCCACTTCCACTTTCAAAAACTGTAAGGTATCCACCTACATCCTACATTTATAACCATATAATTATATCACAGTATCTTGTTAATACACACATTGTCTATCCGTTTAAAAACAAAGGTTAGAGAAGGGCTTCTTAATTTGTGCAGCTCTTACTCTTTTAGGGAATTTTCTTTCTTTAATCTTGGGATAGTCGTTTGTAACCAAATTAGTGATTTGATATACTGAATGAATCAGGTTCTTAATCTCATTGCACATAAAATGCTATATGCAGAATTCATGTTTTCAGCTTTCATTGCTACTGGAATTTCAAGTTGCTTTTGATTAATCTTGAAGTGGGCATTGCATCCTAGGTAGGAGGCAGTATATTTGACAAAGAATGCCAACTTTGGCAATGGATGAAGACATTGTAATGATAAAAAAGAAGGGAGGGGGGAGAAATCCAAGAAACCAATCTGAGCAGCCATTCTACTGCGGTGACAGCAGCAGTTTAGTACATTGTATCAAAATGAATGGGCTTTGCATAATTGATTTCAACATACTAGTAGCCTGAGGTCTAAGCTGCTCTAACCCAGAATTTATTAGCCATGCTACAAAGACAGGAGAAAACTGTGCAATCTGCTACAGGGGAGGTAGAGAATAGCATTGCTATTAAAGTAAAAGCTTTAAAAGTAGGACAGAGCTACTAAGAGAAAGCCCTTTTATATATTTATTGGGGTTATTCTGTTCATCTCATTCAAATATCATAAAAAGCTATTTTAAAATCTTTGTGCAATACCAAATACTAAGAATTAAAATCTTACTACTCAGTAGGTTTTATTGCCTAATTTGAGCGGCATCCCTGCACAAGGGTAATAGCTGTGTTGTGAGATCTCTTGTAACTGGGATGCATTTTGAATAATCTCAGCAAAAATACAGATGCAAAAATAAGTAAGATGCTCTTATGGGATCCACTTTACTTGCTTTTTGTTGCACATTCACACACTTATGGATACTAGTTTTATTTAATAATGTTCTGCTCTCCTGCAAATCAACAAGTACATTTCTTGGAGCTTCCTGAAGAGAAGAGGATTATGTACATCACAGAAGCACATACAACTATATTACAGAATGTGAAAACACTAATAGTTGGATGTGAAGTTATTGTGTTGAATGAATGAGAATATGTAATTTTAATGTCCTGTTTCCTTGAAGCATTGTAAAAGTATGTTACTGCATGTTGTTTGTTTTGCTTTGCCTCTTCTGGATGGGTACTTGGGAGCGTAGGGAGAGACTGGATTCATGCAACAGACTCCTGAAAGTAAAGTGATATATTTGATAGAGGAAAAAATAGATTAATTTTTTTGACTAGAATCAAAGATGGGTAGTTGCAGGTGAAGGACTGGGAAATGAGATTTGAATGAACTAATGTGTTCAGTGTCAGGATTCCCAGGCTATTAGATGACTTCTTTAGGAGACCACGACAAAGCTCTTCATTAGTGTTCGTTACGCTTCATCCAGCAATGTGAAATATTGACAGTGGCTCCTTTAAACATGAGTATTCTGCATAGATCAGCATCAAGCACCTTAATTATGCCCTTGCTCATATATAAGGAGCTAAATGGTAATAAGAAGAATATTGTACATTTATCAGTAGTGGTAGTGTTTATTTTGAGTGGATCCGGTGCTGTGATTGACTGAATGAGGTTCAGTACTCTATAATTAGCAGACTTTATAACCTATTTTTAAAAAGTTTGACTAAGGAAAGTTTGAGTAAATAGAATTCGATGTTACTGGAAATGTTTTATTCATTTATTTCTTTTATTTGCACTACTTTCACAGAATCTTTATAACCTTGACAGAACTGTAGAGGTTGCTGAAATATCCTATATTGTTGAAACAGAGACTACCTCAGAAAGACAGTGATGTGAGTCTGGTAATTTTTGTTCGGTCTTAGGCTACTTAAGTTTGTGACATCCCTCACAACAAAGAGTTATGAATAGGTTCAGGTGACCCATTCTAGTGGATGTATTGATCTATAGGACCCATTTTTAAGTATCTTTTCTGTTCTGGTAAAGCCATCAATTTGTTTCAGAGCTTGAATCATGATTTTTGAGATTTATGCTGACATTGTTGAAGGGGAAGAATATAGACCGGGTTGTAACAGTTTTAAAAATATTCCGATATTGTTCTTGAGAATGTCTGGCAGAGCCCATCAGGAAAAAATTGTGTGGCAGTTCAGCTTTGCCTTGCACAGCAGGTTTGTCTGATGGTTAGGGGAAATCGCTGTTAATAATAATAGTGATAATAATAATAATAATAATACGATGATGATGATGAAGGTCCTGGATGTCTGGTTGGAAGCAGCAGCAGGCCTGCCAACTTTTTTTGCTTGTTTGCAAAGAGATTTAAGATAGATTTAATACTTTTTTACATTAAAATGATCATTAATGGACATTTTGGGTTAGTGTAATGTGCTTTTTCCATCAAAGAAGCCTTGTCAAATGTTGGTGAAAAAACTCACAATTCCAGTAATTCTTGATGTGGAATTCTTGCTCTGTGGAGGTCAGTATGTGACATACACAGATAATTTCTTAAATTGTCTTCACATCTTTTTTTCTGAAGTTTGTCCCTCAGAAGAGGAGACAGGCAAAATAATTAGGTTCAGTTTTGAAATGCAGAAGCCAATTGTGCGCTGTTTTGAGCACCATCGAAGCATACTAACATCAGCGGGGAGCGAAGAATCCTCAAAATGAGTGGTCACAGGAACATTGAACAAGAAGGAAACACATACCCTTGTTTAATTCCTTTCTGTTTCAAGTGGCTTGCAACATTTGCCCACATACAGACATCTTTACCAGCTTCATCTTGGTGGAACAGTCTTCTAAATAACCGTTTTCAAATATTTTGAAGAAACATGGAAGGGGAAATACAGATAATTTTTGATATGAAACACAGTCTATGCCTTCTTGCATAGCTGGTCATCGAATCTGTTTGCAGACCTAGTAGGCCAGCCTGTGCTCGTCCGGCAGAACAAAACAGTGCTGACATAAAACAGTGGCTAGATTTTCAAGGGTGATGTTTACAGTAGCTGTAATGGCAAGAATGTGGAGAAAGAAATTAAAAAGCTGAGTGTTTATGTGCTAATTATGAATGAAGATAGTGTAATCTGGTGCTTTCTGTTATAGAGAACTCGTTTTAAATTGTATACAACTTTTCAAATTACAAGCATTTGGGGTGAACTTCTTCAAGCCAAGTGTCTGCCTCAGGCTGCATTGTGGGAGGGTTTCAAGTAAGTTTGTCCGTTTCTGAGAACGAGTTTAAGGAGCGTAGATGTTTTGCCTATCTTGAAATAAATGCATACCTGTTTTGCTTTTGAAGGTCTAGTCTGTTTTCAAGCAGAGACTCGAAATTTGTCAGGGCATCCATCCAAGTCTACATTTAACTATGTTAAGTTCTCCATTTTTGGTCAATTTGTGAGCCTCTGAAAATCTAAGCTAGCTTGCACAGCAGGCAGATTTGTCAGAACCTAATGGCTGAGTTCAAGATTCACAAAGGTGTTCAGTCTTCTGATGAGCTGTAGATTTGGGGGGTGGGGAAGTAGACATTTAGGTAGGAGCTATAAGCATAAATACATTTGTACATATTGCTCTAGGGCTCTGAAGGTTCTGTCTCCACGCAGCACGCCCTGTCCCTTCGGGTATTTTTGATGCCCACTCAACTGAATACACTTTATCCTAAGGCTTTGGGGTCTGAGTTGGTTGCTCTCCGTGTTTAATCTTTTCCCGTTGCAGCAGTGTGCAGTGCCAGGACTGATTTTCCTCTTGTCTTCTCAGAGCTCTTGCTGTTGCAGCCTGAAGGAAAGCTGGTATGACTGCATGTGGAGGGGGGGAGGTTGGGTGCAGGAATCCCAGGAGGGGCCTCAGGAATTGGGGAGAAGAGCAAGGAGGGAGGGGCAGGAGCTGGAAAGGGGGGAGGGGTGTGTGATGTAGGTGGAAGAGAAGGTAGGAGAGGGTCTTTGGAGGAGTAGAGGCAGAGGAGGGGGGACTGGTGTGTGGGAGAAGAGGTAGAAGGCGGGGTGAGGGCAAGCAGAGCTGAGATTTAACAGGGCCAAGGGGATAGGAGGGCAGGAGCAAGCAAGATGGTTGCAATAGGAAGAAAGGAGCAGGAGCTGTAGTGGGTGGGTGTGAATGGAAATAGAGGGGAAGAACAGGAATTGTGGCCTGGGGTACCAGTTTTTTTCTCAGCAAGTAGAAATTCAAGAATGAAAGAAAACCAGAATTACGCTTGCTTGGTGACATCTCATGTGCATGTTAAATATTTGGTTTAATGGAATATTTGTAAATATGTGCTTCTGTTAGAGTGTAGGATCTTTGGAGCTCTAATTCTGCTTGATTGTGATTGATAAAATATTGTGTATATTTTTGGCACACTAATGTTTTTATTCTGTGAGAATAAATATGCAATCATTACTGTTTCCTAGTTGCATTACAGTGTTACAAGTTAGCAGCTTTACTGAATCTCTCTCCTGTTTGTTATTTTTGGTATTTAGGTGTGAGGCTCTTTGTGTAGACCTGCAACAGTGGGCTTTCATAGGTGTTTTTGTCTCTGTTAAACACAATAGCTGTAATGAAAAGCTCTTTCTTCCATGAAACCATCTTTGTTTTTTCCTACTCTACCCTAGTTGCAGGGAAAATTAGTTCAACAAAACCATACGTGTGTACCCAGATTAAATCCTTATTTCTATTCCATGATCAGCAGCAAACTGGTGCATTAGTAATAAAGCATACCTCTGCCATGGGGCAGAGCTGAACTCAGAGGCAGGCTCATCCTCCCACACCAGTGCCAGCATTGCTAATTAGATAGCTGCCATGGAGAGCTGTTTGGGGAGGGGGAGCTTGTGTGAGTAGGAGGGGAAAAAAATCTTCCTGTTTGCTGAATACAAGAGTAGATTGGGTTCCCCTACCAGCTGCTGCTCCAGTGTTTTATATTATTTGTTCTCTTACCATTATTTCCCTGTTATCCACAGCTAACTCCCAGTAAAGGCGCCTTACCTCCAGCTAAGAAAGCAAGAGAGAACAGGTATTCTGCCCTGAGAGTGGTCTGACAAGGAGTAGCGCAAGAGCTGTGCAACTGGCATTCCCCTTCTCCCCTCCCCAGACTTCCTGTGCTCACTCATGATTTAACATTATTTCCTTAGGCAGCGAGTGGTCTGGGACTTGGAATATGGAGTTTACATCCAAACAGGGGGAAGATACGTGACGGTGCAAACACAGCTTGCAGTGTGTATCCCCACTCAGTCAACTCTCCTTGGTTTTCTGACTAGTTTCTTATTGACTGTCTCATTTCAGAACACAAAGAACCAGCCTTCTTGAGGAATACCTGTGGCCTTCTGTTGTCTTTGGCATCATACAAATGGAATTCTTCTACCAGAAAATAAAATTACTTACAACTGACATACACTCATTTTGCTAAGAATGTTGGAAGTGATGTTTCCCTGGGTGTTGGATGACTTTGTTCTTCAGACCTGTTAAGAATTAAAGAGAAAGATTCCTCATCATGGCTTCTCTCAGCATAACAATGAGTTTGGCTCTGCCATAGATGATTTTCAACTAGAAATTGTTGGTCTGTTTGTGTACTCATATACCGTAACAGCATATAAAAATTAATGATTTTAGCATGCTTACCTTGAGCTGTCTTGCTTTCAGGTATTCATACACAAAGCTGGCTTAAGGCATCTCAGAATTGAAGGCAAAGTTGTGCTTCTCTGCTCTGAGGATGAAGGCCAGGACAGGAAAGCCATTGCTGCAGTAGGGAGAGAAGCACTGATGTGAGCTACCCTTCCTTCCCTCCCTCTCCAGGTAACTGCTGCCTTACATACTCCAGCCCCTTCCTTGCTCAGTCATGCAGGAGCAGTTGCCAGCATAGCTGTCCTTGCAGAGGTGAGGCGAAGTAGGAGTTGGAGCTATATTGCTCCTGCCAACAGTATAGTACCCTATGGAACAGCTTGCTTTTCCCATGGATATAGGCAGCCCTCCATAAGCAAACCTTTACACTGCAGTTATTAAGAAAAAAGGAATTTGTTGTGAAGCAATAGCAGATAAGAATAAGTGAACAATAATTTTTAGTGCAGTGGTTTGGCTTAGTTGTGCCTAAAGTCTCTAAATCAAGCTACTGGAATCCTTTAAAGTCCTTGAAGTAATGGTTCAAAACAGCTAGTAATTGGCGAGTGGCAGGCAGGATTTCTTTTTTCTACCCAAGTCTCTCTGCTGAATGTTTGTTTCTGCCTGTTGTTGTCTGTATGCTGTTTCATCAAGTAGTAGTTGTGAGCTGACTAAACAAGATGTGCATCATAATCTGCTAGGGAGGGTGGTTTCCTTGGAAGCTGTGAAAGTCTCCACATAGCTGAATTGATACCTAAGCTTCAGCTTCCAAATCTGTATGCAATATCCTGGGTTTTTTCTACGGTTCTGAGCAGCTGTTGGTCCTTAACAGTTTTGATACCCAGCCCAGCTGTATGCATGCCTAAGTAGGACCATATTGCCCTTTTGTGGTTAATGATATTACTGTTGCTTTCAGAGCGTACCTTACCTGCATATGTTCTTAGTTATGCATGTATTGAGTTTAGGAACTGGAAAAGAAAGTGACTTTATAGCTGCCTCTGGGTTGTACTCTGAGCATGGAAGTAGAAGAGGAGCATGCAGTTCTGCTTACTTTGCATTTGTTTTTGCTAATTTAAAGGAAGAAAATCTCTGAAGAAGCTGAAGTGAGTGAGGATGAGCGATTTTCTGAACTTCTGCATATTCAGTTACTGGTAGGTAATTCTTCTGAGAATTTCTTGGATATATACCTACTTGTGGATCTTTAACTCCAGATGCTAATTGAGAAGAGTACTAATTAAACAATGACTATCCTTCCAAACTGCCCCTCTAGAGGGATTTCAAATCCAAAACGGCACAAAGAAAATACCAAGGTGTTAATTTCCCTAACAAAAATGTTGCACAAAGCTGCCCTAAACCTCCAGTCCCAAACTCTCTACAAAATGTGGTTTATTTGAGAAAAAGAATTTTTAATAGGAGATGATACTGAGGATTACATAGTAGTCTGTTACTGATGCTACAGAATAATGTGTGTAACTTCATAGAGGCTTGCCTTTCCCAGACAATGATTTAACATCTTGAAATCAAGTTTATATAATCTAGTTTCCCCATATAATAGATGTGGTTTTGGGAAGAGCACTGATAAAAGCTATTCGTTGATTGAAATGGAAATTCTAAACCACCTTCAGCGAAAGTGTAGGTACAGGATATAAAACCACCTGGTCCCTGTGGAACACAGGAAAATGCAAGTCAGCCATTAAACCTTTTAGTTCATCTATTCCCTCTGCAGATTTTACAGCTATTAAAAAGACCATCTTTAGGGCTACGTGCTAAGGAGACTCTTACCCCAAGCACTATCTAATCCTGCATCTTCAGTGTGGAGATTATAGGAGGGATGGAGACCATTTATGAACCTTAGAGGAACAGGTGCATGGTCAGTACTCCCTCCCCCTAAGAAATTCTGTAAAAATCTTTCTGTAACTAGAAAAACCATGAAGGAAGTGCCATGCTAAAATAGTAAATTTTCAGATAGCAATGGCTGCCTTGTTTAAAGAGATAGTTTTTTAAGGGCAGATAATACTAAAGGATTATATCGTTAGCTGCAATCAGCTAGTGGTTGACTAAACAAAAATATCTTCTGCTGTGATAGTTAACTGACTCTGAACAGTTCATTGCTAAATACTAATATTTTGGAGGGACTTCTTCCTGACCTGGGCAACCACATTTCTGTAGTTGATGGTCTGCATTCAGCAGGAGTTGCTGCTGGCCAGGAGCAGGAACTCCAAAGTGCAGCAGAGAATTGCCTGGGGCAGTTATGGGAAATAGTGAGAAGTTTCTGTTGTCAGAAACTGCAGCAGTGGTTTGAGAATATCATAATACCCAACTGGAGCCTATAGAAATCATTGTCCTTTGATTTTCCTGAGGACATAAAGAAGAAGGTGAAGCATGTGTGAATTCATTTCCCTCGCTCAGTAGGGATCCATGTTTCTGATGACCAGGTTTCTTCTCCGCACCTGGATAAAAGCAGGTGTCAAGGGGGGAATAGCTGTATCATCTCCTTCCCTAACAAGATGAGTAGGCCAGAGTGGTTCAATTGAGAGCCCACAGGGTGCTTTTGCCCCACTGACTGCTTTATTTTCCCTGGAGGAGACAGGGAGTTGCCTCATCAAGAAATACAGCTATGGGGGTGGCATGCTCCCTCCTTTGCTTATTCAGTCTAACAAGGAGTGTCGGGTGATGACTGGAAAGGCATGAGGAGAGCGATGAGGAAGGGGCTGTTGCTGGAAAGGGAAGTTGCACTGCAGCAGCACCTACTCCCCCTATGAGCAGTAGTGGTAGCACCCTGAATCTCTGGGGTGGCAGCAGCAATCCCACCATTTGTTAGAGTGCTGAGACAAGACTTCCTCACAGGTGACAGTGAACATGTCTGATCAGTCAGAAGTATTTCAGACACATTCACAGTGAGTGCACCTGTGTTGTATCTGGTGGGATGGTCTTGTGAGCATTGTGTATTTCTGGGTTTTGCATCTGGCATCCACTTTGTCCCTGAGAAGCAGCGGAAGTTTTTGCCCAGTACAGGCAACCTACAAATCCCATCTAGCCTTACAGCAGGAATGTCAGAGACTTCTTAAGAGAACCCTGAAGACTGTAAGCACCTACTTGATAGAGTGTATAGGATAAGTGGAACTGTACAGAGTAACAGTGTGGTTTGCACAGCATGTGAGTGCACCTATGGAGTGTTCAAAGGACAGAAGGCACCTGGCAATGTTGGGGATACCAGAAGTGCTGTCCCTGATTTACCACCTCCCCAGACACTCCCACTGGCAAGTAATACAGCCAGGCAACTGTTTTGGCTGCTAGGAAGCCCTCCAGGCTTTTTTTACAAACCCTGCCTACTTATCTGAATCAGCTGAATAAAAAGTTATTTTTGTACCTGTGTGCTAACATTGGCTGCTGCTAAAATGATCGTAGAGGTGCTGAGGAGACAGTCTCAGCACCAGCAGTACGTTAGGAAAGGACTGGATGTACTTGTTGGTCAAACATCTTTTTGTCATTTTAGCAATGTGTGATATTAATAAGGCCCCGCAATATTTCCAGGTTGTGTGTGAAGCTGTGTCCTAGGTCAATGATGTGCAGAGAAGAGAACTTTCTTCTGCCCAGAAAAGGATGGTCAGGTATCTGCAGCTTTTTTTCTGGACTGACAAGAACCTAAAAGATGTATTTTCATGCTAGGAGAAAACAATTTGACTGCAGTTCTGTATCAAGCTGGTTTAGGACTGGGCCTATAATTCACAGTTTAGATTTTCCTTATCAATTAACAATTTCTGTGTACTGCGAACATTTTGGATGAATGCTTATAGGTGATTTCTGTTGATAAATGTTGGTAAGGACTTACCAACTATGCATAGTAGCTATTTCGAGATTTTATTTTTTTTTTTTGGTAACTCACAGACTTACTTATTACCAGCATTGTGCCTTATTTGGATATCTCTACCTATCAAGGGAGCCAGTGGGTAGTCTGGTCGATACTGTAGTAAAAGTAATGTTGCTAATGCAAAAACTGAAGATGTTTTTTATGTAGTTGCTATGGACCTACTGAGTCGCTACAGTACATAGCTTGAGCTTTTGCTGTCTTAGATGTTGTTTATACCCTGTAAAGACGGTAGTCTAACTGCTACCAAATCGGAGTGGAAGCATTTTGCACTTGGGTTTGTTCAGGTGTGAAGCAGTGCTGGAGGGAGGAGGCTCTGGAGAATATAGCCATCAAATTCAATCATTATCTGTGAGAAGAACAGACGCTGCAGTCTAGAGGCAGGCAGGAGTGTGAACTGATGTGGTGCACATTCATCACAGTATGCTGCTGATACTACTTAAAATCCTGACTTACAGGCACACTATTCCTCGGTGCTCCTAAACAGTGCAGTGCTGCTCAAACTGTGTGGTGGGCAAATGGCTTCAGGTGCGGACAAGCATACTCATACACTCAGGTCTCACACCTGCAGGCTTTTGAGTGTAGCCCCCTAGAGAGGAAAAATTAATCTGTTAACTAATTTCACAACAGAGTACCAAACATTTCATAGCCATTAAAGTCCTTGTATACCGTAGCTTTCTGGCTGAGTTCCAGCTTTTACTGGCAAACACTTCCTTTAAATTAGCTATCTTTGAATACACTACTTTTGCAAGAGCCTGGTGATGCAAAATTTCAGTTTAAAGGAATATATGTTGCTGGATTTTACCCTTCTTTGCTATGTATATTGAAAATACGCTTGACAGCCTGATTTAGCTGGAAAGAGTTGGGGGGGGAGTAGTCAAACAGAATAAAATGGTTGTTGTGATTGCTAAGTACTTTGTGCCTCAAAGTACTGAATCCTCTTACTTGTTTTGTACAAAGTTGATGCTGGTGCTGAGCTACTATGGAGGCAACTATTATGCACCCACAACAGTAGCTTGCACAAATAGCCTTGGGTATTGCAGTCGTCTTTATTAAGGAGAGTTGCACTGTGTATTGTGGTTTTGTCTACAAAATCTTGCAGAGATATCCTGGAAAGACTTGAATGTCTTGTGAGCAGGGTGGCACTTGTGATAATGATCAGAGCTTATCTACAGTACTGCTTATTTGAGAAATTAAGCTCAAGACATGGCGCAGACTGCTTATGGTACAACTAACTGCATCTTGATGCTGTCTTTCTCAGAGAGACCACTGAATCATATGGCAAATTCAAATTGGATCATTACAGCTGTACAAAGGAATAGATACAGAATATAAGCAAAATAATCATCATAGCAGAATGGGAACATGAGCTCACCTGCCTGTTTAGCTGTGTTTTTCAGGAGCTTTGTTAAATACAGGCTTACATTTCAGATGATGTGGATCGTCCTTTCTGGAAAATCAAGGCCTTGTAAATTTGCCTCAGGTTAGACATCCCAAATCAAGACTTTGATACCAATGTTCCTCTTATTTTTCAAAGCTGGGAGAGATGGGATAAGGTCTTCCCTTACATACATCACTATCACATCAGTCTCTTTGGGCCTTTGTGTTAATCAGAGATTTCTCAGGCATTGGTCTGTAGTGGACAGGTCTCTTGCCTTCCCTATCTAATTGCCCCTTTTTTTCTTTCCTCTCACAAGACTGCTGCCTGCCCAGAAGCTTCTTTGCAGGGCATAATTTTCAATCCTTCTGATTCTAGTAAGCAAATTGGGGGAAAAAAACATCCTAAGGTAACACTGAATTATAAAAGTTAGCTAGAAGGTTTTGATTATGATGGTCTGTTTTCCTGTTTGGTAGAAACAATTTCTTAATAGTGAAGTCTATCTCACAGCATGGAGAAGTTTGGGGATTGCTGTTTGTACTTGGTATAACTAGACACATGCAAAATTGTGTAACACTAGAACTGTTCTCTACTTAGCCGAGACTAATGTTATTAAAATAAATGGTGGATAAATTAGGAAATGAACATCCTGTTGCCAGGTCAACCACATTCCTTATTTGTAAGTATCAGTGTGTGTATGAGGAGGATAATATGTAGTGAGGACAGACAAGAGCGGCAAGCTCTCCACAGCACCGTGGGAGGGAAAGGTTGTAGAAAATAATGCCTTTAGCAACAGTGACCTAAACCCTTCATTCTCTTATCACTCTGTGTACGTGTCAGTGAGAAAGAGGGACAATTATTAGAAAGATCAAAAGGCAAAATTCTGTTTCTTAATTAACTGTATCTCAGTTTCCTGAGGATACACACAACATATTTCTGTGTGTTTTCTCAGATTTCACTGGTGATGAGACACAGTGGATCAAAGATATTGCCTCACTTAAACTGTTCTCAATTTCTTTGTGTTTACAGTAGATGATTTACTGCCTTTCCAGGTTTTGACTTGAATCCTGTAAATGTTTTTTTAGGGTTTCATTACTAACCTGCTTGTGAAATCCAGTTGCTATGCAAAAAAAAAAAAATAATTGTGCTGTTATGATGAAAAAGTATAGTGGTAAGAGTCTTTCCTCTTTCTAGGCTGATGGCATTGGAAGTGTAAAGAACAATGGTTCATCTGTGTGAGAAACAGTGGTGTTTTAAATAGAAAGTTTAAAGTAAGTCAGTTGTACCATTAAACCTATAAAGTGCTTATTTGGGGAGTATGCCTGGTATCTTATTGGCACTGTTTTCCAGAAAATTAGGTATGATTCTAGCTCTGGTCTCTTATTCCCCATATGCATGAGGGCTAGGAATACTGTGGTGGGAAAAATGTGCTCATGCTTGAAACAGAGGCAGTGCCTGTCTCTTTTCAGCAGGTATTCTTGCAGCCTATTAAGAGTTGCACAGATGGACTCCAAAGGAAGTCTCTTTCAGTCCTTTAACTGTAATGATACGAACCAAGATAATTTTTTAAAAGTGAAGTGTAAAAGTTAGGCTTCCAAATAAGTGCAATTCTTTTTCCTGCTTGGTACCCAGCAGTTCTTTTTTTCAATCTGCAGAGGACTACTAGGTGCTCAGCATTTAAGAAAATCAGGGCACTTACATAAGTACCTACATGCAGATATAAGTCTGACAGGCACCCAGTTTTCAGTCTTGCCTACTGGGTGCAGTGTGGGTGGTCAAGAAATTTGAGGTAGGCTCCTTGGGGCTGCGAGATGGAACTGTTGATATAGAACACTTGTTTTCCAGCTGGCAATAATTTTATGAAAAGTGGCTGTTAATCTTTTCTACTCTAATGTGTTTCCTTTTCCTTCCCTTGCTTCATAAGACGTTCTTCATTTGACTGTGGGGAAATCAAGCCTAGAGTATTGTTGTATCATGTGTTACAGCTGCTCCCATATAAATTTCTGTTCTATTTGCTTAAGTCAGAACAGCATTGAAGTACTCTTCTTTCCACCAAAGATTTCTGTTATGGTGAGAAGGAAAAGAAAACCAACAACTTGACTCATAGGTTTAGAAACCTGTAGTTTCATCTTTACAAAAATGCTATACAAAACAAAGGGTAACAATGACTTTTGCAGAGATTGTACAAGAGAGTACCCAGGGGGAACCAGGGTGTTTTATTATTTCTGAAATGAAATTGCAGTGAAGAAGGGACATTTTTCTATACATGAAAGCTCTGTCTTTTTTTTTTCTTTCACCCAGCTCTGAAGGTAGTAATACAGTATTTGTCTTCTGTTTATGATAAGCACATGATTGACATTAAGTGTTCCAGTGTGTGTCTTTCTTTTATCTCCCACAAGTACTGTTTTTCCTCTTTCTGTTCAGTTAAGTCATGTTCTGTATTTTATGCAGCCTAGAAGAGGCTCTGTGTTCCTAATCTTGTTATCTGCTTTCTCAGCATTTATTCATTTTTCAATTGCCTATGGAAGTGGAAAGGTTAAGATACAGTAACTGGACTCTCTGATGGCAGAGTCTTTCTTTGTAAAACTGCTGCTTGCATTTTCTTCTCAATTTGCCTTTTGTTCTATACACTTCAACTTTAGGATAATCACATATTATGTTAGATACAGGTCTTCTGATCTTCCGTAGGTGCATATAGTGTGTTCATGGAACTGAATATAATTATGATGTATGTAGGCAAGATGTAACAGATGTGCTAACCTCTAAAATATATGATGTTATTAGTTGGAAAATATGAACTAGCAAAAGTTATTCATTACAGAAGGTGTCATGAAATTGTCCATATCCTCTTTACTGAGTTTGTTATAGTAGTGTGTGTACACAACAGCATGTTACTGAGGCACCAAGGTCTTTGTTTTGATACCCAGAAGTGTTGTTTGGGCTTTGATTTGCTTCCCTGTGTTCTGTCACACCCTATTATAAAGCTTTGGGTAGAGAATGTTCCCAGTAAAACAAATTAGGTCTGCAGACTGTGTGCTTTTACTAATTATTTTCCATATTATCTGTTAGATGGATACTTTTCAGGTTGGTCTTACTCTTATGGAAAATTGTCTTGATAGATGAGTAGCTCAGAGCAACATCTGTAATTTATGGATATAGAAAACGCATGCAGTCTCTCACTGTCTTTACAGATGTGCTTTAGGGCAAGTGAGATGTTCAGATAATGGAAAGGGGGAGTGTTAATAAATCTCAGTCAGGAAGACAATACTTATATCTTTTCTTTAAAATAAACGCAAAGCTGAATTCTAAATTACTTTTTTAAACATCATTGGTGCTTTTTCTTCATACTATTGCTATTGTTAAATTGAATGCTAGATAATATGCTTGATGTGTAATTTAAAAATACAAGTAATTAGATGGTGAATTTTTTTTTCCGAAACAGAACTAATAAATCACTCAGACCCCATAAAAATGTAGACTAGTGCTTTTGATTAGCTGTTGGAATCATTCAAGTTGCTATCGGTGTTTGTTTCAGAATTAGAGAAACTATTACTGTATACTGGGAAAATGACTGCTGCAGTATTAATAACATTATTGTAATCTGTAAGGACTGTGAAGAAAATGAACAACATAGAAATAGCTGCTCTGGAACAGAGCAGTGATCCGTACAGTCTAGTATCCTGTCTCTGACAGTAACCAATATGTGATGATTCAGAGGAAGAAATACACACAGCCAATTGTGTTATAGTGTACCACAGAGGGAAATTTCTTTCTGGCCCCAGATGGTGCTCAGTTTATGCCTTAAAGCATGAGGATTGATAGCCATTGTAAATTTTACCTTAGCTAGTGTAACCAAATTGAATTGCTCCTTGTTGTCCATAACCTGCCCTTCACCTGCCTTTGTAGAATTACAGTCCTGTCCCTTATTGCTGGATTCATAGCTTTTACGTTTGTTGTTTTAAGCATATGCAGTAGTACAATCCAAGGACTTGTGCCACTATTTTACATGATGTCACAAACCACTGTATTTGTCATCAATAACAACCTGGCTTAATGCTTTTGGTTAAACTGAAAATCATACTTTTCTGTGGGGCAGAGCAGACACTGCACTCTGTGTCAGTTCTGTGCCAGCTTGATAGGAACTGTCTCCTATTCTGAACACGGGAGCCTCGGTCATGAGAAGGGTTGAAGAGTATGCCTAGGACTGACACTCTAAGGCTTTTGTGTCATTGCAGTGGCCTGAAAGGATCAAAACTGGGTTCAGAGTATTACCCCACACTGCAAATCTTGACCTCCGCAGCCTTTGAAGGGAAAGTCAGTGTTGTTCTGTTCTTTCACTTTCTACGTCCGGCAAAACTGACATTATATATCCCCAGCTGAAGACACTGGAGTGCAAGGTGATGTTAGAGAAACTAATATTGTTTTATTGCAGTGCATATGTGACATTTGGACCAAAACTTATGAAAGTTCCCTGGATTCAGCTGCCACAGAAGCAGAGACCAAGGTCTTTGTGTTAACCCTTGGTACATTTCATTTGTTATGCACCCATCTAATAAAACCCTGTAGTCTGAGAGGAGCTTTCTGACATTTGACAGTGTAGTAAAATAGTTGTTTATTGCAGACGAAAACTGACCTGATTTTAGGCTGCCATTCATAATGCAAGGCAGTGCAGGCTTTTGAAACTGCTTACACTGAGGCTGCTGCCCTTCCAGGTCTTCTTGGGCACAGGCTAGTTTGATGGATAACAGCGCTGCATGTCTTACTGGTTTGTGCATTGCCTTTTAGCGAGTCCTTCCCTGTGTCCAGGGTACAAAGAATCTGCAACAGTACTTATGCAGTCACTGTCCTTCTTGTCTTTGCCTCCGTGGGCAAAGAGCAGTCTCTGATTTTACAGATAATGTTCAAAAAGCAGCAAGCAGTTATCACAGGAAGCAGATTTTGCTCAGCAGCTTACAGACTTGTCATTAGGTGCTTCCTTTCAGCCTTCCAAATGCACGCTCCACTGTCATTTTGCTGCTCCTTGGGAGATAATTAAACAACTCATGTCTCCTTGCCAAATGACCAGTCAAAGCCAGGGAATCTGGGTTTCCTGAATGACAGCGGAACATCATAGCAATCTTGGGAGAAAAAATTCCCTTTCTCACTGAAGGAGGGAGGCCCAGCTTTGTTTTAGACTCCTTCAGTATTACTGCTGATGAATCTTCCAGAGGGATCATCTAGGCTTTAAATCAGCAGGAAGAAATAACCCTTTTGTTGGTTGGTAAGTGGCAACATGTCACGTGGCCCATCTGTGAACCTCAGCTGATCAAATCCAGCAGAAATTGTCCTTGAGTTGTCAGGCTGTATGAGCTGGCGCGTTGCCTCCTCCTTCATAGCAGAGTCCAGTTCTACCAGCACTGCAGTAGTTGAATGCTCACTTGAAGTCCAGACATTTTGTATGTTAGCGAGGAAGTCTTTCTTTGTTCTGTGAAGGAAGGGACTTGTGGCGGTGATATGCTGCTGCCTAAGCTTTGGAAAAGCCTCCTGTTGTCCTGGACTTCCACAGGCAGGGTTGACCCTCATGGGCTTGCAGGGCCATGTCCCCTCACACCGCCTTCCTTTTCTCAGCTGAGAAACAGGACTGTAGCCAGAGAGGCTACTTCAGGTGAAATTCCTTCTGAGGCAACCTTTAGGTTTTCTTCTCTAATACTCCTCTTTTCTCCAAGCCCATATTGGTTCAGCAACGGGGCAGCTCACTCAGAGCCATCTGGCTGTGCGACTGGAAATCGGATGCAGCAGTGTCTGTGATCAATGACTGCAGAGGGACAGCGTTCGTTTGTAGCCATGCTATCTGACAACGGGAAATTAGCATTTTTTTTCAGAAGATAAATGAAGTTTTATATACCAGCAGATGAACTGGAAAATTCTTATGGCTTAATCTCAAACCCCAGATTTCCTTACACTTCTTGGGTCTTCCATATAGGTCCACCAAACATTTTCTAATAGTGTATAGGTATGATTCCAAGGTGGTTGCAGTCAGTGAACTGCGTACCTTGGGGGGAAAAAAATCAGTTTGGTGTGGTTTATAGATGAGATGCACCATTGTAAAGATAAGAAATAAGAGGAAACCAGCTCTGCTGTTATTCCTATATTAGACTAACATTACATACATATGAGAAAAACACTTTTAAGCCTTCAGTGTGCAAATTGTTCACTAAGTAAATCCAATATTTCCATAAGGCTCTTGCTCTCTCACTTGCTGTGTGATTCACTTTAGCTTGGTCTTAACTGCCTCACGTTTCTCCTCATTTTAATTACCTTTTCTTGTGTTCATTTACAAATTTCAAAATTCAGAGATCCCCAAGCAATAGTTTTAAGAAGAAAGCATGTTTTTTATATTGAATAATGTGGATGAGCATGAGGAGGTTAATGTGAATCCAAGACCTTCTGCAAAGTCTCGCAGTTCAGCTTTGTCCTCTGTGCTTTGCTGGGCTTTTGTAACACTGATGAATGAGTGCTCGGACCAAAAAAGGGGGGGAGGGGGTGTGGTGGTGGTGTTGAACTCTCAGGCCACATCATGGGTTGGGGGCATGTCCTGCAGTGGCAGTTATGCAGCTGGAATAAGACATGCATGCCCCTGCCTACCACCCAGCAGTGCCGCATTTCTTTGGCTTTGAAGGAGCTGGGGAGAAGCTGCTGTGCCCTGGAGCACCATAGACTGTGGGAGCTGCCAGAAGTGTGTTCAAGGGACAAGAGAAAAACTTTCAACTCTGGGCCCCCCTTGGTAAATCCTTGCCTACTTCATGCAAATGAAGATGAATGAAATCTTCCTGGTCTCATGCAGTCTTTTAGCCCCTTTTGACCTTGGCATCTGATGAGGGTTGCTTTGACCCAACAGCCCCTCCTTGTCACGGAGGCAAATTCTTACTCGGGGGTTAGGAAGTCTCCCAGTTCCCATTGACCTCAGGGTTCAGCTCTGCCACGGGAGTGAGATGCTTCAAGTCAGCTGTTTGATGGCATCTTTCAGCTGTCTGAAGCAGCGGCCTCTTGGCCCACGTGTTCAGCAGTGCTACAAGAATCCCAGGGAACAGCAGCTCTCACTACATTTCAGAAAGCTGTCTGAGCAATACCCCCACATGTCTTAGCTCGTACCCCACATGGCTCTGCTAGCTTCAGAATAAAATGGTGGGGTGGCATAATTGCTTGATTCAGGCAGGGCTCAGAAAGGGGGCCTAGTGCAGTGATGCTGAACGAGTTAACATATGCTCATGGAGTGTTTTTTCAAAGCAATACAGGTAACTTTCCTGCTAGGTAAGGTAAGAGAGCTGCTGTTTTGTATCACGTCCCAGCCAGAGTGGTGAGAAAGAATATTCTTTCTCTCACTGATGTGTATTAACCTCCCTTTGCAGGGATGGGACTCATGTGGTGGCAATGTCTGGATGCTGCAGATTACCCAGGAGAGCACGTATTGTGCAGGCATCAAGTTTCAGCAGTGCTGGATTTTTGGGGTTTTTTTGTTTGTTTGTTTGTTTTGATTTTTTTTTTTCTGCAGCGTATCAGCCATGTTAAATTGATTTGCGGGAGCTGTGGAAGCTGTTCAATGGGAAGAAGGCTAATTGTCCCTTCAGTCCGCTCTTCTCCTGTCCCTGCATGCATCCAGGGAATTTCAGACCTCCCAGTAAGCCCAGAAACACATTCACACAGCGAGGTGGGGTTTGTGTTTGATGCGCAAAATGGTGGTACATTGTAATCTTCCCTATATGTGTACTCAAGAGGCCAAACCTCATTTTTATTTGGCTTGTCCCTGAGTGCTATTGAATGGACTTATTGTGCGAAATAACCATGAGTGTCAATCTCTGGTATTTCACCTCAGAAATTAATAGTACTTTCTTGAGACAGTCTCCCTCAACTGTCAAAGCCATAATACTGCTGAGCGATCAAGCCAGGAGGGGGTTTGGGGAATGAGCTGCTCTGCATAGGTGCGATCATGATGTCAGGCCCACATAAACTGAACTAAACACACATTGGAGTTTGCTGTCAATGTTAAATGTCCTTTCAGGAAAATTGCTTACTTCTTTTCTTTTCCTTCAATTTCCCTTCACCTTTTTTTAATCCTATGTGGCAAATCTGCATTTCTGTGACTAGTTACCAGCTGCCAGAAACTCCCCTTTAGGAGAAACAAAGCAAACCCACCCATCCCCAGCACTTGCGTGCTATTAGAGTCAACCTAGATTTGATACCAGTTGATAGTAAGAGGTGCTGTATGACTCCTAAGTACTTGTCAATACTGAGTAGAGGGGGAACACACATGTCAGTGCTATATTTATTATGCAAGTATGGACAGCGTGAAGCTATTTTCCTTAACAAAGTTTAACTCATGAAAATATTTAATGTTAATGGCCAGATGTACATTATTAAGACTGTGATAGTTTATTAATTTGTTTGCTGTAATATTTTTAAACCAGGCATTCTAGCTAGACAGCCCTGTGTGTGCTGTGCTCAGTCAACTGTACTGATACAGGAAGGTCTGTTGCATCTGTTCTCATTAGTGCCTTGGATTTTATAGGAATAAGTATACTTTGGAAAAAAATCACTTCAGACATTATACACAGAAATTATTCACTTCGTCATCCTGGAATGCTTCTAGAGAGGGCCTGCATGTCTTTTGATTCGCTACTCTGTCTTTATTTATCAGTGTCATTCCCTAAGACACTGTGTCACTGTTCCTGTGAGAATGTCCTCTAATGCAGTGAAAGCATTAGCACCCACTAATCTCTTCTAAATTGCTTTTTACTCCTTTTGATTCCCGAAATGTGATAAAGTCAATAAAATTGCGGGCTTTGCTTGCTTCTCTAGTATTCCATGAATATTGCTATTATTTACTTTATTTAGAAACAAATGCAGGCCAGCACATTCACACACGTACAATTGAAAGTGTCAGCTTATAATATAGCCTGCAACAGCAAGGCTATATTATATCAAGCACGACCATTAACGTAGTGACTCTGTTTTCTGATGGATAAGACCCCTTGAACACTTTCTCCCTTTGCTCCCTGTCACTGCAGCACTGGCAGGCATCATGAGTGCATAAAAAGCATTTTAATCTTAGGCCTCCTTGGTGGTGTGGAGTGGCAGGGGGTACTGCGTCTTGTACCCAGCAGCGTGGGTTGGTTTCTTAGCTTCAGATGCTCTGATTGGCGCTTCTGCAACCAAATTGTCATAATACCTGAAAAACTGCTGCTAACTTTCAGCCTAATAGCCAGTTTATACCTCCTTTATTCTTGTGTGGCTTTTTTTCCTGCCTGTTTACCCTGTTCTAATTACAGATAACATCGCAGTTGTATATCAGGCTAAACATCTCAGCTTCTCTGTCCTTCTCTTGTAAGATACGCACTTCTGGATTGTTGTGGGAGCGCTTCTCTGCCCTGTTCTGGTTTGTGAATCCCTGTCTTGAATGTTGAAGGTACTATCACGTGCAGTTTTTGAAAGAAAGCCATTGTACAGTGGCATTAATACTTTTCTATTTACTGAAAATGCCTTGATTGATGCTTCCTAACATTACATTTGTCCCTTTCATAGCTGAATCTTGCAGACCATACATTCTCCATCTTAGTAATTTCTTATTGATGAGCTCTCAGCTTCTTGCAGGAGTGTTTGCAGTTAGCTCCCAAGTGCAGCATCACAGTATTTTTTTGTTCATGTGGGACTCATTTCACATTTCTTGTCACCAAAGAAATCCATTTCTTTTGGGGTAGTTATTGCAATCCTTCTCTATGTTGGCAATGACACCCCACATTGCTGACTCTCATTAGCCCACTTGTTTATGCCGAAGTTATTAAAGAAAATGCTAAACTAGATTTATCCTTGAAAAACTCCAGTAGCCAAGCTCCCTGCTGTCTGACATTCTTCCCCTTAATACTTCTTGTTGCTGTTTTTCCTTCACCCAGCTGCCTACCCGCCAGCTACTACTTTCTAAATTGACAAATGGTTTCCAGTGGAAATGCTTTACTGAAGTCCAGCTATATGAGACTGACTGAATTTCCTTTGTCTTTGTCTAAAACATGGATTATCTTACCACGTCAGCTTGAAGAACTCTTTGAATTTTAGCCCATTTTGCCTTTGTGTCCATGTCACTCATTAACCTTCCTTTCAAAATTTGTTCTAAATTCTCCCATACTCCAGAGGTCAGACTTACAGAACTGTATTCATTTATATTACTTTCCTATTCTCAATACAGGCATTACGTACACTGTTCTCCAGTCAAATGATATAACTTCTAACTGGATAGGCTATTATAAAAATACTTGGTACAAGACCATAGCAGACTATTATTTTGTGAGGTATCATTATTATGGAGCTGTGAAAATGAAAAGTGGAGTTCTGTTTGGCTTTATTTTCTGAAAGGAACTTCTAACCATGGTGAGATGAGAGAGTTCTGTTGTGTGCTATATGGGTGAGAAATCCTAGGCTGTTTTTTTATTTAGCCTTTAGTCTTTTTAATGTATGCATTGGTTTTCATTTCAGCGGCTGTTTACAAAAACTTCTTGGAATAAGAATGGAAACAAAATTAATAATACAGTGGTTTCCATTAAAAAAAGAAAAAAAAATCAACTGTTGTCATTATACACGAGAAAGGGAAATGACTTTGGTATCTCACTTCTCACCAGCTGAGTTGGTAATAGAAATTGAGAAGCACTGAAATAATGTTCTTAAAAGGCTGTTTTCATTTTGATAGGCCTGTCTTTTTCTTGCATTTTAACGGTTCTTGAGCACTCATCAACTATCTTGAATGTGACCTGACATGGCAGTACATGTTATAATCTTTTATTAACATAGGGGGTATGACGATAAATTATGCCAGCTGTGTATTCATTCACAAATTGTGGTCAGCAGAATGTAGTCCCCATATCTGTCTAATTTAATGACTCTGATGGGAAATACTTTATTTTTTTTTTATCTTTAACTTCTTTGCTTAATTATAAACTTAATCTTAGCAAGGCAGAATGTCAGCTTCTGAATTGATATTTGGACAGTGTTTGGACAAGACCTGTTCTCCTTTTAGAAAAAAGCTGTGAACTATTTAATAGACCCAAGTGATGGGGGGGAGCACTGCTTTACATTCATTTGCGTCATAGCGCTAGTACCTTAGTGTCCCCTGGTATTAGGTGGGGAATTGCTGTTCACGCACTGATGCGGAAAGGAGAACGTGTAGTGTTGAGTCACTGGTAGCCCATCCGTGAAGGTGTCTGCTAATAAGCTGACATCGGGGAACTTGCTGCCAGATGGTCCAACTATGGACCAAAGGATGTTCTTTGGTTTTACTCTATCTTACATTTTAGTTTTAAGTTTGCTGCATGTGGATTTCATGGATGATGGGGTCTGTTGAACAGGCAGTCTGACTCATTTCAGCTGAACTATGCACATGAATATAGTAAGCAAGATTCGGCCCATTTTGGTTCATCTTCTTGTGCCTTATATAAATGACCTTAAGCCAGAGAATGTCCACATCTAAAAAAATGTCCAGTTGAGCATTTGGTTGTTTTTCCTCTTCAGAGCTTGGAAAACGGGGTGGGGGAACCCAACAAAATCCCAAGTATGGTCATCACCTGGATTGCATTGCATGATCAACTCTGGAATAATAAACATTTCTAAGAGAAATGTATAGGCTTTGTGTAGAAACTCAGTGAAAAAAATATGATTTATAATAACTTCTCAGCCCCCAATTTTGCATTGATGGCAGATAACAAATAGCAGAAGAATGTTTCTTGGCTTTGTTGCTACCGTGGGATGCAGAGCTTATGTACATATTTAATACATTTTTAAATAAAAGAGGCATTTTGATAAATGGGTGGCCCGGTATTGCAATCACACACAGAATGGACAGCTGTACTATCATTTCCCCATCAGTAATGTAGGGTTTACATTCACATCAGATGGTAATGTAAATGTCTTTACATTTTCCGTTTGCTTATGTATAAAATGATTTTGGTAATGGATTCTTTATTGCACTATGCCTTGTGGCTGTGCAACTGATTTAATCTGGTACCTTACCTACCATTTTCTATGGTAGGTAAGAAGACTGTATAGTGTAGAAAGCTGTAATTTAATAAAATTTTTGAGACCTCAAAAAGGTGGTTTGCCTTCCAGGGATTTCCAACTCAGTTCAAATATTTGCATGGCTTCACAGCTAAGTGTTGACACGGACATGTAGCTTCTCATCCATTGGGGTATTGCACCTGAGGAGGAAAAGAATAAAAAACTATGTAAAACTTTTTTTTTATTCTTTTTGGAAAGTTTCTAATTCTCTTAAGGTAGCATCCAAATATTCATGCTTTTATTCCCCCTCAGAGGTGACCAGCCTTTACGTGTTTCTTGGCTGGATCCCATACTTCATTTATGGATATTCACAAGTTCTCTAATAATAAGCAAAATGGAGACTAATTGCCTGTAGACCTTGTAGCCTTTGCATAGAACTTGAAAAGACTGTGAAGTGCAAGGAAGTGTTAGCACTAAGCATCCCAAAAATGCACTGTACTGTTGTGCTCTGGTAAGTACCTAACGGCCCAGATAAACTTCATATTGTGATATTAGACTTCTCTTGCTTCTCTTACGATTAAAGAGCTGTCAATGGTTTGCAATTCCTTTTGGTACTATAATATATTTTTACAAAAAGAAATCTGGTAAGTATAACTGAGCTATGTTGCATGTAGAGATGAACTTACCCTTTTATGTTAATCTTTCTCTGCAAGTGTATTTTCATACTAGTTATAGGAGAGAAGAATTTTCTAGATGACCTAAGTGACATAAGATCACAGGTTTCATTCAGAAGCGATTTGTAAGTCTGAACTTTTGTTTTGTTTTGTTTGTGCTTTTTTTTTAAAAAAAATAATAATAAATTCCAGGCGCACTTTCATAATACTGGTAAGAGTTGGTTCTGTATCTGCTTAGCCTTTTAAGGGCAGTATGGTGAGTTGTCCTTTTCCACAAATCCCAGGTTCTTTGCTTGTGCACCAGCTGTTTGGCAGCTGAAACTTCTGCGTTTCTGGCTTGTGACACCTCATGAGCCTGAATTCCCGGAACTTCTAAGCTTGCAGCTCCTCGGTGCTTCAGTTCCTACAGTCTTCAGCTATAGAGTAGTCTAGCAGCATTGACTTACTTGAAAGGAAGTCCTGAAATTCCTGTTCAGTAGGAAACACAGATAATTTAAATTTTTATTCCTTTAGGGAACAAATGTTCCCTATCTATGTTTCAAAGGTTGGTATTGTTTGTGGAGTAGAAACATGAGAATTCCTGCCCAGCTGTGCTCTGAAGTCCCTTAGATGACTTTTGGAAATCCCATGCCGAGTCTTTGGCTGCATTCAGAAAGGATCACAAGCAGGGAGCAGTTATTGCCAAGCTTTCTGTGGCAAGAAGGAGAATAATGTATTGATGAGTTAAATTTGAACTTTTGCTTCATTTTACCATTTGTGATCATTATTATTGCCTACACTGGAATAATTCTCATAGTTTGGCCTACGGCTACAACTATTCTGTTCCATCTGTTGCAGAGATGCAAATTCAAACAGGCAGAAAAATACCATCCCAACTCAATCCATGTATTACTACATCAAGGCAAAATTTGCCACTTTTCAGTATAAGAAAATTTACTTTGGCAAAAAGGATTTCTATATCTGCTCATCTCAGGTGATTTCATGGCTCTTTCTCATAATAACATCTCTTCAGTGCTTTGGAAGAAACAACAGAGTGGCAGGTGGTATAGTGCAGAGAATGCTCTTGTGCCTGCTGATGCATTAGCTGTACCAAATAAACCTCCACTGATTTTACTAATACAGTGGTACAAATGATAGAAACTGCCTAAGGCCTTTTCTGTTCCTTTGGAGTAATGGTAGCGTTGGTGGGACCTTGCAACAGCGGAGCTATAGGGGGAAAATGATAGGCAGATAAGGAGGTAGCTGCTGCTTACTAAGTAAAATAGCGAAAGACAGCAGGTGCCTTGTGTTCTGTGTCTCCAGTTTCGTAACTGTGGTACTTCAACCGTTGTGGCTGCGTGAATAAAATGTTAGCATCAATCTGAAGCATGTTTGAGATCATACCCCTTCAACGTTCAGCGTAAAAGCTGAAGGGACAAGATCCACATACTTTCACTTCTCTGTGCCCTTCCTTCTTTTGCTGTCTTTACTAATAATTTCTTTAACTCCCCTGCCCTCACTTTTTAAGCAACCTGTCACACCTCCATTGTTTCTTCTATCCCTTTCTGCTAAGGATATTGTATTCTCTTCCTACGGCTGTTAAAGTGATGCGCCTTAAATCTTCTTTACAATGTTGTTCTGCCTGTTGGAAAGCAAAGCATTGACTGTGGATATAATGCAGTTTTGTTTGAAGTGGTAATTAAATAAGAAGCAGTATATTGGGAGGCAGAGTTGCCAAGTGCCTAAGAAGGGAGTGGAAATTTTAATCTTTTCATGGTCTTCTGCCACCATTTGCTTAGGAAGGTAGAAGGCATGAGATATCTACCATCAGGAAAGAAGTTCTAAATGAAGTGTTGGTTTCCATCTAAGCTCCTGTTTGCAGACCATTACAAAAAGCACAAACCTCAAAAGTCACTCTGACTTCAGTTCCCAATAAAGCTCGCATCTGATTATTTCTGTTTTCCAGATTCTTTGACAGCTCAGCCTCAGTCCTGCCTCCACCTCACGCAATTTTGAGATCCTGTTCAGTAAGCAGAACAAGTATAAACATGGTTCTGTACTCCAGTTATCAGGGGGCGGGGGGGAGGGGCAGGTGGAGAAAAAAAAGATATGGAAGTGCACAACATGCTCAGTGGGGTGTTTGAACAAAACAGATCACTTTTTGGAGTGTTGCCCTAACTGAAATTCTTCACTCTCTGGTCTGTTCTGACTAGCCCTGGGTCCTTTCCTTTCGTTTTTGTCTTCCCAGCCTACATTCCCCTCCCTCCACAAGCACTGCTGACTCTGCTGCCTCCTGTTTCTCCCTTGCCTACGCTCTCAGAGTATCATTGGCTCCATGCCTTACTCAGCCAGGATAGTGTCACGAATACAGCATACTGTTCAAATGTGCATGTCTGATGTGCAAAGTTTTAAAGTAAATGCTTCTGAAGATAGAAACTGTGGGGCGAATATCACAAACCAAGAAAATTGCTGTGTTTTCTAAAGAGAGAAAACACATTGAAAATAGTCATTTGTAAATGACACATATGCCTGGTGAGTGAATCATATGCAGTGTTCTAAAAACTAGGGTGTATAATGAAAATCATTAAAAATAGGGACCTCAAGATTATCTGTTTAACTCCCATCTCCAGGGCAGTTCAGCTGTACCTCAAACATTACTACCAATGTTTATCTAAGCTTTTCAATGAGATTTCCATTATGGAATTTAAGCAATATTTAATTTTTTAAATAAGCATGTTTAGTTTACTGGTGGTTTCTTTTCCCTCTGAACATGGAGGACATTTTACTTCTTCCTCTTTGCAGCCACACTTCATATACATGCTATATACGTTAGCTGACTTCTCAGTCTCTCTCTTCCTCAGATGGCACACATCTCATTCTTTCAGTGTTTGCTCAAAGGGTCTCCTATGCAGACATTGCTCATCCTTATCTTCTTGCCTCTAGATTTTAAGTGGTGTACAGTCAGTGGATTTTTTGAAACATAGTCTTAAACTGAACAATCTACTTCGGAGGAGGCTTTGTTAGCTTTTAACGCTCTAATGTTTGGGGCGTTTATTTTCTTTTCCCAGCAGTGTGACAGTGTTGATTGATGTTTGATTTCTGAGCCATTTTCACCCCCCAGGTCTTCTGCTGTCTCCTCGCCAGTTGTTTTGCATCCAGTATTTGTGCAGTTGATTGTTGTGACCTTCAGCTTGCTGAGAAGATCTGAAGTATAACACTTAGCGTTTGTCTTTACTAAGGCATATCCTATTTATTTCAGACCACTTTTCCATTTTCTTAGGATTGTTTGGGATTCTAATCCTGTTTTCCAGCAGTTTTTGCCCTTTGCAACTTTACGTGGTCTGCAAATACAGCGAGTGTATTACATCATCCAAGGCATTGATGAAATGCCTGTACACTAGGAGTCTCAGTAAGACAACAAGCTAGTTAGTGATAGCTATCCTTCAAATACAGTTTTTCAATTAGGGATGTGCCTCCTTCATGTAACTCATATTCCCTTTGGTTCACTATGAAAATGTTGCACGAGGTAGGTTAGGGCATCATTGGTAGGTTTTCTAGTAATGTCATAGGAGTTTGGATTGATGTCATTTGTCTTGGCTGCTACTGATCACCTTGCTGTCTTCTCTGTGTCTGCAGATTAAATCTTTGTTGTTCTCTAACCTTGCCAGTAATTACAGGTAGGTGCACTGAAATCTGATTCTCTCTATTCTCCTTTTCCTACTCTGTGTATCTGCCTCTTTCCAGTCTTTAAGTATCTATTTGTCTTCCACAAGTTCTTGAAGACTTTTCTTGAAAACTTTTCTTGCCTACAAGGTTATTGTCATTGCTTATATCAGGCCGACACTTTTTACTTATGTTTCCTTGTAATTATTTGCTTGTAGGTGTCAGATAATGTGCAAGAAAATGTCAACTTTTCAATTATTATACTGGTTTTAATTATTCTTACTGCCCCCTTATTTAGCAAAGCTGTTCTTTGATAGCTTTTTGTGATTAAGGCTGTTGTTCTTTTCAGCTGTTTGTGATGTACCTTTTCTATTTTGTTCTGGAGTCTTGGGGCCAGGTTCTGACCTAACCTCAGTACCTCAGTATCTTTGGCTGTCAGGAGACGTGATCTTCAGTCAGAATAAGCCAAGAGCATTTAAACTGTCTTAAGGTAAATCATCCTAACTGTGCCCCAGGCCACACTTAGGAGGTGAAGCCATCTTTGCTTTTTGCCCTTTAAGGCAAGCTCAGCAGATGTCTGGCTCATCTGGGAAATGAGCTCACTGAGTTTACATTAAATACTTCGTTGACTTAACTTTTCTCTCCTTTGAATGTAGTACTTCTTTAAAATGCTTTTACGAAGTTATCTTTCTTCCCTTCTACCACACGTTACGGGGTGGAAACCTTGCCCCACTGAAATCAGTATGACCTTCAGTTAGGTCAGGAATTTCACCCTAGAATTTAAAGTATGGTTATACTGCGCAAGCCTTAAGTAACATGCTTCGTTTTGCTAAGCTCACTTTTTATCTCTAACCACTCTTCAGTCAAAACTAAATAGGGAATAAGGAGAGCAGTGCATATAATCTTGATTTTTGTAGAGACAAAACCAATGTTATACGCATTTTTATGTTTTTAGAACAAGGCCAAGTTCTCTGGAATCTATTTCATCATGTTAAATAAATTTGGATAAAGAATGGATTTGTGTCTCAGTGAACGATCCCAGGAAATCTGAGTTGAATTGATGACCCTGACATTGTCATTACCTTACCATGCTTTCACTTTTCCATCTGTAAAATGAGGATAATGATACTGGTATTTCTTTAAAGCCCTTGGAGATCTTTGGCTGAGAACTTTTGGCTATATTCCACAAGCGACACTTCTTTACTTTCCAGAAACCTTTTCAGGCTTCCATTAAAAAAATAGATGTGTTCAGCTTTTTGTACTGGCACTAAGAGGTTTCAGTGTTGCTAGATCGGTGAGATCTCTTCCAAAAATGAGTGATAAAAGATGCTCTTCCTTTTGCAGCCCTTGGTCTTCATGCTGAACTAGAGAAGGTTGGTGTTTTGCCTCCCAGCAGAAACATCCACCATCATTCTAGGGAGTGAGCGTGACAGTTGTCTTGCACTTAGAAAGTGAAGTTTGTATAGGGCTCTCCTAATAGAGAGGTTGAGAGTCCCAGTAGAGAGCTAAGTGCCTTTTAGAATATATTTAAATTAATGAAGGGATTAAAAGATGTTAGTGCTTACAATAGCAGAGGGCTGTTCTTAATGACACAGAATAGTGGTTCCGAAGGGAACAGGACTGACTACACCATTACATAAGAAACAAGGGGAAAAGAAACCAAGTTTGCTTGAAGATCAAAAATTCTGCGTTTGTAGGAAAGGAAGATAAAAAACCGAGAAACCTTATTATGTTATGGCAGTTTCTGGACTATCAGAGTGAAGATTTTCTAGTTATCAGGAGGGTTTTGTTTGGTTGGGTGTTTTTGGGGCTTGTTTTGTTTTGTTTTTTTTAACAGCTGAGGATTTTAAATGAGAAAAGTAGCTGTTACATAATGTTTAGCACTGAAACATCCTGAGGTTTTTGTGTGACTCCCTTGGCGTGGAGTCAAATAGGGATAAAGTACTTATGTTTCTATGTTTCTTAAAATGACTTTTTCAACATGCTGAATGGTTCTGGGCTCTCAGGGGAGCAGTGTAGGCCAGACTTGACAGCAGAGTTGCATCACAGGCTGCCATCCCAATGGAAATGGGAATAAGGAGACAACTTCCATTAGAGGCCACCGTTGAGATTACAGCAGCGTGTCGGAAGTACTGTTTGCGTTCCAAAGAGTAATTGCACATTTCTAGAACATGTCCCGTGTTGGTGCATGGTAGAAATAGTCAATATTGGCTTGGCAGGGGAAGGAAAGAGAATTGCATACTGTAAGTTGGAAAAGCTTTAGACCTGTGTTTCAATCTTGTGGCGTACTCTCTGTCAGATACTTTCTTGGGGAGGACTCTAAAAGCATGTACACTTCTATTCTCAATGATTTACAGCCTTATATGTTTTCCAGGTTTCAGATCGAAATTGTTATTCTGATATTTTTTCTGACAAACTTTTAAAGCCAAGTTATTTCAAACTTCAGCTCCTTGCTTTGGGAAACCATTCCACTGCCTATTAAATTTTACTGTGAAGCATCCTTATCCCAATGGTCTGATTTTTCTTATTTTCTTCCTATTATGCTTAGATCTTTCTCTTTATTTTAACCCACAAAATTCCTAGCTTCACATCTTCAAGTATTCGTACATCTTATGTAGGCTGGTTTTGTCCTCTACATTTTTAGGTCTCTTGGGGTCTTTGGATGTCTGCCCTGTGAATCCTTGTATTGTTTTCCTGCATTAAGATGACTGGCACTGAATGCATAGTCCTAAAATGATCCTTTCCTTGTACGTATACGTACATTTTCTGCTTATGCCTCTGCTTGTGCAGCCTAATCTCTCATTTGGCACTTTGTTGCCAAAGCAGTTGGCAAATCTGTGTTTCACAAATGCCTTTTGCGGGTCGTTTCTGAAAGTTTTTTGCCCTGCTCTGGTGCCAAAATGCAAGTTAGCTAATTTAAACTCTTAAGACACATTAGCACAGAGAAATGATTGAAACATATATTGGGCAGTGGAAAGCTTTTAGGTTAGCAGTTGTGCTTTCAAAGGTAATTGCAAAGAAGGGAAGGTGGGGAGAGAAGAGTATCTGGGTAATCTCTGCAGTTGAGGAAAACCTATGGTAGCCTGTGACTGCTATAATGAGCCCTGGGTCTAATGGTGGTTGGCATCTTTCTGCTTCTCTTCCTTGTGCTGGAAGGCTGGACCACCACGAAGCAAGTCCAAGGTGGGTAGAAGGGTGTAAAGGCTGATTTAAAACTGCAACTGCATTTTGCTCCCTGTCTTTGCTAAGTATTCTGTGGTGAGAGCTAACAATCGGCATCGCTGTCTCCCTGCATGCTCCTTCTTCGGAGGGCGTAGGCCTCAGCTCAAGGGTATGCACCTCATGCAGCTCTTCATAATTGTACAAGTGTGCTAGCCTTATTACAGCTTATGTTCACTTTCTCTTTTTGTACAAGGGTGAATGATCCTGCAGAACACGAGATGATAGAAAAATACGTCAGTCTTAATTTCTATCTGATATATTTGCTTACTTTTTTTAAGATGTGTCTTCTTTTTATCTCTAGATAAGATATCTCTGAGATTGCTGCCTTCCTAAGTGCCAGCGTGGCGTTTGTCTTTTCTCTTAGGCACTCAGGGTATTTTCCTAGTCTGCATTTCCTTAGCCTAATCTTCATAGCATTTTCCAGTGAGATCATTTGTGAGATATATAAAGGGGGCTTATAAGAAAGATGGAGAGGGACTTTTTACCAGGACCAGAAGTGACAGTACAAGGGGCAACAGCTTTAAATTGAAAGAGAGTAGATTTAGATTGGACATAAGCCAGAATTTTTTTTTATGATGAGGGTGGTGAGACACTGGAACAGGTTGCCCGGAGAAGTTGTGGATGACCCTTCATTGGAAGCGGATGGGGCTTTAAGCAACCTGACCTAGTGAAAGATGCCCCTGCCTATCACAGGGGGGTTGGACCAGATGATATTCAAAGGTCCTCTCCAACCCAAACCATTCTATGATTCAGTCCTGAAAATAATTTGACCTATTTGATGGGTATTTGGATGTTGGAATTGATGTCTGTTCTTTGTTCACTGACGTAGTGTTTAATGTCCTGTTCAAGTTATCCAAATTCAGTTCTACCTTCTTTTTCTCAGCCCAGGAAGACCTGGGCTGAAACTGTTTTCTTTCTCGGTACTAATGCTTGATTCAGCTGTACAGCTTCTCTCTGCCTCTTTTGTCAGCCTAGGAAGACACTTATGGGAAAGTGCTTATTGCACCTTGAGTTTCTGTCATACACTTCTGGTTCAGAGGAATGCTTTGTGCTGTGTTTGCTTAGCTAGAGGAAGAAAGCATTTTGATTTCAAACCATTGGAGAGAGTGTGTTCTGCAAACCAAACTTCTTTTTACCTTGCCGCATTACTCTCCTTGATGGCATATTGATTTACTTTACTCAGCCAAGTTGGGCCAGGCCCAGCTTTCTGCCCAATTATGTGTCTCAGCATCTTGCAATTTCACATCTTAAGCAGGGCTCAGACTTGTTCCTCCATCAAGCTCTATAACTGCAGGTTCTTCCTATCCATTTCTTTTGGGCTCATGATGAGCAAACACGGTGCAGGTATACCTGGAGGTAAAAGCAGCAGGTTCCACCCCAGACATTGGACACCTTCTCAGCAGTGTGTGGGATTTCTGCTCCTACAGCAGCCTCCTGCTTTCCCTTGTGGAACAGGGACTAGGCACAGAGATCATAGAATCATTGAAAGTTTACTGTAGAGGTGCTTGAGTCCTTTTCTCTGCAGAGGCTGTGCTGAGAACATGCAGGCTAAGGTATCTTGAGCATAGAAGGTCTCTCCAGCCATTACATTTCCTTCACAAGGTCTCTTTCTTTATATAACAGCAGCGTGTAGCTTGGTGTTCAGAGTTTGTGCTAATTGTCTAGCCATGGACATTTAAGTTAGGGCAAAATTTCAGATCACTTCTTTAAAAGAAGTTCAGTCTGGTCTCGTGTTATGGTGATGTTTGCTGAGATGGTCAAGCAGGTCAGAGGATGTGGTTTGAGCTCCTAAGCTGATCTGACTGCTCACTGTTGCCAGAGGGGTTTAACCATCAGAATGGGGTCTGGGTGTCAGGTGAGCATGAGAATAAGTGAGACGGGAGATGTAAGAATGAAAGAGTTGAGATGAGTGCAGCACCCCCACTTTCCCAGACAGCTTTGAGATGTTAGCCTGACTCTGTTTCCTGAGGTTTTAGCAGCTCTCTGCTGCAGGGAGATGCAGACCTGCCTTGCTCCTGGCCACTTGCTTCCCATATTTTGGCAGCTAACTGAACCCCTTGAGCCAGCTCAGCTCACTAAACCTCAAGAAAATTAACTATTTATAAAACTGTGAGTTCTCTGACTGTCTCAGCAGATCACCCCAGCACTACAACCAGTTCCAGAGGGCAGTAGGGTGTCTTTTTTAGGAGGAAGCATCAGACTGACCACTGTTCTGTGAAACAACCCCCTGTCCTAGCTCCTTCCCCTAGACTGCCGTTTGGTACTTTATGACCAATGCCTTTACCCTGCCTCTCAACCTAAGAAAAGAATAACTCACTGATTTAGCTGCACCTAGATCTCTCCTAGTGTAGATGAAGCTCCAGTGAAGTATTACAAAAGCTGCTTTGACATTCATGCTTCGTTTTTGACAGAATAGTTACTGTATTTTTAAGTAACATCTTACAATGCACATGGCTGTATAATTTACAAATTGCATATTGCTAGCCCAGACACTAAATTTTGTATTCAGATACTGTGATGCTTTTTGTACTGCTTTGTTAGAGCATGAATTTTCAGTCTGAGAAATAGTGATGTTTTCCCAGTTCCTGTTGCTGGAGGTTGGTCATACAGGGCTGTCCTCAGCAGAAGACAATGCTGTAGCTCATACCAGCAATTCAGCTTTTATGCAGTAATAATTAAAAGAAAAAAGTTTGTATTTATTTGCTGCCCAATTATCCCATTTTTTAAGATTGGTCTTCATCGGAAGATAAAATTAAGAGAAATGCGAAAGGAAAATTAAGTCATTCATGTACTCTTTGCTTCTAGCTTTCACTTCATTTGATTGTAAATTGTTTGCAGTAAAATTGCAAATTAGTGGCTTGGGTAAAGCTCTATAAATTCCTTTAGTATCAGATTTAAATGAGGAGGAATCGGGCCTCTAACCTTCATGGAGTATAACTGTAGCTGGATGCGTTCCTAGGGGCTAATTATCCATTCCTCCATATCATTTGCTTGAACTCTCAATTGCTCACTGTTTAATGCACATTGGGTGGATGCTGGAAAATGCCTAAGAAAATGTGAGATGGAAACTTAGGCAGGGAGATGCTTTCACTACCAAACACGGATCTCAGAAGACATGCCGCATCCCACAGCGGGCTTCTGAATGGGAGTGGCTCTTAAAAACCCGCGTTGCTTTTGAAAAGTATTGCAAAATTTGCATCCTGAGCTGGCAGAGAGAAAAGGGTTACACTGAAAGTAGGTTTTCTACATTTTATAAGAAGAGCAGGTTGAAATAGCCATCTCTCCTGGAAAGGAAAAATACCACATAAACTTCGCAGTCAGTTGTCTCTGTACCTCTGATGTAGGTACAGGGGGAGCATCCTAAAATGTAGGCAAGCTAAATTTTGGCTTAGTGTGATGTGTTATTATTGTCACTTAATTTATTTTATGACTGAGATAATTTCTTCCTGTTTAGCACACAGCTAAAAGAATAATTCTTCCATTCTCAGGCCTGTAAAGCAGTGTCTTTTGTCTCACCTGCATTGCTTTTACCAAAAGCCAAAGTGATAGGAAGAATAATCTGTACGGGCAATATTCTGCATTGTTAGAGAAGAGACACGGAGAGAGAGATCTCCTTTTATAGAGGGTCTGTTGGGTGTGTGGTGGCTGTGACAGGCCTGGAGGAAAGGGTTGATGGCTGGAGATGCATCTGTGTGTGCTCAGTTCTAGCTGGCTGTATGGGAAGAGGGCACTTCTGTGGTGCAGAAAATTTAAGCTGCAGTTTGTGTGCATAAATAACTGGATTCAGGTATTAATTAGAGAGCATAATTTGTTTGGAGAGTCAAAGATTAAAGGCACTCTTGTCTTCCTGTCAGAGCAATTTTGTCTGCATTGTGCTGTCTGATAAATCAGATTGCATAATGGGGGTATTGTGTGGATTTTCCAAGAGCAAATCAGTATATGCTGATATTAGACCCGTGCCTTTTTTTTTTTTTTTTCCTTTGGTGCACTCCATATGTCTATGGAAGAGCTTCTGCTCCCTTTACTGTCAGGTTTAACTGCCTTTGTACACTACACCCCTTTGTACAGTTCCTGTTAGCTGTACGGGGTATTAGTCCAGTTGTCAGCGGGGAAGGCTTCTTTACCTCAGGCATTTGAGATACAGTGCTAGTCACGTGTCCTGCTTTTTGCACTTTGAACCTTTGTCTAATTCTAACTTATTTTCTCTAATGCAATGATCCTTCAGCCTGGAAAGGATAAGCAGCAACACTCATCTGTTGTCAGCTTTGCTCAAGCCGTGGGGAGGTGCAGTAGTTGCTGTTCCGTCCTGTTTGTAAAAGGACAAAAGCAAGCACAAAATGCTTGCATAGAATGAGCAAAAATAAAAACAAAACTGTGAGGCAAATCCGATTTATCTTTCTCAGTGGGTAAATGCAGCTATACATAAGAGTCTGTGAGTATGGTATATATAGAGCTTGGGCTGTCTACAGGTGGGAATGTGTTTGCGAGGAGAGGAGGTCACCTGCAATTGTTAACAGTATTATTAAGCTGAAATGAAACAGGGAGATAAAAGATACGGGGATCTGGGTTTGAGCTGTTGTTGTTTGTGGGTTTTGTTTGTTTGTTTTTACTGCTTTTTATCCTGCAAAGACGAGGATGTCTTATCTGCGGCTTTGTTGCTTTGGACACAGTTTGTGGTGTTCTTATTAGTTGCTTATCCTTTTGAATTGTTATGTTGGTTTAACATTATGCAGAAGCCAAGTCTCAGAGAAGTGCTGGATGTCCCTGGCTTTTTTCAATTGGATATATTGTGTCACTAGAACAGTTAAATTTCACCAGCATCAGGTTAGTATACCCGGTATGCAGTCACATTGTATGCTGGCTCCAGAGCTTTTATTGCCTATGCTGTCACTGCATATTAAGAATTAGTGAGCAATGCACACTGGATTGTTTTAGACGTGGTTTATATATTATTCCTAACATACCCTGACAGACCGTGCTATCCCAGCTGCGCTGTGTTGGTAGTACCGGAAGGAATATCAGCCGCTGTTCTTAAGTTTGGAATATAGGTTCATTTACAGTCTCAAATTCTTATTTATACATAGCTTTATGAAACAGGCATCTGTTGGGTTGATACTTTCTGTCCAGAGGTGAATCTGTCTAGAGGCTTGTCACCAAAAGTAACTTCCAAATTCTGCATAGATTTAGAAAACCATGTCTCACCCATGTTTCATAATGAGGAATATTTTCAAACTTGCCTTTACGCACTAGATTTCCTAAGGAGCAAGAAAACATATGCTTTTTAAAGAAAATACTGTATTTTGGCAGAAAGCAGTAGAGAGAATGCTTGATGAATATTGAATTAGGCAATGCTTATTACTCAGTTGTTTGTGAAATTGGTGGTAAACTGGTCTGTGCTTAGAGGGCCCCATCCAATTGCCATTGGACCATCTGAGTCCTTTGTGGACTGTAGATAAACAAACATTAGATCTTTAATGTGGGAGCAGACAAATAAATGATTTTTTTCTGAGTGCTCTGTATTTGCTTCTCATCCGTCTTATGCATCTCCTGTATATCTTATATCTATAGGGTGGTGTGAAAAAGACTCTAGCTCGCCAACTTGGATCTTGGGGTGAAGGGGGAGAGAAGTGCTGGCTATGACAGTTTTAAGCAGAGGAGAAGTTCGCGAATGGGGAAGGATGAGGAAGATAAAAAAATGTGAAAATTAGGGACATGAATGGTAAAACATGAAAAGAAAAACATAGGGAACAGGACAAAGGAGGAAGTGAAACATAAGGAAACTGAAGTGCGAGTGTCAAAGAAAAGAGAAAATGAGGAAAGCAAATAGAGGAAAACAGAAAGATTATGTAGCTGTCAAGTCTTTTTTTTAAATATGTAAAACCAGAAGTGTTTCAAGATGTGAATGTGTATGTATAGAAATGAATATGTAGTTTGAGCCTTTTAAAATACAGGCTGTAATCTTGAATTTTTCGACTTAAATTGGAGTCCTGTGGGCTTAGTGGAGCCATATCGCATGTAGCTATACTAACAGATGGCCACATTAGTGATATCTCACATACAGGTACATCTCTCATCTTATTGCTTCTCTGACCGGGGTTGTCCTTATTCTGCCATATGGCCAACAGTGATAAACGGTGAGGTCTCAAGCGCTGGTTCTGCCGGTAAATGACTGCCTGTGAACAGGTGAATCCAGACAGATCAGTTATCATTTTGAAATGTAAAAATGTGCATGAGACTGAGGAGTGGACACAAGGAACATCCTGTTACTCTGTTGTTTGGGATGAAATGGGGTATTTGAAGTGTGGCAGTAGTCAGCAGAATGGTAAAGACGGGATTCAGTGTGTGCCTAAAGCATGCGCTAAATGGGCAATAGAAACACAAACAGAAAAAAATCAAGAAACTTTTCCCCTGGGGACAACAACATAACATGTTTCTGTAAAACTTGTTTGTTTGGGAAAATGTGTATGCTAGTTAATTGAAACATTCACTCCTGTCAACTGAGAATTGACAGGAGAAACACCAAAGCAGACAAGTAGCAGCAAACTGTCTGAAGGCACGTTTTTGGAGCCCTGTCTAGTCTGCAGCTTTTGAGTTCTTCCTTTTTTCAAACTATAATGTGAAAATTTAAAATCGGCAATGAAATACATCAGGAAACTTAAAAGCAAATGACAGTTTGAAAAGAGAGGGGAATGTAGTACTCAGACCTTCTGTATTTCAGGGTAGAGGAAACACGTTTTATATTGTTTGTGTATCTGCAAAGCTGTGCTATTATTAGAAATTCATTTCAAACTGAGGAGCTCAAAATAAAACTCCCATTTAGGAGTTGTACTGCTCAGTTTACCATACTGATATTTACAGCCAACTAATCTGAATCCCTCTATCCCTTAGAAATCGTCAATCCTTTCGAAGGTGTGAGCATCTTCCCACACTGTCAGATTTGAATATTTAACCTAGAGAATGAACTTGAGTTGAAATGCAACTCCTTTGGCACTGGCAATTTCCTTTGAAGTTTTTGGATCTTCCACATTCCATGTTTCCTGTTTTAAATTAAAAGAACAAAGCATTCTCGAATAGCGCGCTGTAAGCACCCTGTGAAACCTGCATCTCAGACATCTGGCCAGCTGACGTGAGGAGCCAGACAGAAGGAGGAGGTTGGGGCATTCCATTCATCTTCCCATCAAACAACCTGCCCTAGGTAAGAGAAGTTCATGCGATTCAGAGCTGATGTGGTTGGTTGTATTCTCAATTACAGGGCAGCCAGACTAAAGGCTTCATAACGAAAGTTTACCCCTATGCTTTGTTGATGAGGGTGATGCAATACCCCACACTACCCATTGCAGGGCTTACAATGATGATCTCTTGGACAGAAAAAGCCTCAAATTCATTGCACCTGCCTTTCTCTGAATTTCATAGGTCATTTCTTATCCAGCTCACATAGACCTTTCATACTTGTTTGCTGTCCATAGACCATGATCTCTCCCAGCTTCCAGGCAGCAAGATTCATGATCCTGCTTAAACTGTGAAGCTTCTTAGGATGTGCCTGTTTTGCAGGTGTGGAGAAACCCAGGCCAGATGAGGTTTGTGGCATTAAAAGCTTTGTGTCTGAAAAATTAAGCAATTGAAATCAACTTGAAACATACCTAGTTGGACCAGGTCTAGAATATTATTTCAGTCAAGACTCAGGGTGGAAATCATTTTAGTAATACTGATGATAAATCTCTCACTCTGGGCTGAATGACGTCTTCTCATCTTCATGTACTACCTTGGAGCATTCAGTGTTAGACCGAGGTCGTGCTGTCCCCGTGCAGAAAGTACAGTGTAGATTCCAGCAGCACAGAGATGCGGAAGACAAATAGCTTAGCCTGTCTTTCACCAAAACTATTACTGGCCTGTAGGGTTGGACAAAATCATCTTGTGACTAGGGACCAGGTAGCTGAAGTTGGATCTAAGCAAGGCAGAGGTGAGGACAAAGGAGAGCTGGAGGATGCCTTTGGCCAGATCTCAGTTGTCCTGTACAGTGTATGGTTTAGAAGCACTGCTGCATTCTGCTGTGCCATCAAGCTTTTGAGTGGCAACCTTTGTGATTAATGATTTCTGCCATCTCTAGTTGGTGGGGAGATTCTGTCCTAGCTTAGTTAGGATTTTATGGGACTCTCATGTCCTGTCTGCGCTAGAGCAACGCGGCATATGTGGGCATAAAGCTGTTGGTTTTTAAGCAACTGCAGTCACACAGAGTGCTGCAGCATTTCCCCTCAGCAGCCCGTACACATGGTAGCACCATGCACCATTCCTTTTCTCTGAAGTATCGCTACAGGTGCTGGCCATTTGGCAATCTGAACAGGGAGCAAGAGCCCGTACTGGCTGCTGACTTTTTGGTGACACCTAGTTTGTCAGACTATCTATCTCAGAGGGGATCTGGAGCAGCTTTTATGTTAAAACATCTGTTGTATTTATAAACCTGCACTGATGCTTGAAAAGATGTTTGAAAAATTGTATATGCCATTTTAAGGTGATGTTTGAACAACCTGGTGGATATCATATAGATCATATACTTCATGTATAATCATAAACATCGTACATCATTGTAAAATACTAAACGTCATCACACAGCATATGTATCTTTGCACAATGTCAGGGATCAAGGTTATAGATAAAATGGTAGAAGATGGAAAGAAAATATTCCCACTTTTATTAAAGATTCAGTGGTCAGTATGTTTAGCTATTACCCTTTAAGTAATTAATAGTTGTTTGGTCAGAGTGACTCAAGTAATTACTGGCAGGGTTATTTAATTGTTGTAATCTGGTTCTTTTTTCCTATATAATTACGGAATTTTGTGATTCGTTTTTCTGAATGATTCAGGTGTTGACTTGCTGGTAGAAAATTTTGGCCAGACTGATAGTGAGATTTATATTTCTTTGAAACTGGATTCCATAAGCCAATGAGAAAAACCTCCCCATAAGCATGCTGAAAGACAGCTGAAGGCATCTGAACTTTTTTCACTGGCAAAAACTCTGTAGTGGTATCAGGCGGATTTTGTTTTTCTGCTGGATGGGAGCTGGTTGCTGATTATGAATCGGGAGCCAGGGGTGCTGTGGGAGAGGGTTTGTGGCAGGTTAGGCTTGCACTAGCAATTAGTGCTATGCAGTAAGAGCAGAGCCGTAGTGCCAATCTGCTGGTCCTGACGACCTAATGTCCACATGAATGTATTTTTGAGGTGTTGGACTCCGGTTTGGTGCCATGTGCTCCACTAGGGCTGGAGTGCCTGGAGAGCTGCTCCAGATGTAGTTACACCCCAAAGGAATCCTGTTTGTGGGCTCCGAGGCAGCTCTATGCTCTGTTGGGTGAGCTGCTGATCTGAACTACAAATTGGTGTAGACACATCTGTTAAATGTCTGGCCTTATCCCTTGAGAAAGTAAATTGAGACCATAGGAACAGGGCCTTGGAGGAAGTGGCAACACTAATTCTGACTTATTGTTAGCTAAAATCAAGGTCCACTAAGAATAACACCTTTAAAAAAAAAAATCTCTTAATGTTGTTGACTTGGCTTCAGATACAGGAGAAAATGAAGAAGCTCTTTCTTGAGCTAAAACAAAAAGAAAAAAGGGAATCAGCATTAAAACAAGAAACGCCAGAAACACTAGCGCAATTATCGCTCTAGGATAGCTGCAGATATTTTGACATAGCCTATGATGAGTAAGCCACTAGATTCAAGAAGTGCCTGCGTGTTGAGAGCATAAAGCAGTTATAGTCTTACACTAGTATTCTTACATGTTTTTATTTAAAAAAAACCCCACCACTCCACCCACCATAAAATCAAAATCTGATTACGTGACATGAAGACGTTTCCTTAACAGTCTCAATTGGTGAATGTGCTGCCAAACTGAAGACTCCAGACCAAGTGAACTGTGTTACAGTGAGTGCGTCAACATAAAGGGGGTAATAAAGAGACTGCAAAGAAAAACTGCTTGAACAGTTTCTTACAAGTGATGTGTTTACTACAGGCCCATTTTTAAATGCTGTCACTTTAATAAATTAACAAATTTCTGCTTATTGAGCTATGTTGTTCAGGTGTCTCATAAGCACCATCAACTCCTACAAACCTAAACAGACTTTTAACAAAATAGAATTCTTTAGAGCGCTAACACAATTAACTTTGTGACAGTCCATCATATCTTGACTTTGCAGCCAATACAATTTTGTTTTAAAACCTAAATCAGGGATGAAGGCAGCTATAAATGTGGTTTGCTTAACAGGTTCAGGTTACGCTGCATCCATTTGAACATAAGATAGTGTCGGAACTACACTATCAACTGGAAAACTGAATTCTGGTTAAGCACATTTTGCTCCTGGTCATATTGGCTGCTTAAAGTGTACTTAAACACAGCTTGAACTGATTTGGATTTGTTAGTCTTCCTCGTCTGTCATTTCACTCTTCTGCCCTGATTTGTATTCCTGCCCTCCAGCGCAATGTTACGCAGAAATCTCTCATTCTCCTGCACCGTCAGGCCAGCGCCATTGCTCTTTGAAAACATGTTGTTGCAAATTCTACAAATCATGGAAAAAAAATTACATAAAAGGTATTACTTTGTTCCCTGCATTAAATATTCATATTTTTACCCTTCTCTTTCCATCCCCTCTCACAAGTCGTTCAGCCCAGACTGACGTACCTTCTGTCATCGGGGGGGCTGAGGGTCCTGGCCTGCATTCCCAGCAGAACAATGTGAAGTCCTGGCAATCTTTCACTGTCATTTTAGGAGAGGATCAGCTCTTTAATTGTTTTACATAAATACCAAGATGATCATAGCTTTTATAAGTCAGTGCTTGCTGCAATTTTTTTTCCCTTAAATACCAATTCAATGAACAGATTTTTACAATTTGTAGCTGCTCAGTCATTCTGTATGGCTTTTTAATCTCTAGAGGCCAGATGGAGGCATGATCCTTCAGCACTGCTTGTTTTGCATAATGTAGGGATTGGAACTGCATTTGAATAGTACACAGTCATAGATGTATAAGTATATAAATATTTTTCTTTTCCATCCCTGCATTTTCTCTTCTAATGTTTTGGTTTGGTTTTCTTTAATGACAGTTTTCTACTGGGAAAACTGTCACCAATGAGTATGCCCTGACAGAAGTCTTACATGGAAGAAAACAATGATTTTTGGTCGAGGAGATTTAAGAGGGAACCTGACACTCAAGTGGTAAGTTTCTTAGACGGCCGATGACTTACCTTGGTTTCAGGGCACTGATAAAACTGCTGTTGGACTGACCTGGAATGATGTGTTGTTTTTTTTTTTCTTCTTTGTTACAGGCTTTATTTCAAGCTCTCCTACAATCCTAACTTCTAGTTGTATTTAGGGATTTAGTCTCTGCTGTCACACTGCAATCAATTGATTTACATCCATAAATTAATAAACATCAATTTTCAATTTCAGACGCAGTAACAAGATGCTATTGGAAGAAGCTTTATGTACTTGAGCAGCTTTTTATAGCTAACTCCCTCCAGAGTCAAATCCTGACATGTTCTTAGCAATAGGAAGCTAATGGCTTTCCTGCATGTTTGTCGAGGCCCATGTGACAAATGCTATATGGCAACTGCAGAAGAGGACACTCACACACCTGTTTGTGGAAGCGTTACATAAAAAGTCCTGTGACATATTTTAGCATCTACCAGTAAGCTGAGCAACTTGACCTGCTTTACCCTTTGTAGGATATATGATAGTAAATTAACAACAAGAAATAGAAAAAAAAAAAGAAAGACATGCTAACATGAAAAAACACATTTTATTGCACTTAAGTTATAAGAAAATAAAATTTCTAAGTGAATCAAACCATAGACACAATCCCTTTAAAGGTTGTTTTCCTCCATCATGTCAGGTTGTTACATAACTAAAATTAACCAACTGGAATCTGATTGTTTTAAATCAGACTATAAATAAAACAAACAAAAAAAAAAAACCAAAAAAAAAGGAGGAAAAAAGATCGCCTAGGATACAGTGTTAAACCACTTTCACAGTTCAGCTTGAGTTGTGGCTCTTGGAGAATCAATAGAATGGTTTGGGTTGGTAGGGACCTTAGAGATCATCTAGTTCCAACCCCCCTGCCACGGGCAGGGCCACCTCCCACTGGACCAGGTTGCTCAGATGAATGAGGCAAACCATTTGACTCTTTCAGTTCTCATTTTGTTTGCATGTGACATCTTTACAAAAACGTGAGTTTTTGCTCTGTCAGTTCCTCCCAGCAATAACTGTAACAGTTGTTTTGTTTTTTTTTCTCAAATACTGTAAAACACTAAGACTGACCAGCAACTTTATTTTCATTTTTGTATTTTATAATATTTTTTAAAAATTTTGTCAGTTTTTTAATGTATGTTCATTCCATTCACCACAGCCCTCACAAAGAAAAATTTCCCCACAGAACAGGCTGCAATAGCTTTGTTCTAAGGAATGTGTTTTAATTTTTGCCCAGAAAAAAAGAAAATAAGCTTTGCACACACACTCAATTCTTTATTTGCAGGCAAACTTCACTCTTAATTGTCTGAAACTCTTCCACTCTCAGCCTCTTAGAGGCACAGTTGGCTCAAGTTTCAGTGGCAAAAAGTCTTTTTCTGTAACCAAACTAGAGCAAATTTGGAATTCAGTCTGGGACTAAAACGTCACAGCAGAAAAAAAAATAAAAAAAAATAATTTGCTTTTCTTTCTTTCATTTAGCAGCATAAATAAGTTTGGCCACTGGGAATACAGTACAGGGGTGGGACAACAATCCCGTAATTGAAGACCTACTTCTAGCACCAGCATTGCGAATTAAATCCATCAGAGGACTCTCAAAACCCAGGACAACTTGCCACCTCAGAGCAACTTATGCGTTGAAGAGTGTAGATGGAAGCAACAGTAAATAGATTAAACAGAGGCTAATACTGTGATTGACATTGGCAATGGTTGGCAAAAAAAAGAGGAATAAAAGAAAAAAAAGAAAAAGCTCTGATAAAACTGTACAAAACAATTCACAGTAATATTTTAGCTTTTCCACACCAGGAATGGACTCTTGGTTTTTGTTTGTTTTTTTTTTTCATTGCAGATGCTCTCTAGTTTTTGAAAGTCAACCAGTGACTGCTCGTAGAGGTTGGACGGGACCGCTGGAGGTTGTCCGGTCCAACCCCCTGCTCAGAGCAGGGCTAAGGGAGAGCGCGTTGCTCGGAGGGGCTGCCGGGACCCAGGGTGGCCCAGGGGTGCACGAGCAGGCTCGCCTGTGCAGCTTCTTTCAAGATCTTTGTGGTAAAATAACCTGTTAACAAGAACTGTAACAATATTTTTTTTTTCGCCTCCAAATTGCTCAAGGAGCAGTTGGAGGAAAGTAAAGAAATAATTGCACCTGGTTTCATTTCGAAAGTCGTATTTTTGCAAAGCTGCCCCGGTCAAAAGTGAAGCCTTTTTATGTGAGGAGACAGCAAATGCCTCTCTTGTCAGTTATAGTTTGTCATCTTTGTCTTCTCCTTCGTAGTCTGTAGGTCTTTAGGATCTGTTGCCCCAAGCCAACATCCTGCACCACCAAGGACAAGGGATTTTTTTCCTTTTTCTTTTTTTTCTTTTTTTTTCAGGGGGAGGGAAAGGAGAACATCGTCTACACGTTTGGACAAATTCATCTTTCTGCCCGTCACTTCATATCCACGTCAAAGTCCAACACCAGCAGCTTTGTTTCCTCAGTCCCGTTGCGGCTCCCAACCGCGCACACTAGTTTTGTGTTAGAAGCTCTGATCCGCCACACGACGCCTCCGCTTCCCCCGCTCTCCAATGTGACTAGATTTCGGATAAATTCACCCGTTTTCAAGTCCCAAAGTTTTACAGTCCCATCGTCTGAGCTGGTAATTACAAAGTTCTTGTTGAACTGTAAACAGGTCACAGCACTCTGATGCTTGTTGGGACCTGTAACAGTAAACCAAAACATTTTGATTTGTAATTAGAAAGCCATGTCAGACAGCACTGCATATAAAATAAACGCCCAGCTATTTGCATACAGTTTTTTCTACCTAGAAGCGCTAACTCAGTTTTTGTGCATTAGACGGTACAGAAGCCTCGCTGTGCTTTCAAAAAGTGAATGCAGGTATAGAAAAATCCCCCAGTATTTCCTTCTTTATTACAGCGGTCTCGTTTTGTTGTATGCAAACAGAAGGGCAAGTGTGCACTTGGACGTTCACGAAAATGAACTTAACCATCCAGAATGAGGTGACCGCTGTAAGCGTTTGTCTCTAAGTCCCTTTGAAGTGTTATTATGAGATTACTCTATCAGTAAATATTGAGAGTTATATATTGACATATAAATATATACTGTTAAAACAGCAGTCTGCTTTACAAGGAAATTTAATTTTCTGCTCCAGCCAGCAATGCTGCATATGTTATACAGGAATAATAATATAAGACCTTTTCTGGGGGGGGGAAAACAAAACAATGTGTTGGTGTGCATGATGCCTGAGTGGCGACTGTCAGAACAGAAAAGGAAATCTTTCTTCTTACTGAAATAAAGAAAACATCTTCCACTCATTTCTCTTGATTTATTGCAACAGACAGTGTACTTTGCCTCCCGATCCAATTAATCAGTAGGCTTTGAAACATCCAAGTGACCCCTAAATAAACACGTTGACTGACTGTTTTGAGATGTCATTTCCTACATATTTCTGTGGCTTATTAGGCTAATATACCCGTAGCAAATTGCTATCAGTCCAGACCATCTGCCTTTCATAATAGGCAAGTGATTTGAATAGATTACATTAAATACATTTTGTTCTTCTAATTCAGAGAAAGATCATACAGCTGTCATCAGAAAAATAGTTAAGTTGTAAGTGGCCCGTGCAGTTCGTTGTATGGGTTTTTACATAGAATCTGCAGCATAGATTACTGCAGGCAGTTTGATTTACTGTAGTTTAAGCTCACCTTGCAATGTCTGTAAACATTGTCCTGTTTTAATGTCCCAGATTTTGACGGTAGAATCGGCATTCCCAGACACGAGTATATTGTCCTTGAGTTCCATTCCACTTGTGAGAGACTGGTGGCCTGTTAGCGTGTGAATGCAGTTGCCTGTCTCCACATCCCAAACTCGGATGGAAGTGTCAAGAGATCCACTCACCACATGGATACCATCGAACTACAAGAAAGGTAAATCTGTTACAAACAATTATATTAGGATCTTGCGATGCTCTGTATGAAGAAAGCTATTAAGCATTTAATTCACTCAGTGCAACATTAGATACTATATATATTCGGAAGCTGCAAAGTAAGAACTCAGCCTAAGCGGAGATGTGGCCACGTTTGATATCGGAGCAGGTGATTTGTGGTCAGTGGAATTTCCTGTTGCAGACATGGGCTATGAGGTACGTGGGTCAAGGAGAAAGACTCTGAACCATTCGTCTTTTAAATGTAATACAACTCTTTTAAACACAACAGAATCCTGACTATAGTGCAGTGTGCAACAGGAGGAGAATGTAGTTTTCCTAATAAAGACATTAACAAGCCCAACCTGCTTTTCACAAGTCAGAAGCACCTGAAGCTGGAGAAGGGTAACAACACGAATCCAGAATCATCTACATAGCAGCCAAAACAGGAAAATAGAAGGGATGCAATTGAAAAATGCTGGGTTTAGCCATTTTATAATCATAATTGTGTTCAGTAAGGAACTTTAACTTCCTAGTTATTGTTGGAAAAGGCATATGGGCTAACAAGGATATCCAAATTTTTGGATTTTCTGGGCATATATATAAAAATATGCAGAACATGAACATGGAGAGAAATCAGCGAGAGATGAGACACTTTTGACCAGGAGGACTGAACATGTAGAGAATATAAAGGTAGAAAGTAGCTTGAGTGATGGTGACAATGACATAAGAGTCCAGAATTCTCAAAAAAGGAAGGAAAAAGAGCAGTAGAATAAAACCAGTGGGCTTCAAGGAGGAATACTTCAATAAACTGAGACTTCCTTCCCATGAGGTTTTTATGTATCTATTCTCTGAGGGGAAGAAGAGTTCAGGAGAGTTGGCACTTTCTTAAAGACACAAACTATCCTTGTGTGAAGGAAAGATAGGAAGTGTAGTAAATTACCAAGACCCACTTGGCTAAAGTACAAGGAATTGTACAAAAAGTAGAAACTAGATCAATAGATGTGTTTAAAAGAGCACACTGGGACAAAATCAGAAAGGCAGGACACAAAACAAGATAAAACTAGCAAGAGCCGTTAAGGATGATAAAACACTATTCTATAAAAAAAAAGAAAAAAAAAAAAACCAACCCAAAACCAAGAGGAAGGCCAAAATAAAAAAGCTCATTTATGCTCAGTGGGAAGGAAACAGCGAGTGAGGCCAGCTATTTAACTTTTTTTTGCTTCAGTCCTCAGCCATCTGAGTGTAGGCTCACAGCACTAACACCACTGACAACTGAGTACAAGCTTTTGCTAGAATGGGAAAAAAAACCCGCATAAGGCGAGTTGTTTTAGACAATCTTGGAGACATCTGCTGCTATCTTTTGAGAACTCATGGAAGACAGACAAGGTTTCAGATGGCAAATACAATTCCTTTCTTTATTGAAGTGGATGATGATGGGAGATGAGGAATTATGGATCGGTCAGCCTAACTTCAATTTCCAGAAGGAACTAACAAATAATCAATGTGGTTGTAAGCCTTTAGCAATGTGGTAAGAAGCAGCAAATAGATTTGTGGGACAATGATCTTAACCAGTATGATTTTTTTTCTGCGACAGAGTAAAAACCCACGTGAAACAGCAGATGTCTCAGTTGCATTTTCATAAAGAGGGAGGCAAATGTGATGTAGGGATGCTATCCTGTTCACAACTCTGTTCACAGCATTATTAGAGATATCAGAAAGAATTCGGGGTGGGGGTGGGGCAGTGGGGAAGGAAGGTGTCTGGCATTTTAGTATTTTCATTATGATTTGAGTGACATTTGAAATGGTAGACCTGACCCAAAGCAAAGAGCGTAAAAGTCAAGAGAAAATTGTGAAGATCTGAGCTTGGCAGGGAATCAATGAAGGTACAGCTGCAGCCTGGGAGAACGATAGCTGGGCAGGAGTCTTTGTTACAGCTAGGGCAATCGCACACTATTTGTCCGTGTGGACTGACTGGTATCTAATAATGGTGAAGAAAGAACCCAATTAAGGGAACTCAACTATCTGAGACTGCTTCTTTTTATAAAACCTGCAGAAAACAAACATCTTAGATCTCTACGATCAAACATGGTTGAGCATGGCACCTAGGTTCAAAAGAATGTAGACAGCGACTGGCACATACAGACTGCTTATCTGCTGTATACATTGCATTTCTGGTGAAAATATACTAAAAAAAAAAAAAAGACACTCTGGTATCTGAAATAGGGGTATGCTATATAAGGCACATAAAATAACTTTTCACTTCTAGTAAGCGTTGATAAGACTTTGACTGGAATTTTGCGTCCTGTTTTGGGCATCCTGCTTTCAGAAGAGGATGTGAACAAATTTGAGTTCAGATAAAAGGACGAGGAGTGCTAAGTAGCCCAGCAGACTTGCTGGGTGGAAACACTACAGAATGTCTTTCTTCCCTAAACAGAACTGAATCAGATTGCTGTAACAACTTTTGAATTCTTTGCCCCCTTCCCAACAAATTAATTGTATTCCATGTACATAAGGTATTCAGAAAGAGAGCTTTAAGGCTGGGCATCAAGAAGAACTTCACTCTGATATTGCTATAGTCAAACAGACAGCAGTTTGGATCAGTGGCTGAGCTGTTATCCGTGAACCCTGGGAATCTGTGGATTACTCCAAAGGCAGCTAAGAAAGAGTAAGAAAACACAACCTGGTCAGTAGTTAACTGCTGCCTAAAGATCTCTGGAAAATGTTAGGGGGGTCTACAAATGGGGAAATACTGAAGTATAACAGAACCTGCCACGGAGCGGGGACAGGGAGGACAGGCTGGTTATTCAGCCTGTTTATTCTATTTATGGGAGTTCTGCTGTTTGGGGCTGTTTCGGGCCAAAGGGCAGGAGCTCACCATGCAATTTTGAAGACCCTTTCTGTGCTAAAACTGTAAGCACCTGTAGCCTCCTGCGCCCCAGAAATTTGTTTTAGAATACCAAGTTCCATTTACAGGGTGTAAATAGTATTGGGGTGTGTAACATAACCCAATTAAATAATTACTACACTGTCAGAGCAAAACATGAATATTCATAGGCGAAAGCAAGAGCCACTAGTGAAGATAAGGCAGAGTAACACATACTGTTCCCAAATGGCCCTTGGTGAAAGAATATTTTTAAGAGATAGGTGGGTAGTACAGCATTTTTAACTTGCTTGCTGCTTGTCTAGAGAATACTCCTCAGCATATGAATGTAAGAGAAGGGCTGGAGATTTGTGATAAATTTTACTAGATATTTTGGGAAAGGAAACCAATTAGGTATTTTGTTCATATTTAATCTATTGTGGTGAGATACACCTTATGAAAGATAGTTTATGAAAAATGTCTCTAGCACTGAGCTTCACTTTCTGAGCCATAAACCAGAGTAGTTACACGCCGAATGCAATTTTCCGATTTTGAACTGTCTTTGTTAATTTCTTTTTCAAGTCCTGCCAGATTGTGGTGAGAACAGGCACAAGCATGAAATTAATTTCTTTTGCCTTTCAACGCCTGGAAGTGATGCTTTGGCTCTATGAATGAACAAGATGATCTTTTGGGTTGGTAAAGGCAAGAAGAGCTGAGATGAGGTCTATGTGTATCTTTGCCAGCACAGTTCTGATGAGCAGTGGGTGACTGGTAGGCAATAGAGCCATGCCACAGCGCGGTACCGTAATAACCTGCATCTACGGTAACACGTCTCTGTTGACAAAGGCTCACAGTTGTAGATCTGGCCTCTGCTCAGAGAAGAGGAAGTAGAAGGCTGGAGATTTACATTGGAACATTAAAATGTTTGCTTCAGCCTTACTGTGAATTACAGTTTGGAACCGGAAGATGAGACTACAAAGTAAGGATAGACAGATCTGCATAATTCAGAACATTAATCCAATGGGGTTTTTGGTACATTTTCAATTACTAGATCATGTCATTTATTTAAAACAGTAACATTGAATTTATTTGGGGAAACCAAAACCGTAGCTCCAAAATACATACAAGATTTTAAAAAAACAACCAAACCCAAACCAAACCAAACAACCCGACAACCCAGAAAACTACTTAACTTGCTGGTGTAGGTATTTGGGCTTTATTGTACCAGGTGCTTTTAAAAAAATCACCTCTAAAAAAATCTCAGTCTCTAAATTAAGACAACGTATAACTAGTGTAACAAAATGAAAGACAGGGCTATCACAGCTGCATCTCTGTTCTTGTGGCCTGTATAATTCTGGAGTAGGTACCCACAATTTAATAAACAAGGTGAAAGAAACTGACTTTAAATGTTACTTAAGGAAACTAAAGTAGCAGATGAAAAACACATACCTGTAATGAGTAGACTCTGTTAGTATGCCCTTGCAGCGTGTGCAGACAGGTCTCTGTCTCTGGATCCCACACTTTGACCATAAAATCATATGCACCACTTACAACCCTTCTGCCGTCATACTGAACGCACCGAACTGCAGCTACGTGGCCCATCAGAACGTGTAAACACTGGCCCGTCTCTATGTCCCAAACTCTCAGTGTAGCATCTCGAGAACCACTGACCACTCTGGAGGAACAAGAAAACCCCTCCTGTACTTCACGTTGGACATAGAAGTATTAGAACAATTAGACTTGTGTATAAATCTGTTATGAGTTTTGATTTGGGACATCAGATAGCATTAGTCCACTAGCCACCAAAGATCTGGTTTGCATGACATTTTATTAGGGTCGCAAATGATTCGAGTGTTTTTCTTCCTTGCTCTACTCACCTCCTCAGGATCCGTCTGAAATAATTAGCAACCAGTATTTAAAAAGGTATTTCATTCCTAAACAGCAAAACAATGCCATGAGGAATTATGTGGACTGTTCTATCTATGAAAGCTTAGGAATATGCTGAGCTCAAGCCAGCACTATGAGCATTCTGTTTTAATGACTGAGTTAACTATTTATAACAACTAAAGAAAGAAGAAATTTAGAAGTTTTACTTTTAGTTAAGTAACAGTTACTCCGTTTTTTTTTTTAAGTTTATACTTTTAAAAGCTTTTTTAGGCAAGAACAGAAATGAGAAGAAATTAATATTAATGGCACTGATAAAGAAAAGCCTCATCATTGTTCTAAAAAGAAGAAATGCAACCAACAGGCACTCTGTCAACAGCTCTATACCACAGCCAAGTAAAAGAGCTTTGACAATTTTTGTTGGTTGAATCAAGACATGGTTTATTTACTATTGTAGAAATTACAATATAATCAGTTAAAATTTTAATAAAATACTGCAGTGACAATACTTAAAAAGTCATTCTGTAAATGAGTAAAGTTTGTGGCATAGACAAATCATAGAATGGTTTGGGTTGGAAGAGACCTTAAAGCTCATCTAGTTCCAACCCCCCTGCCATGGGCAGGGACACCTCCCACTAGACCAGGTTGCTCAAAGTCCCATCCAGCCTGGCCTTGAGCACTTCCAGGGATGGGGCATCCACAACTTCCCTGAGAAATTACTCAGAGTGTGGGAGACCGGATCACAGCGTAACAAAGAATGTTTTAAAATAACATAGAATGTGACTTTATAAAGTACATGACTCAATTTTCTGTTCTTTAATTAGTACTCTTACGCTTTTGCTTCTATTAATCATCTGCTCCCTTTTGTTGATTTATGTAGTTCAGTGCAAATGCTTTGCGTGGTTTGTATTTCACTCCATGTTGGATGAGGTACCCAAGTTTAACAGGCATTTTCCGTGAACACAAGTGTAAATTACAAGCCCAGCTGTGGCTGTAGCTTTGGACAAAGCCTTACCTTTTCTCATGGAGATGCATGCACCGCACGGTGGAGGTGTGTCCGTACAAGGTGTGTATGCATTCCCCGGTCTCAGCGTTCCAGACTTTCAACGTTCGGTCTGTGGATCCACTGATGATGATATTGTCCCTCATCTGTGATGACCAGACTCCGCCTGTGTGCCCAACCAGTGTTCTCAAACACTGAAAAGAAATATTTTGCTTAGTTACCCTTTTGACAGAGCTGAATGGAAACTTAAGTAATCTAGGAGGTAAGAGTAGCCTCCCATAGCAAGAGCCAGAACGTCCCTGGAGACTGCTTTATGATTTAACTAAAAAAATCCCACCTTTTAGAAAATATGCATCAAATTTCTCTCTCCATTGTTGGTACTTCCACTATAAGGAATTCTCCCTATAATCTTCCCCTTGATAAACTAAACCGTCTTCCCAAATTTCTCAACACAGGGCATGTTTTGTAGCCTTGAGTCATTTTCCTGGCATTTTTCTGAGTCACGGCAGGTTTTCCAATAGCTTTTTGAAGCGTAAGTGTTAGAACTAGAGAGAGCATTCACTGAGTACTTTTACCACCAATCTATAAACCATATAGTCTTATTTTACTTTTCTGTTTGTTCATCCAAGAAACATGGCATTCTGTAGGCTGTAGCTACAGCATCAATGCTGCAAAATCACGTTTCAAACCTTTTTCAGACTTTACTGTTGCCCAGGAGAATCCCACACTACATAAGCACAGCCTACCTTCTTTGATCCCAAATGCACGACACGATTTCTCACCATGTAGAGACAGTGTTTGCTCACACCTACTTCTATAAAACCTCCGTCACTCTGGAACAATGACTTGTCTCCGTCTCTCAGCCTCTATTCCTTACAAGTAATGACTATATATGGTTTCTCGCCAGGCAGCGGTGAGTGCTAATTAGCACAGACAAGAAGAGATCCTTGCAAGACCCCTCTAGAAAGATACTCCGTGAAGATTCTGCATTTACATTAACAACATGTTCTCTATAATTACCCGCTTTCTAACCCATTTAAATATGTGCCATGTTGATTTTTGCATTGCTCTTTTTTTCTTCAGTTGTGTCATGGGGATACAGGCTTGCAGCGCACGTAGCCATCTATTTCTGCACTATTATTTTTATCAGTCAAACCTGTAACTGCACCAGAAAAGAGGTCAAGACAGTTTGATGATCTCTTTTTCTGTAATCTAATGCTAAGTGGCATTAGTTTCCGTGGCCTTCCTTGAACTGTTAGTTGACTCCTCTTGATGTAGTCCAATATTTTTCACCTGAGATAATGTATCCTAAATACCCAGTCTTTCAGTTTACGCCATTTAAATATTGACGCATTTTTGCTTTCTGGCCATCCTTTGGATCTTCTCCTTGTGCTCATACCTTTCGAAAAAACATCAATTTTACCCCACAGGTTACTTTAGAAAAAAAATCATCAAATACAGATTATCTGGATCAACTGTAATAACAAAAACTGTAACTTTGATAGCTGTTGTTTAACATCCTTGTGAGTTTCCGCTGAAAGAAGTGTTCTATTATCACTGCATGCTGCATTTCCATCACATGAATTTTCTCCCAAAATAAATATTTTTTCTGCATCAGTGACAGTATACTAATTTCTGTTATTAATATCCTGTTCTTTCTAACATCCCTGAAAATGTCTTGCTTTTTTGCAGTACATAGATTTCCTGTTCTTTAACATTTTTTACCAGTGTTCTGCAATTCCTGGCTCCTAGCTCAGTTCACTGCTATCAAATCCATCTTTTTCAGTTCCTAGCTGTTATTCACTTTTACAGTTCCCATTTTTTTTCAATTTCAACCGATTTGCTCATATTTTAAGAAATCATCCTTCTAAAGCAGTAAGAACACAGAATCCTTAATTTGGGCTTTACATCTGTCAAGGGGATTATTTAGTCATGTTCATTTGCACAAACCAACCTTTAGGGGTTTTTTATTTTATTAATCCTTCAGCATCAGTAAGCATGAGGGCTGATACAGCACTCTTCCATCTTTCATATACCATTTTTGGCTCTCTTAAAGGTTCGGGGTAAATAGTCACACTAGGATCTGTAATTACTTTCAAAAAATTACTGAACATCATTGTTAAGTCATGCTACTATGATCAGGTATACATTTAAAGGAACATTTTGCTTTTGAGAGGGTGGTAGGTACAAAGGAAGTATTTTTCATTTGAGTTTAGGCTGCCTTTTTCAATTAAGAAAATGTAAATTTCAGTACGGGTTGGTTCATGAGACACTTTGTTGTAGGGAAGCCAACAGCGGCAGGGTGAGGCTGCCTATTGCTCTTACTTTTTATTCTTCCCCACAGTAGTATTTACAGTCCCGTCAAGGATCTTCTAGGCGTGCAAACACAAATGCTTAATACATTCAGCTTCAACCTTATAAAGTGGATACCTTTTACATCTTAAACATGTTATCCTCAATAGCTGTCCTGCTGTTCACATAACTATATCATTAAAACAAAGCTAAGTACACACAATACTAGTCGAGAAGGAAAAAGTACTGTTTCCCTGAGGCCTTTTCTATATCCTTGGAGTGTGGTCAGTCACCTTAAAACAAAAAAATCTGTGCGCTGAGTAGCTGTGATGTTCTAACGTAAGTGAAATGTTCAGTACTGTCTTTTTGATTGCACATATTGTTTTGCTTCTCCAAGCCAAAATTAAATTATTGAAGCTTATTAAATTCCTGCCCGAGCTGGATCTAATTTAATAGGAAATATTTAAACCTAAAGCAAGTTACTTTTTTTTTTTTTTGGTGGCTCAGCAATATAGTAGCTTAGAAAGAAAAACAAATTCTGTATTTGAAATCAGAGCCAGTAAAATGAACACCCCATTTCGATAACTTGAAAACAACAGAAAGAATGCTAGACGACAAGTGAGAAAGGGAGATCCAGAGGGGTAAAAGCAGGCTAAATTAAGCTTTAAGGAAGATAAAGTAACGTATCTGTCCAAATTCTTTCGAATCCATGTCACAAACGACTCCACAAGAATAGCAGAATTGCCAAGAGAACAAGGATATATGCCAATGGTGACATGAGCAGCATTGCAATTTCACAGCAAGGTGACTTCTTGTAACTAGACTAGTTCTGTGTAGGAAAAGACGACCCAAATGTTTACCGGTACTGTTTCCGATTCTCGCACCAGACGGCACTGAAGACCACTCTGCAGTGCGGTCTGATGGCACAGCAGCATTTTTGACATACCAGTGCTCTACCTGACGCTCATTTCCTAAGGAATCCAGCAAAATAACGGACTTACCTTGCCTGTAACCGCTGACCACACTTTCAGTGTGTTGTCATCAGAGCCGCTCACTATTCGGTTCCCGCAGAACTGAAGGCATGTGATCACGTGGTCATCATGGCCTTTGAGCACCTGGCGATAAAGAACATAAAAACGGACAGTCACAATTTAACACAGGAGATTAGACAGAAGCAGGAGAAACAAAGTGCTCTTCTGATTCATAAATTATAAAATGCTAGAGTTGCTTCAATAATAATAAGGCCCCTTAAGCCCGCGTGTCAAGTCTAATTTACCACCAGCTGGGACCAAAGAAGGTATTTGCCTTCTTCCATGGAGTGATACTGCATTGCTTAGCAAGCTCACTACAGTTACTGTAAGCCTCTGAAAAGTACCAGAAAAAATCAGAGTACCAGGAAAAAGTACGCTAAATTAGTAACTGGACACTGCTCAATTCCTCTGCAGTTACTCCATCTCTTTATTTTTCAGTTGATGTTTTTTTTGCTCAGACTTTTTACCTTTTCAGAGTTGTTTCAATCTCAAACAAAAAGGATGGGGTTGTATTATTTGCTGCATATTTGCATTTTAGTGGTCAAGGCTGACTATATCTTTTTTTTTTTCCTTACTAGCCAAGCACTTTAATCTATGAAATGCCAGGCAGCACCAAAGTAAAAACCTGGAAAACCGTTAACGCAATTAAATACAAACAAAAGCGGTAATTTAATGTTCTGGAAATGTGGATTGGAATGTTGCTTTATAAAAGTGGGATTTTCAATGCTTGATTTGGGAGAAACTGCCATTCACTGTATATCACTGCAATACAGCAAAAAAAATCCTCATCAGAATGAGGAAATTTTTTATTTAAGATATCTGAACAGTTTTCAAGATGTTCATCGAAATGAAATGGGCATTTGGATAATGCCTGAGGCTGTAATTTTAATAATAATTCCAAGATAACTTGATGTGGCGTATCAAGGCAAGAAATACAGAGCCGTTGCCAGAGATGTACATAAGTCACGGCAAAGGAAAAAGCAGGATATAGCCATAGGTTTTCCATGGGCATTTTTTTGTTCTTGTTTTTATTTTGTTGTACAGTAATCAAGAAAACAGGCAAATTGCCTTAAAACACTATGAATATGATTTTCCTTCATAGTTCTGACTGCTTGTTCAATACGAGGTTTGATTAGACAGTTGCTATTTTATTTTACAAAAGGTTAAGTATAGCTTCACATCTTCATAGTGGAAAAGATATAAAAATGTATCAATGTCATTAAAGAATTTTAGTATTATTTTTTAAAAAAAATCTTAGCATGGAATGAAGTTATTGTCTTGTGCTGCTCAATTTAGAAGAATATGTATAAAAATAAAGCATGAAATGATCACAGAAGAGTTGTGGAGTATTTTTACGTTGCGACATGGCCCAGCTCTACAAATACATGCACGTATATATGTATTTATGTATATTATTTATGTGTCTGCATGTTTAATTTTAAATATAAGTATTTCCAATCAAGTTTCTGAGATTTTCTGTTTCAAAGAGACTGGCATATTTATAGACATTCATGAAACCGTACAGAAATTTTTAGAACAGCAGTGAAAGTATTCTGCTGTCTGAAGAATCACGTTTTGATTTGCTAATATGGTGCGCTCAGAAATTAATTTAAACCCAGGGTAAGCTAAAACACAAATTATTTTTTTCCTGTAACAATACATTGCTTTTTGTGCATGGATAGTCTGCCTTGTCCAAGGAAAAAGAAAAACCAACGCTACGAGTTGATCCTGCTTTGTTCATGGCAGCATGCACACAGCTCAGAAACTTACCTTAGGCGATTTAAGTTCTCCTCGCCGCCAGTTGGTATCAATCCTGTGTTGTCTAATGTAGGCGCTTTTCCACGGACTGTGTATAAAGCCCGGTTTTATTACTTTCCTCCTCTTGATATGTAATGGTTCATCAATCCCTAAAACGAATTTTAAAAAACAGGGGAAGGGGGAGAGATGAGGCCTCCCCACATAAAACAACTTCTCTCCCTCCCAAACCTTTACAGTGACCTCTGACATTAAATACCGCATTGACGTAACAACCTCCCGCATGCCAATATTTGCACTGTGTGCGGCACTGCCCCGCTCCTCAGCTCTCAACACTACTTTCCTTGTCATTTAAGCATAATCATTACAGTAATCACGGCTGAAAACGCTCTTGTTCATCAGTCCTTGCTGGCAACCTGCTAGCTTGTTTGGAACCCCCCTTTCTGAGGCAGCGTAGCAGCATCTTGCCTTTTTTCGAATGGGTATCGTCCAGCAAACGCCATAACCACTCATATGCTCATTTTGGAATCCTTCAAAAAGTAAACCTTTCTGTCCGCCGTCCTCCTCTCTGGTCACACATCCTCATTACCTTTAAGTTCACCGTGACTCTTGATATTAGTGAGCTCTTAATTCTTTTCTTGACGTGAAAGGCTGTGTGCTTTTGGCATTGTCCTCTCCTGGCTGGAATTTAAGTATAGCTTTGCCCTTTCTGAATTGACACTTGAGAGGTAGTGCTTTGTTTTAGCCTTGCTACTACAGATACAGCTTTTTCTTTTTTTTTTACAATTCTCTCACCCATCCCGCTCCTCTCTCCACCACATCTCATTACTAGCAAGAGTCTTCTCTTGCCAGTATGTGGATTTCACCCCTGCTTTAAGATTTAAGAGGTTAGACACCTGGTTTCCATTGCAAAAGAAAACTAATTAATTTAGGTGCCTTTACAAATAGCCAGCTACACTCACATACTGTCATGTTTTCTAAAGCCTTTGCATCCACCTCTCACAAGTTCTTGTCTCCATACTCTGAAGCAGCCTGGACAGGTCCCTGTATTTGCTCATGTCCAAGCTGGATGCTGCTCTGGGATCACACGCACGTGATCTGTCCCCCAGAACAGACTCCTTGTTCATATACTTCTCCTTAAAAATAAAAGCTTGCATTCTTCATGTGCTCAAATATGTGGCTACTTTCCTGGCAGCCTTTTTTTGCCCACTCATATTACTGCTGAGCTACTCTATCTACCTGATTCGGCATGAGCAGGTGATAGCCATGTGGCTTATGGACTGTGTGTCCCTCTCTAAGCAGTCAAGTCAGCACCTTCTCCCCCTACCGTGTGCCATTTCTTTCTTCATTTTCCTACAAATGACGTGAAATTACAGCATCCCTTCTACCCAGCCACTGAAACAGTTTTTCCTCCGTGTCATTTACAAACTGCAAGACTATACTCCTATCATTTTTACATCTCATTTGCTTTGGTTGTATTTTGAATAAAAATAATCCTTTAAAACAAAAATATTTACATTTCAAAAATATACACCTAGTATACTTTATAAAGACGATGTTCAAACTTAACTCTAGTTTCATTTCTAGTACTCCATGGATTATTTCTGCTTCCTACTTTCAGCAGAGATACATACCACGTAGCTCAGAGCATCACTAGCAGTAAATTTGAAGTCACACGAACTGCCTTTGTAAAACTTTAAGCGTATTATGTAAATGAACTGCACTTTTTACAACAGCGACACTTTGACCGTTACATCCATCTTTTTGCTCAGCCTTACCCTCCTCTTTGCATTTCTCTCTCCAGAGAAGATTATCTTCAGCCAGAATTCTCCAGTAACGACATGTCTGGGCTGCCTGCAGAAGGTCCCTGGGTTCCAGGAATGACAGCACGTACAGTGCCAGCTGTAAAAAAGAAAAAAAAAAGTGTATTTTCTGCAGTGCTTTTGAAAGGAAAAGCGAAGTAACTCCAAGTATTATCACGCATCGGGGGCTGAAATCCAGAAAATTGAAACAATACATTATTAAACAATCTCAGACACTTAACAGGGCTACAGTTTATTCCAGTGAAAGTATAACAATCATCTTAAGTAACTAAATCCATACAGATCACATCAGAAATTATTCTTGTATTTGCAAGAGAGCAGATGTCAGCTGAATTCACTATTATTTTTTTAAAATGTAATCCACGATACTTTGAATGTCTTAACAGAATTATTACTAAAATGGTTATGTCTATGCCATTTTAGCTAACAAGTACACCAAAAGTTATTTTGAGAGTTTAACTAGAAAATACAACACTCACCATGTGAGCAAATAGGAAAGTTTGTTGCAATGAGTAACGTCACTCAGTAAGCCCGAATCCAGAAGAAGTAAATGCTACGTGCACTTGAGTTCAAAAGCACTCTGCAGCTGTAGGAAGTGCAGCATACGTAGCGCTCATTTCCCGATTAGAACGCAAACACACTCCTAAGTGGAGTTGCAGGGAGTTTTATGGACTGCGATGCAGAAGGGCTGAAATAAGGAACTTCGAAGGTGTACCCAGTTTGCTACCAAAAACATACGGGTAATCCCAATGAGCACCAGAAGATGAACTTTTCCGTGTGACAAAATTAAAGGTTACTGGGAGAATTCAGACCTCAGTTGACTGAGCTAAGCCGTATAATGACCACGATAAACCCCCTAAAATCCCCACAAATATTTTCAGATGTATTGAAGTCTTAAGCAGGGACAGAGCCATCTATGCAAATGCAGAATACAGGGACAGCTATCCATAAGGGTATGATGACCAAATATAGTTTTTCTACTCGACAGCAACAATACATCTCCCCACTCACAGAAAATATAAGAGGCAGGAAAGTCCCTTCCATGGCTAAAAAGCTCTGCAGAAAGAACAATATTGATAAAAAGTGATGCACAGAACTACTAATAGGCTGAAACAGCGGGGTCTTTGTCAGTAACTAATAGGATGCAAAAGTTGTCGGGGAAATCAGATCAGGCACTTTTACTTCTGCTTGACGTATCTTTTTGCGTTGAGGATTTTTTTAAGTTTTAGCTGGCATTATGATGTATATAAATAGAATCCGCCCTTCAAAGCAGCACACGCTGAAATTCAGTAAGGAAGTCATAACCATAGGCTATTGACCTCAGCAGATTTTTGACCTTATTATGTGAGAAACGTTTACTTTCAGTAATCTAGCCCAGCCACTGACTGAGCAGGAAATAAAAATTCAGTACGCCAGAACTGTTTGCATTTTGACTGCACACACACCTTGTTTGCAAGTCATCACCTGCAGCTCACGTTGAGCACGTAGGACTCCACGTTTGAGGGACCTGTGTCTTAAATTATGCATTAGATCCCGTATGCACCCCTAAGCATAAAGCTGAGGAATCTTCCTTCTGTCCCTACTCCGGGAGTCAGCATTTAGGAGCTGCTCTATTGCAAGAGCAACAACCGTACCCGTCCTTTTAGACTTTCTGTCTTAATTCCTGGTACGTAAAATTATTTAAGAAGCGCTGTTTCTTAACACACACCAGAGAGTCCTGCATGCAGCAAGACTCAAACATCAAAGAGATCCTTTCCATTTGTGCAGGATGTTCCTTAACTGACAGCAGAGTTTGTTTAAATATCACTTGTCCTATCTACACAGATACGGACGCTTGCTAAGATGGTGTTAATTAAAACCTGCGAGCCAACCGATTCCAAACCAGGTTACATATGGGTGACATTTATTTTAGACTATATTTATCTAAATAGTCATCAAGGGTCAACACAGCCCACAGTTGACTTTAAGATTAGCAGTGCATAAAAGATGACGTCCCTTTGTCTCAGCTCATGGATCTAGTTATAAGAAAACTTGAGGTAGCAAAGATCTGACCTTTGACTCAACTGTGACTACTCTCCGCTGCAGTGTTAATAATACCCAATAAAAAGGCGTCTCGCGCCTTTTCTTCACTCATACACACAGCACTGAGAAAATTTCTTTGGCTGACTTCTGCAAAACTCCTAATCTGTTGGTTTCTAGACCTGGTTTTCACTAACAAGCAATTTTCATAATTATTTCTAAAGTCTCGGCAAGAAAACAGGAGTATTCATTGCAGATTAATTGTTTGACTGCACGTTTCCTCAGGAGGAAAGCAAACATCTTCTTGGTTATTCAGCTATTAAGTTACTGCCTTTGCATTGCTGAAAACGTTTTTGAAGAAAAGCCCTCCCCGTCCAAATCATCTTCTTGTTCTGGCTGGGTAATAAAATCCCTGCTTTGCACCCAGCAGCACTGGAGATAACTACAGATGTTAATGCGGAGCGACAACTCGGGAGAGCGTGTTTTCACAGGATGCTGGCTGTGATAGGGAAGCCTGTTTACAGAATTACTGACCCTAAAAACTTATTCTTGCCCCCACAGCTCAGTTCGTCACCCCCAACTGCAGCCCGCGTAAGCAGCTGGGGCCAGCGTCACTTAGGAGACCTGGGCGAAGAATGATCTCCACAAAGGAGAGGAGATGGCGGAGTTAGCTCGATGGGGTTTTTCGTTTAACTCGGTTAATTTTGGTGAGAGTGACTGGGGGTTAGGAAGCTAAAATTATTTAAGCCAGCTTCACTGGTGAAATCAGCCTTTCGTGAAGCTGAGCGCTTGACAATATTCTCATTTCAAGCAGCAAGAACAAACACTAAAAATAAATTAAACAAATTAAACGTAAGTAGCTTACAATGGAGTCAAGAAACATAAATATGAAAGAAATTTTTACAGCTAAATAGCATATCTTTTCTGTGAAGAAATTGCTAAAACTGAAATAATACCATGATCATTAGTTACAGCACAACCAGATCACTGGTTGTACTTGAATTAGCTTTGCCACTAAATCATGCAAAGACAACTGAGCTGTGTTACTGTTACCAATTCTGTATTAGATTTCCAGGTTTAACAGATGCAGAAGTGGCAACGTATCTTCTGTCTTCTCAAAAGCTAAACTCTTGGCCCGCCTCTGACCTAAGGCTGCTTTGGGCAGCTTCTCTAGAAACATGGCAGCCACGTAGAGGTCTTACTAAACTCTTCTCCTCCCGCAGTGTCCTTCCCGCTGATGAAGGCAGCTGCCACAGGAGGCGCTTCTGTAAATACTCATCTCGTGGCACGTGTACTAAGTTAACATTCATTGTATAAATTGCCTCCAACCCTCACAAATGCTAACCAGCAAGGGAAGGCTCTGCTGTTTCCTGACTTGTGAAGATATGACAGTGTATAAAAGAAAAGAAGGGCCTTGTACACCTAAGTATTCAAAAATAGGATATATATACCAGAAAAAATGTCAAGAAACCGGCGTACAGAACAGTCTTCAGGTAATAAGACCATGTTAAACACAGCAACCAAACACTAGCACTAGAATATCTTTTAAGAACTTGTTTTATAATGTGTTAGTAACTGAAGACTTGCAAAGACTTCAGCCCTCACGAAAATCTTCACATGGAAAACCCAACATGCAGTAGATCTGGCAAAAGAAAGTAGTAAAACTTCCTCTCCACTCCAAATAACAGAACAATTTCCAATTCCCTAAAATCAATCAAGGTCAGAAGTACCATTTCTAAACGAACTAAAACCCATTCATTTAGTAGTTGTAGCAAAGTGGGTTTATAATCTTTCACATCCACCCTCAGGTTCTAGCTGTGAGGACATGAGGACATCAAGAATTATTCTTCTGTGGACAGCATTTAGTAACACATGCTGAAAAGCTCACACACTGAAATGTAAATCTTAGTTTCTCTTTAACCCGATACAACGTGATCTGATTTGCAGTAAAGGATTTACTCTTAAGATATCTGCTTGATGAGGGTTTGGCTTAATCCTTAGTGAGAAGTGCTCTTCTGGTTTTACTTTTGGGGTTTTTGGTAGAGACTTTAGGGCTCAGTTTATTTAAAATAAATTCAAATATCATGTTCACAAAAACCCCACCACTTAAAGCCTTACACAAGAATGCTTATACTTACAGAATAACGTGCAGAAAGGTAGTGCATCCAGAGGAAATTTTTGTGCGTGCGTGCCCTAACAGAATTAGTTCTCAAAAAATCAGCACAATTGAAGACACGGAGATATTTTTAAAGCTACTGGGATTTTCTTTGAAGGAGTCATCCATATTTCCAGGTATCTAAAGGCACTTATGCTTATCAAGAGACAGAGGTATGTTAATCTGAAATTACAGTTGCCATGTTATGGCAGTGTACTGAATTGTGGACCTCTTTACATCAGTAGGTCGGCAAAACTGAATGTCATCATTAGCATGGAAGTTTTTAAAAGGTGGCAGCTGATGCACGGCACAGTCCAGTATTAACCTATATTTCTCACCTCTTTTGGGAGCAAGGAAATGAAGTCTCTTTGAAACTGGGGCTCTATCACTTGCATCATGTGTTTTACTTGTGTTGGTTCACAACTATCAATCAGTTCATCTAAAGCAAGTAATTTCTCTGGTCCACTCCAGCTCTGCAAGGGAAAAAGAAGAAAAAAAAAAAAAAAAAAAAGTAAGCTTAGTTTAATATACTAGTTTGGTTTATAAGTGCCACTGCTTTGCCAAAAAGGCAAGTTAAATTTCCTTGTCGACCTATATACAAGCATATAAATAGCATATAAAAAGCCAACAAGATAAATGCCCATGTTAATTACACAAAAATGAGAAGTTAATCAACACAAAATATTGAAAATTGCTACATTGATTCATAAGCTAAGAAAGGATTTGTTATACACACACATACAGATTAGCAATTAAATAGATAATAATATTTAATAATAATAATTAAATTAATTAAGCTTCTTTTGAAGTTGATGAAATCTACACACATATTACTGACAACGAAGGGGTTGCAACAGAACACGCTCCCTCTGTGTCTTTCTCCAGTGTGCATTCAAGTGAGAGGGTAACTTTCAACCTTTATGTTTCATCAGGTAGACCAAAAACTTTAAATGAAACGAGAGGAAAGGAAAGAAAAGAAACTTTCTCTAAAAGCACATTAGCTTACTGCCTGCTTATTACTACGCTATGTCCCTAAGTGACAATGCTGTAATTTCAGAATCCTGGCTATAAACCAACGTATATTTTCTAAGTATCAATTTACACTTGAATAAACAGGGAATTTTGATTGGTAATTTTCTTACTCCACATTTTTACTAATGGGCACCATAAAATTTGCAGATTTTAATAAGGCACTCATCTGAGAGCATAGCAGATTAGCAGCATCATTTGTAGAAAAAAAAATTAATAACTGAATATACTCCACATCTGAAAAACACGTCTTAAACTCATCTCTGCTCATCAAAGAGTTTTCATTTGTTACGTGAAAACAATTTAAAGAAAAGAAGAATTTCTACAGGAAAAAACAATAGCCACCACTAACTGATGCAGCAACAGAATTAGAGCATGAATAAAGCCTTAGAGAGGAGAGAAAATGAGACATCACCATTTTTTAGAGCAGATTCACATTCATATTCTTGAATATCTTCTAGAGTGACATTTACAAGTAAATTAGAACACACAAATGAGAGTACAGTTATTGTAAGAGGCTAACTGAAATTAAAAAAAAAAAAGGCAAGATACCTTATAATTAAGATTACTGTATTAATCTGCCATGTATCTCAGGACCTTTATTACTCATGCTCTAAATTTCTGTGCTCTGGATTTGAATCTGACAATTAACTCTGGTCTCCGCAACACTACGACGTTTGTGTATTGTCAAGTTTCTGCAGAACAATGGGGCAAGTGAAGGAGAAGGTGGAACTTTTAACAGTGAACACAAAGCAGATAAACACCCAGCTTCACTCGATGTAGAAAGATCATTGTGTTGCATCATTTCTCCGTAATTAAAATGTCAAGCTACTTAGAATGTCAAGAAAAGCATCATTTACCCACACGATGACCCACCTGACTTTCAGGTGACCCCATTCCATCAGTGCAGCGAAAGCAGCTTCAAGCTGCCTTAATTACAGAGTGAGCACCTGCCGGGACAGTTGTGAGGGTGCAGGCGGTGTCTACCGCCTTGGTCACCCTGGTGACATGCTCTTGCTCTACAGTGAACGCGTGGCAGATACTGGACAGCCCACCCCAACTGGGGAGGGGAAGGAAGGTCCTATGACCTGAGCTTTTCCGCACACTGTTGGCAATTGGTAAAATGGTCTACACTGGCAAGAAAATATTCCCCATCCCCGTGCGTGTATGTAGATTGTCACCACATGAGATGAGGGTTTCCGTGTCTCATATCCAGTACCTCAGAATATTGAAAAGAAACAAGAATGTCTCAGCATAAATTGCAGCGGTGCTGGTATAAACAGCTTTTCTTCTCAATTTCTTTCAATAGAAACATTTGCATGGCAGAGCAGTTCTCCATAAATCACGCACTGCAGAACTGTTTATCTCACCAACTTTCCAACTGCTGCTTGTTTCATTAACCCAGAGCTTTGCTGGTGTTAGGTACAAACATTTGCAATCTTTAATCTCATCTGTCAGCCACGTTTGAATTTAGGAGAATTAAAAAAATGGAATACCTGTGCTACTGCCTTATAATATAAATTTCCAAGGTCAGTCTACCCTTAATTTATAAGCAGCTACATTTATTAAACTAGAACAACTCAACCTGAAGAGCATCGTTTTTTGCCATGGCAAACATTGCTAGCACTTATGAACATGTTGCTGATTAATAATTTCACTGTATGCTATCTTAATCTATAACTCTCTCACACTTCGACATTTCTGGTTTTAAAATATAATACAGATCTGAACAGAAAAGGGAAAAGATTCAAGAATGGGAAAGAGATGCTAATGAATAAAAATAGTACCCTCTTTCATCTGTCCATTCATCGTTAGAGGATGGCTACGGGCGGCTTCCTGAGGCTCTTTTTAAGCAATCAGCTGCTACAAAATGTTTTCTCTAGGACATTGTCCCCTTAGTCTTTCACTTAAGCAAACAAACCTCCAGCTACAGTCGGTAAGGGGTCTCTGAGGGAAATGTTTGGCATGGAAAATTGGGATGAAGCCTTGCCAGATGAACACAACTGTTTGAGTTAACGAAGGCAAGACTAGTAAATTACTGTTTCTGGGCTCCATAGCTTGATCCGTTTGCAAAAATTTGCGTATAGCACACTGAGTGGAGAGGGGACGAAATAAGTTTGTGGCTTTGATAAGAAACAACAGTGAACAAATGTCGCAGAAGAGAACGAAGAAGTAAGTGTGTGCCAAGCAGTCGGCAAAGTTTCAAACATTGTAGATGATCAGAGACTTCCGAGACCGGTGGTGTAGTGTCCAGACACCTTGGATTTCTACCAGGTGATTCCCTTTCAAATTGAAGATCCTTGTAAAGAATATACTTTACCTTTAAAATGCATTTCCTTAATTGGTTTTCCTTCTCTTCAAAACTTAAGTTTAATTTTAATGTAAAATTAAAACTTTATAGCTTTTATTATGGGCAGGGGTTCAGCTAGAAAAGGTAACTCCAGGATTCATTCACCCACCCCTTTGAAAGCCAGCAGGGACTGCTGATACCGCTCGCTGAATGACTTGCGATTCCTCACCACGCGTGCCCCCTCTTCCCTCCCGTTTCCCCAGGGAGGTGTTGGTTTGTCAGCCAAGGCCTTTTGGCTGGTGCATACCATTCCCTCCCTCAGTAACGCAGTTGCTGCGACCACGGCACTACCTACCTGAAAACTACCCCTTCGTTTTCCACTTTGCTGTTATGTTTAAATGTCTGTCTTTTCTTTTTTCAGGCATGCAAAACAGCTTTATAATCGGTATAAACAACAGCTTTGCTGCTTCTACAACGTCCACCTCATCCCTCCTGTCCGAGCTGCCACCTATCTTTTTACCATCTTCTGTTTCTGTACCCTCTACTCTTCCATGATCTACGCTTTTCTATCGCACAGCTCTCCTCTGCTAGCTCCAATTTGTACAATTACAGTGTGTAGCAATTAGATCCTTTTCCTATTATAGGTATATTTAGGACACCTATTTTTTAAAGAGTTTAATTTCAGGGTGCTGCACTCTGTCTCAGTTCTGTTCTGTCGTTACAGAGACCAGCAGAAAGGGCTCTTCTGGATCCTGCTTCTGCCTGACTCTTGGATCGGTTACAGAGATCCCTGCCATCCTCCACCGCAAAGGTATCTTGGTCTGGATAAGAATAGCACACAAGCAAAATCCACTGAAAGAAACACTGTTGACATCAGGAAGTAGTTTGTCACAACAGGAGGGGTTTGGGAGCAGCTGGTGCTGAAGCCCCCGCATTAAACCATCTCTAAGACAGAGCCTGGTCCCCTGGGCTGAACATCTGCACCACACATGATGTCAACCTGTCTAGAGGAACAGCAACTGGTTCAGATCCCTACAGTCCCACTATGGGCTTCATGTAGAGTTTCTTTGAAAGGAGTCTAGTTTGTACCTATCAAAACTGCCCTGAGACCCAAACCGATGAGAAATAAACAGGGATGCTCAGGAGATCTGCTTCAAGTCTGCACTATTCCTCTGAAACTAATCGATACTGCTAGTATGGCCAAAAGGGGATGTGGTTGTAGTGCGGATCTTCCCCATTCTGTGCACAGGGGCTGCACGGAAACACCAAACACTTGACCTGGTCCCACAAGATACAGAGCAGAAAATGCTGCTGCACTGGTTATGATACAATCTTTCCCGCCTGCTTCACTTCATGTAAGAGGTGGACTACTTGGTCGCATATTTAGGCATTCATGAGCATCTTTGGAAGAATAAGAAGTGGAGAATGGGAAGCAATTTGAATTAAGGTGGCTTAGCCCACTGTGTATGTAAAAGCAAGGAGCTTTTACATACGTTTCTTGTGAGCCAGAAATGGCAAAAGCGTTTTGGAAGTTATCTAAACTGCTGAGAAAAAAAAATGCTTCCAATTTTAGGTAAAATAATAGCGTTCACTAGTTACTCAAAGTGATTGCCTATACTGTGGATGGAACAACTTTTCAACATCAATACTCCAAGAAAAGCCAAATTTTTTTATCACATTACTTAAAATAAAACCCAACACTAAGTATCTGAAGTAGGAAGAATGACGAGAGAGACAACTTAATAATATTTAAAGCAGGACCATCTTTGACTGAACTTCACGTGCACCTGATTTTTTTTTTCCCCTTTGGCAAGCAGTTTGGCGACTTAAAAAATATATCCTGGTTCAAATACAATTAAGTTTCTTGTAAAAGAAAAAAATCTTGTGAAGGTACACTCGGGCCCTGAGTTTTAAAAATCTCATAGTGGATATTAAAAAGACCTGAAGCCAAACAGAACAAATAAATAGGCCTTTAAGAAATTAAATGGTTTGAACCTATCAAAATGCTGTTCTATTTTTCTTTCCAGACTAACATTTCATTGAAACCAATAAACATCTTCATTTTTAAAAGGAAAGTGCAACTACCCTTCCAACTGTTTCTCCTTTCTGCATTACTTTTTTGTCACTTTCAGAATGAAAGGCTTAGATCAACTCTAAAACATAACAGCAGCAGTAAGGTATCCAAAATTAATTTGAAAGAAAAAACCTTAAAGGCCATCTTAAATTTTCTTAATATTTGAAGAGTGGTCTTGCTTTTTAATTTGACAAGATAACACAGGAGAACGACTGAAGGCCAACGTACAGGTGAGAGACATCAAAATACCCGAGTATCACTTGTTACTGCCAGCATCCACGCCAAAGGACAGCGCTACCTTGAAACAGTACCTATGTCCAACTAATGTGCCCCTGGAAATTTAGCTTTAAAATTAATCAGAAATATATTTTCATATAAAATAAGACAGTGCTACTAAGCAGGCTTAGCAAGCATACAGTACATAAAGGAAAGCCCTCCCATTTCTGTTTCTGTACAGGAAAAACTTTGTATTGCAAGCATGATGCTACACGTGCCATTTAATTTGGGCAGAGCCAGCTCCCCTCACTTTGAGAACGGGCGCTTATCACTCAACTGTTTAAGACTTGCCCCTGTCCTAAAATTCACGTGGAAAATAAGCCCACAGAAAATGAGGCACCGTGGCATTAGCGCTGAGATGCAGCTACGTGACTTTGGAAGCTTTTGGTTCTAAAATAAGGGACTCCCTTTTGTGAAAACAGTAAAAACTACCAGTGACAGAAGTGATCAATAAGTGCTACTCGATGATCTCCAGTTATGAGAGAGAGGCCTCTTTCTCTCTCTCTCAAGAGTGTAGATCAGCATTTAGGAATTTAGTACTGCAAGTAAGTATTTTGAAAAGTATCTAGTGATATATTTATTAAAAGCACGGTTTCTACATTACTAACCCCAAATTTGGGACACTAAAATAGTAACAACCTAACTATAGGCAAAATTTCCACGGGTTTACAGACTTCTTTTCCTTATCCTGACCAAAGAGGTGATAACATTGCTTTTACTGTCAAGCGTGTTTGCACCACGCTCTCAAACATTTCAGCCTTTCATAATCATTTCTTAAAAAATACGTAACTATTGATAACTAGCAATCCTATGTGAGAAAATACACATTGTGCATCGTAGATAACAAAACAGCTCCTGTTAGTACAAAGGCTTTAACATTACAAAATGTTAAAATACAATGTAGTCTTACATTATCATACATACAAAGTACCCTTCAAATATGATTCTTAGCGGTTAAAAAGATATAATTCTACGAACAGTCTCAAAAAAGATACACCACAATAATTAAATGTGAATATTTTTAAGAAACTGAATGATGTGTACGAGAATATCTCAATTCCAAACTTCCACTGTTTTAAGCAGATTATAAATGTGTAAAAATAAAGAGGGAAGGAGTTCTACATTATTATTTTAATGTTCAGAACTGACAGTGATTGAGATCAATGGTATTATGTGGCAGCATGAATCAAGCCAAAAGCACGCTTCTGCCTGCAAAATTGCATGCTCACTACTGTATCTCCAATATCGCTCTTCTATCTTTGCCTGTTATAGTAATTGAAACAATGCCTGTATTAGTTACTTACTCCTTTTGAAAATGTTTTTAGAAGTAACAGTTTATTCATCAAGATACGAAGACATAATATTTCCATTTCTCAAATCAACGACGAGGACTCATCCCCGCTTCTTAAAACTACAGAGCAAACCTGTAGAGCAAAGAGATCTCCGTGCTCCAGGCCATGGAACGGGCGCAGAGGCCTGCCCCAAACTCTGTTGGTACTAACGTACACAAAATCCGCTTAGGTGCTACCAGATCCATGTCCACACAGATTTCAGTTTCGATCCGTGCAAGCGGTGCACACTGCTATCCTTCACACCTTTTCTTTCGTCAGATTTTGAGTTTTAGGCATTGCTGAAGGCTGTTGGGAAGATACAGAAAACCTCTTTCCCTTCTCCGCTCAGCTGTGCACGCGTGGACTGGCTCACACTGGGTTCAGTATATGAAGATCAGGAAGAATACACAGTGTTTCCTTTTCGGCTATTTTTGCTAAACTTTTCTTTCTATTCTTAACGGTGAATTTAGTGCTATACCTGCACTGAAGCAAACCATGCACTAAAGCTCACTAGTCTCCAAGCGAAAATGTCTCCAGTTAGCTTGAGGCCATGGAGGCAGCCGCTACACGCTGGACAGACTTTGCAGAAAATGGGAAAGCATCAAACAGGAAGGGTTATTTTATTAAGAAACGAGAGAAAGCAGTTATTTGTTTGTGAATCTCTCTACAGTAACTAGCTGAAACAGGAACAACAATTCCTTAAAGTCGATGCCCATTTGTTTTTGCAGCAGTACACAATATCAATGACAGAGACATTGTGGGATGTATAAGGGGGACTGCCTCTACTGAAGCAGCCTTTTACGTAAACCACGGAGGTAAGCTGCTGCAGATGTTTATTTCTCTAAGCACCGCTTACCTGAAACATTTTCAGCCATTCCTGCAGGCCCGTCGGTGGCTGCACAGATGTAATGCGGCGACGTTGCTGTCCCTGGCCATTGGCTGCTCTCAGGTCCCCAAAAGTCGTAGGTGTGGCAGAGCATGGCACCAGCCCCGTAGTACTATGATACAAATAAAAAGTGATAGTCCCATGTAAAACATTAAGGAAAAAGCAGAAGTCTACTGCAGAAAAGGAAATGTAGTACAGAAGTTGCAACTATTACTTAAACTTCATGCAAAAGCACTAACATGAAAAATTGTTCTGCTGGGCACTCCAGGGGTCAGTTCCCTCGCTTTCATAAATCTGCCTGTTTCCACCACTGCACTACTATTCCTCCAGCTGGGGGGGGAAGGGGATCACCTTTAAAGGCTGAAAAATTACCACTCCGTTCATCGACCAGCAGGCTGTCTATAAAGATGCAGGTTTATATATTCCTTTCCTTGCCCGAGTATTTCCTTTCCTTCTGGGCTGCGTCTGTGCCTTCTGACTGGTGATGTAGGAAGCCAGAGCTCAGAGTCTCACCTGCATGTGAAATGTGCTGGTGCCGCTTCATCGCCAAACAGAAATAAAATATATCTATTTTTAGCTCTTAATATATTTTGTTGACAAAGAGCTGGTAATACCAAGCAGTTCTAGTGGCTTAGTGGTTCGCAACTGCGCACTGAAATACTCTATACAGTATTTTAAAGTTTGCGTGTTGATGGAGTGACACAGGAATTAAAGGGGGGGTGAGGTGAAGAGGGAAAAGGAGCCAAAGGTGCTCCCTGAATTACAGTTTGATTTTTTTCACTCTGACATGTTAAAAACCAGCTCATTCATATGGGATGGAGCTTTTAAAAGAGCTGGGATTAAGCTGCTATTGTAGGAGTCTAAAGAAATACAGCTGACTGGGTTTTCCTTTTTTCCCTTTTTTTTAACATAATGTAAAGTACTTCGTTCACAGAATATCAAAGTTGTATCCCCTAGCAGGAAATTTGGAACTCCGGTAGTGTTTGCACAAGCATGGAAATTTTAAATACGGTGTGGGACTCCAAAAACCGCTTTGCTTTTGTGTATGATAAATCCAGCTTTTTAGTAATGAGCTTTGGGGTTTTACTGACTTTTCAATGGCTACAGGAATAGCTTCAAATGATGCAAGGCAAGTTCCTTTTAATATTTATCTCATCATAATCTACAAATATTTCACTCTACTCTTCCTTGTTCTGAAGGACAATCGTAGCATGTCCTAACATTTACCCTGGTAAAGAAAAGGGAAGATTGGTTTGAAAGGGCTTATTTTCAACTGTTAATTTTACTGAGTAATAACAGAAACAGAAGCGGATATAAAAAAGCTGTTTCACAGATGAAGGATCCTCTTAATGACATCAGTTTACTGGTTTTACCTGTTATATGCAAAGAAAGTTCATCAGGCCTGTCAATTTTAGAAAGTGTCTGATCCTAGGGAAAATGGAAACAAGCAGGCACAAGAACTGCATCATTTGCCTAAATATTATTAAAATCAAATACAATCAAACAGTTTAAAAGAGAGAGGATCGGAGGTTGTTTAAGGATTCCTTTAAGCCAGTAATGACTCAAAATCCAAGCACTGTCAATTGAAAGTATTTTTAAAATAAAATCTGATTTTACAGCTTACTCATTTCTCATAACCTGTACAGAGATCCAGCAGAAGGCCTGTCATTTAAGGTCCAAAATAAGGCTCCTAAAATTGGCTTATATTGGATCTGAGCAATACGTGGCCTTCAGCTTGCCCCAGCAGAACAGTTATACTTTAATTTCTTCTGCTGTAAACTGGTTCTCAGTCAAAAACAGTTATTCAAAACAGGATCTGAAAGCCTCTCTCCTTTGACTGGAGATTACACCGCAACATTTTTGTTTGTGCTTTATTTTTCCTGTATGTTTTCATTCCCCTGATGCAGCCAGTCGGGTTTCTGTGGAAGCTAGACAAGTCCAGCGGTTCCTCTGAATCCGACAGCTACACTTGACAAAAAGTGCACTTTCTTTGTCGCTGAACTGTTTACTCTAACGGGAGGGCAGGGACCGGTGTGTCACGTGGAGAACTGGTGGCCAACAAGAGTGTTCTTCATTAGACTGATTGAGAAACCTGGAGAAGCTACCAACTTGAGAGGGATGCCGAACTGCAACACGTGCTTCTCAACAACAAGACATGACCTCTTTTTCTCTACTGCAGCGTTTACACATCTGAAAAGCAACCCTGGAGCCTGTTTCCCCACACTAGCCTAACTTTTCACTCATCACCTGATAAACCTCTTAAAGGAAGAGAAAGAAAATATGAATCACTTTGGAAAGATCCATCAGCGACTGAACGCTACTCCAGCGTGTTCAAAAGCAATAACATCCCCAGACAGTTTTGGGAGGCAAGCGCAATGCTTGTGGGAGGGCTGATGCTTATTACAGGGAAAAAAACCCATAAAATGGTGTAAATTCAAACAGGACGGGAAGCAGCGTGACATCCAAGCACAATTGTTATGGCAACTATACAGTCAGAACTGCAGTTGTAAGGCGTGCACCCAGAGCCCTGCTCTACCACTGCTTCTCGCGTTCGGGAGTGCTTTACCCCACAAAGCATCTGACAGGAACAGCAGCAGCTACTGGTGTGATCTGGTACCATTTAGGAGTAGTGAGGAAGCAGACTAGAACCCGTAATAATTTCACGTTGTGGATAACAAGTACGTGTGTGTTCCTGTTAAGATCAGATGGTCTGCTCTGCCTACATAAATTTCCATTCCTGTTACCATAGCAAAGTGATACATTTGATCACAGTTTGTAATAGTCTTAGGGTTTATCATTATGTCCCTTTTTAAAAACCTGATTGATTTTATTCCCAGGAATGCTTCAGCCCTCAAAAAGTCTCAAAGAAAATGGGCTATATTTAGAATGAAACACAAATCTCCACCGAAGAAATGCAAGTCTGGGTACTTCATTAAATCTCATCTTCAGTTCACACAATTTAAATTAGCTAAGCAATATACAAATACTGATACCACCCTTTCTTTGCTTTGCAGTGGTTTAACATTAAGAGGAGCCATGAATCAGGATTAGCAATTGGAAAGGCGGGATATATGCAAGAATCGGGATCCAGCGGTCTGTTACTGCATTTAATTACCTTGTGTATTCTGAGACTTTGCAGGGTTTCTTTCCCAGAGAGAAAGAACGGACCTCGGAGCCATGGTCCAACTTTCTCTTCATCTGCAAGGTGAGGGAAAAGAGTAACAACAGGGATTTAGTTACATGACCAGCCTTACTTGTGCACACTTCAGTAAAATTAATCCATTTTTACCTTTTACTTTAATATTGAATTTCAACAAAGTTGACACAAGATGATTTAAAGCAACATTTTAGTTTCTAGCTTCAGAAATATTGGATACATGTTTTATATGGTGCATGTATATATCTCGTTGCTGTTCTGGGGTCCAAAACCTATTGGAATTACAGTCTTTCAATTCCCAAATTTCAAATGTTAAAAAGCGTGAAGAACTTATGTGTTGGTTTATTTACTAAACTGGTCTCTCTCTATTCTCTTGGGAGGGGAGGGAAAGAACTAAACCAAATCCCTTCAGTCTTTGTGTTCAGGTTCATTGCTAAGAGCCTCATGGAAATGGTTAAATTTTAAGTAGCCTATCTGCATTATAAACCAAAGATTCATTTTAGGGCCTAAAAAAAGAAATAATTCAAATATGTTTTTTCTTTTGTTTACTGTTTTAAAGTTGTACATCGAAGACATCTATAAAACTGCAGTAAAACTGACCGACAGATTAACCGTCATTTTTACAAGAAGGGTAAGGATGAAAAACACTAAACCTCGGTCTTAAATGCCACCCCCAATTAGATATGATCAAAACCAAATAATGAGCAGGGCAGCTGCTAAAAGAGGAAGCCAGTCTGCAAAAATTACCAAAGAGATGGAAACCAGTGAAAGCCGTATTTATCCAGCCAGACAAATAAAGATTACTTTCTACATATTTGGGTAATCTTTAACCACAGGCTTTGGACTCAATGAGACACATGTATGCCAAATGCAATTTCTGAGTTTTTTGTTGGTTTTCTTTTTTTAAGATGTGATACACTAAAACACTTTAGCCAGCAGAAGGATACTCGCTGCTGTTTTCAACTGTGAGCAGCAAAATGCATAAACTACCTGTGTAACAATTCAGGCTTTAGTTTGACCATTTGCTCCCTTTCTTCAAATTTTCATATTTAAGATGCAGTTTAAAAGTTGGCATCTTTCCTACACCACCGATTTGATCTTTTAAAACGTTGCCTTATAACACAGTTATTTAACCATTTACTGTATCAGGCTACCTGCCTAAAAACAAAACACCAAAAAACCAACAGGATTCTCTAAAGCTTACGGTTCATATACTTCTGTTGGTTTTATTTTTTTACTTTTAAAATATCTCTATGGCTTTCCCTATAAAACAGTCTCTGAAGATCTCGTGTTTTGCTTCATTAGTCATTACAAAGGAGAGCTAACTAAGGTTAACTAGTCTCGTTTTTACAGTAACAGCTACAAGGCGACCAGAAGAGCTTGCCTCGTAGCCGTGTTTTCTTGCCCGTGCCTCACATGGGACACTCCACAGCATTTCACCAGACAAGCGTTCAGCCAGAACCGCCCCGAGCGCTGCCGAACCACCAACCTCACCCTGGCCGCTTCCCCACGCCCCAGGAAGAGCAGCCCCCTGCGCTTCCCCCAAGAAAACCAGTTGTAAGCATCACTGCAAAATAACGGATACCATCTTTTATTGCCGTGCTAGACGAGCGAGCCACCAAAATTACTGGAAGCACACGAGATGTTTGAGCATGAATTTCAGTATTTGCTGACAGACTTTTCAGAAAGGATTCCTCCTGTTCAAGGAAAATTTTTATTTCCAGCTTGCCTATCTGAGAGGTTATCATCATCATATTCCTCTTCTGCTTCTCCTATGAGGGAGATGCAGCTCTCCAAAAGAAAAGCACACCTTAAAAATAACAAGTATGAAGCCTGCAGTAGAATAAGCAGCTACAGTGATTTACTCTTTTGCATTAGCAAAGAAAACAATATGCAGTTCTCCATACTGTTGCCTAATAATGATTTCACCCGTTTCTTTTGATAAGGGCTTTTTTTTCAGGTATTTTAGGGAACTTTCTCATGGGGTCCCCCACACAGTCGGACTTTCAGCATCTCAGAAGACGCTAAGTAAATACACAGTCAAAAATGTCGTTTACAATACGAAGAAGATAAAACTTTCTCTACAGCAGAAAGGTCTATAGTGATGAGATTTAGACATCACTAAGCTATCGGTATAACCGAAAACCAGAAACCGCCGAGCAAACCTCCCCCGTAAATATTTATCCTGTCGCTAAGAAAACACAACTCCTTTAGACAACGTTTATTCACCCCAAAAAATGAGACTGCGGTATACTATATATAAAAAAAAAAAAAAAAAAGGAAAGGGCAGCAAACTGCGTTCCGCATCCCCACCCGCCGCCGAGGGCTGGCAGCTCTCCCCGGCAGCACACACTGCAGCGACAGCCCCGCCGCCACCGCCGCCGGCACGTTCCCGCCCGCGGAGCGGCAGCGCGGAAGATGCGCGGATTCCCCCCCCTTCCTCTGCAAGCCCTTCTCTCCCTCCCTCCCTCCCTCCTTCCGCGGGCGCGCAGCCGGGATTTCGCGGCGGCCGCTCACTTTGTAGAAGATCATCTTGAGGGTGCCGTAGAAGCCCATGGTGTCGGCGCGCTTCCCCTTGCGCGGCTGCGGCGCCCCGCGGGCCCGGCGGCCGGGCAGGCGCTGGCAGTACAGCCCCTTCTCCGGCAGGTAGGTCACCGCCTCCCGCGCAGACATGCTCGGGCACGGCGGGCGGCGGCACGGCGGCGGCAGCGCGGCTCGCCNGCAGCGGCGGCGCGGCACTGCGGGCTGCGCGGCCGGGAGGCAGCCCGGCGGCCCCAAACCGCCCCCGCCCCGGGGAAAGGGGACTCAAACCCCAGGGCTGCGTGGGTTGGGGTTATTCCCCCCCTCCTCGGAGGCCGGGGGCCTGCCCCCCAGCCCGCCCTCTATTCCCCCAGTGCCACAAGGCTTCACGGTTTTTCCAAGCGGGAGCAAAACAAGCTCGTTTCCACTAATTATAATTATACCGTCGCCCTCGGCGAGCCTGGCTGGACACGTACGTGATTGCATGCCGCGGACGGACGCAAATTAGTCCTTCAAAAGTGCAGTTAATTTTAGAATAAATTTGAAATACGCTAGTTTTGCCAGGGAAAAAAGATGCTGAAATACCCTCTATTGGCTAAACAATAGAATAAACGGGGTTTGAGGATTTAGGAGTTGAAAGACCCAAATCCAACAATTATGTAATATGCATTAAAATATTAATTCTCAGCGTAGCAGCGGTGAAGCTGCGAAACGCAGGAGCAGGTCCAGGGTTTCCCCAGAACGCAGGCAGCCGCCTGCGCTCCTGCAACAGCCTGCGCACACACACGCTCCCCTCGCTCCGAAAAGACAGCCCTCCGGCGACACCAAGCCATCTTAGCTTGGTCTTCAAATACAGATCCGACGGAGCAGTCTGACCTATGGTTCAGTGAAAGTGTAAGGAAAGCCCTAGGTAACTACTTGTGAGAGAAGGCTCCTGTTTTGGTCATTTCCTACGCTGTACACATCAACAAATCTGTTCAATTCACCCTTACAGTTTGATTCAAGGGCACTGAAGTTCCTGACATATGGTTGGGCTCTCAGACAGATACCTGCAACCAGCACAGCAGCCAGGCAGCTTTTTTCT